>JAZGTH010000064.1:2827500-3292500 GCA_036877525.1 Chromobotia macracanthus
CGGAGCACATGTGTGCTCATTATTTAACCAGTGTTTACTGCTGCATGGTGAGAGGATGCACAAAGCATAGAGGTTAACACAGGGCAGTCAGTGAGGTTTGTAAATGCAGGCAAAATCCAGCCACTCACCTCTGAAGAATGGAAAGGGCAGCATGTTGGTGACATTAAACATGACACAACACACCTATTAGCATGTATATTCGCATAAGCACCTCACGTACTAAAGGCACTAGCTGCTCATTCTGGTGAATGATTAAACGCACAGATTCAGACACAGCGAGAGAAGCTACTTTGAGATTGGTGCTTTTATGTTGTCTTATCTGATTTTGGCTGGGAACCTTGAAATGAGCTGTGCTTTACTAAACATCATTCCAGTTAAATGTAGCCATGTAAAAATAGTAGATTCAACAAATCTTGTTTTATTTTCTTTTGACTCACATCAGTCTGAAAAATTGTCAGCAGACAAAAATAGTTTGCAGCTAGTGTAATTTTAGAAAACCAAAAACTGTATTAATATTAACCTCACATTTTCTTTAGTCACCATGCAAAGTTTAACACTTTAATGGATAAAATTATTGGTCCTACACAGACTTAGTGAAAAGACACAGTGGGAATCCTAGCAAGCTACATAGATCATTCATGTCACAGCAGAGATTACTAAAACAACAACAAAACAAGTGTTTCTCAGATCTCATCTATCTGTCATCTGTCTGTCTCTCTGTCCACCTGCCTTATACTATTGAATACAATATCTTACCTTAACATTTAAATGAAAATACTGATTGTGAAAGTGACGTAAAATACCTCCTCCTTATGTCCTTTCCCATAAAAGTGCTACTTCTTCTTACATACATACTCCTCTATAGTGAAAGGAAGATGTTTTCTGATTGGCTGCTGGTGAGCTGTGATGTCATCACCAACTGCTATAAGAGGCCAGCTGATACTCAGGGACACATTTAGTCCACAAGACCGCGAGTGTTTGGCTGAGTGTGCTCTGAGCGTATTCAGAAAACACAGAAAAAGTGACATGTTGATTAGAGAAGGTGAGATAAAGTAATCAGTGAGCACGTGCTAATGGGCACTATGTGAGACCAGAACACATTTTGGGAGAAACATAGTTCAAAAGAATTATCTATGGATTATTTTATGGGAGTCAAAGAGGAGTGGAAATAATTTGGACAGCTCTAATACACTCTCCCGATTTTAGTAAGTGCATTTGCTATTAACGTTTTTGTTTCTATTTGTGGAAATGTTTTGACCATTTTAATGCAAAATGCAAAAAAATCATATTTCATTCTTCCATTAATTAACATCTGAAAGGTTTTGATTTTTTTTTTTTTTTTTTTTTTTTTGTTTTGTCCACTGAAAGTTTGTTTATCTCACTATGTAGTATTGCTTTTTCATACTGTATGTTGACTTTCCTCTGGTTATTGTTCAAGTCATAGCTCATGGAGGAAGAGGATCTGTGGAGCACGGAGAACATCTCCACTCACGGGAATTTTTCACTGGGTTTAAATAATTCTTCTCCTCTCTCGGAGTACAGCGATGCAGAGGTGGTCCTAATTAGCATACTGATGGGACTGCTGGTTCTGGGAATCGTCTTTGGCAATGTGCTGGTCATCACAGCCATCGTACGATTTCAACGTCTGCAGACGGTCACCAACTACTTCATCAGCTCTTTGGCCTGTGCAGATCTGATCATGGGCCTTTTAGTGGTACCTTTTGGAGCCTGCTACATTCTTCTGAACACATGGCACTTTGGAAACTTCTTCTGTGAGTTTTGGACGGCCACAGATGTGTTGTGTGTGACTGCTAGTATTGAGACATTGTGTGTAATCGCCCTGGACCGCTATGTGGCAATCATGTGGCCTCTTCGCTATCAGTCGATGCTTACAAAGCGGAAGGCCTGTGGAGTGGTGTTAGCGGTGTGGGCAGTGGCCGCCCTTATCTCATTCTTGCCCATCCACATGAAGTGGTGGGTGTCAGACGAGCCAGAGGCGTTAAGCTGCCTGGAGAACCCCTACTGTTGTGACTTCAACACCAATGCCGCCTATGCAGTGACCTCCTCCATCATCTCCTTCTACATACCTCTCATTATCATGGCTTTTGTATACAGTAGGGTCTTCCAGGAGGCCCGTAGACAGCTTCAAAAAATCGACCGCATCGAAGGACGAATACGGACACAGAGCTTCAGCACCCAGGAAGGAAATGAGGTGAAGAACAGGAGGACCAAGTTCTGCATGAAGGACCACAAAGCTCTGAAGACTTTGGGGATAATCATGGGAACCTTCACCCTGTGTTGGCTGCCATTTCTTTGTGCTCAATGTGGTGGCAGCCATCTGGAAGATGGACAACATCAAGTTGCCCTTCAGTATCTTGAACTGGATTGGCTATGCTAACTCAGGTTTCAACCCCCTGATCTACTGCAGGAGTCCTGAGTTCAGGTGCGCCTTTCAGGAGATCCTGTGCTTAAGAACTTCACGCCTACCCTCTACAAGGAATAACAAAGGATATATCTACAGCAGCCACAGCTGGAAGAGCCATATGAAAATCACCAGACAACGAGAACCATCTCCATCTAACTGTGAAACAGAGATGGGTACTCACTGTTTGACTTCAGACCCTAAGAACACAAATGGGAATTGTAATAAAGCTGTGACATCTGTCATTTAGCCATTTTTGAACATTTGTATGACCATTCTTCATATTCCCTGTACTATACATAGTTTTAAAGCACTATATAGATTTCTGGTAAGTGGATCGGAGCCAATATGTAAATGCTTTTTGTCTGTGACAAAACATGACTTGTTCCAATTTATCATTTTATCTTTTCAACCAGGAAGGTTTGCCTCAAAAGTATATTTATGATTTAATATTAGCATATTGTGATGCTTTGGGTCAGAAGACATGGAAAGCATTGATATTAGCAAAAATTGCTATTATCAGCTGCACTGTTTATGACAAAATGGAATGTTTTGTGCGCGTGAAATCTTGAAGAAAACAAGAAAAACAAAGATGGTCTACCTCTGGATTCCATCTACTACCTCACAACAACTCAAATTCAAACCTGTGCAGACAGTATAATTATTTATTTAAAACTGAACTTATATTTGAACAATCCAAAAATCTGGATTTGTACACTGACATTTGGAGAATGGAAACCAAAGGGCCATGGAGGATGTTTTGTACCAAATAGACTCGTTACATTCCGTTGAGCTTGTTTAAGACTGGGGGTGTTCAGCACGAACCCTTTCTCTGTACCATCCTCCAGAGAGGCGAAATCTAAGCCTCTGATGAGGTGCAACAGGTGCACATTGCTGCCTGCGCTATAACCAGCTGTTCTTGTCAAAAGAGGGAAAAAGTGAAAGAGCCAAGCAGTTCTCTCCTGTCTAAGCACTTCAGCCTTCCCCTGTTAACATTTCCACTCATCCTAAGGTTACAGCTAAAGCTGTATCTATAAAGGGTCATGTCTTAAAACTGTTTATAAAAGTAATAATCAAATTTATATTCACAGATTTTGCAGGCGTGTTGACACACATAATAATGCCATATTCAACACCTCACTGTTTGCAATCCAGAATTGAGGGTTGTATTTCATTTGTTGTATGTTGTATGCAAGTGTTATTTTTCTGCTGTTTATACGTTTGTGGAACAAACTGTCCATGGGCAAACACAGAAATATCATGTGATATTGATCCAGCAGATATTTATCTGAGTTTGGTGTTCATAGCGCAGCCCTTGTAGCATACATGATTATGACAGAGCTATTAGTGGAAAATATATGACATTAAAAAGGTTGTGATTCAAATGGCAATGTACGATTGCGTAATGGCCCTGTGGTGATGTTCTCATATATACCAAACACTGAGTTACAGCCAGGGTTCTGTTCTTTTACATTTTCTGAACCCTTTATTTGTGTGTGTGTGTGTGTGTGTGTGTGTGTGTGTGTGTGTCTATGTCTGTGTGTACATCTATCTTTGTGAAAACCAATCTGACCAGTTACACCATCAGAGTGAGGACAAAGAGTGAAGTGAGGACATTTTGTCCAGTCCTCACTTTGACACCCTTTAAAGGGCTGTTTGAGGGTTAAAATTTGGTTAGGGTTAGAGTTAAATTAGGTAACGGTTACGTTTAGATTAAGGGTTAAGGTTAGACAGTTAGTTGGTGTGGTTAAGGTTAGGTTAAAGAGGCTAGAGATTCTATTGTGCCAATGAATGTCCTCACAAAGATAGCTGTACAAACGTGAAAGAGATATGTATATATGCATGCATGTATGTATGTATGTATGTACATATGTATAGATAATGAGAAAGACAAAAAAACAGTTCATGTCTGTATTCCTGTATTTTAGACAGTAGGACATAATATATTTATATGTAAATATTTCCAAACAACTATATAGTATTGTTTTGTGAAATATGCTTTCAGCTAAAAAACTAAGAAGCTTGAATTGCTTTCATTCTGTAAAGCATCTGTGGTGCTTTTTTGTGGGTACTGTATGATGTCACGCACACGTCCTGCTTCTTGTGGATCTTTTTAGTAATTCATTATATTTATTGACGTCATACATAGTCTGACGCACGTGGTGTAAAATATGTACTAGAAATGTATCATTTCCACATAGATGGATTAATGTAAATGTTCTGCAAATGTTCTTTAATGTGTCACTCTGTAAAGTTTTGACAGCATTTCTCTAAAATCATATTTGCTTAGTTCATGTCATTCCACAAAACGTGTTCTGCCAAGAGCAACTGTTTCCTCTGTGCTCCTTTAGTGACAAACGTGCTGTTGTGAAGTGTTTCATTTTGTATATTTATTTTTGTAAGTCCAACCTGCTGCTAAATGTACAATTTGAAGAATTAAAAATTGCTGTTTGTAGCTGTAGTTGCTCCCGTGTGACGCTTGTGCTCCCTCTAGTGGTCACATAAGGCACACACATTCTCTCAAGCTTTAATTCTCTGCTAAACTAACACACGTATGAACAAAACATTATTTCCAGGTTGTCCTTTAGATTTATTTTTTTCATGAACTAGGAAATTCTAGGAAAAGCCCCCTGAATGTTGCTTGAATCAGACTAATTCTTTCTGCTGTAGATAAATAGTAAAGCTGTTATCCAGACAGTTCAAGAGATATTTAGAAGCAACCCCCATGAAGCAGAGAGAATAAAAATAAATGAGTCTTTCTGTGATTTCCCATCGATACAATAAAAGTCGAGGCAGAAATACTGATGAATGAAAAAGAATGAAGTCACAGAGCCACATTACAGTCAGGCAGAATAATTATTAAAACAGTATAATACAGTTTTTTAGAATAATAAGTTTTAAAATATAAAATCTATGACGGATGCCAGCAGTACGTTTTATGCCCACTTTAAGTAATGTTCTCTTTTAAACATAAATGCTTACGGCCATCTGAACAATGTTTAAAGCCCTAATGTCTTATATAGAGTTTAGTCTGTGAAACACACGAGTAGGTGGAATTACAATTGTGATGTCCAAAGTCATACATCTTTCCAGGAAAATTACCATATAGTTTTAGCTTGTTTGCATACAGGGTAACGTGTTGATCTGATCAAAAGCCTACTGTTGTTGCCTGTTTAACTGTAAACTAAACTACATCTCATTGTAAATTGACTCATTGTTTCATATGTAGTGAGGTAAACAATTCTCTGGTTATGCTAGCAGACACTGTACAGCAATACATTTGTGAGATCTATAACACGCATCTGACTTAAACTTGCACAATATTTGTTTCAAAATTGTTTGTGGGTGTTGATGTGCATGTCAATGTTTTTTAAGACTACTTAATAAAACAAATGTTCAGTTTTGTTAAAGATGAAGAGTAGACAAAATTCAGATACATTTCTGGCATAAATTTCTGTACAAACAAGCATTCTGTTCAGTCAGTATCAGACAGAAGCATATGATCATTATATTTCTTGCAGTATTACTCTGTTGCCTAACTCAATGGCAAAATGAAAAACACTAATACATTCAGTCAGTAGTAAAGCTGACAGATCATAATGAGGATAATAATCCTGATTCCTCTGTTATTTGCTGTCATTCCCCAGAGTGCAAGTCAAGGCTATAATACAAAAGACCTAAATACCATCTTAAGACTGGTTAAACTAAATGGATGTCTGAAGAATGAGTAAGTATGACCACCTCCATGCATATGTCTATATTAATCAGTGTGCTTGTGTCTGCTGTCTTTAGAATTAAAGATGTGAACCAAACAGATTAAACATACTGGTGAAACACCTATGCCTGTGATAGCCTACATTATCCTTATTATGGTAACCTGTAGTTTTCATTAGTACTGTGAAAAATCCAAAGAGTTTGCCAAAAAAAGAAAAAATGAATAAAAATGGGGAACATTACAAGATAAAATGTTACGCATATCAGAGTGAATCTGTCTATTGTGCACCAAGATCAGATTGAACCTGTGTACAAGTCTCCCTTGACATTTTACACCTTATTGAAAGTGATATATTTGTCAGATATGGTAACCCGTAATGTGACCACTGGAATCGAACCAGCAACCTTCTGATTACAAGCCAGACTCACTAACCAGTTCACAACCTGCCCCACTATCAGTTTTAAATATTGAACATTTCAATATTTCTGCTGTGGACCAGTGACATCTCTAACAATCTTTACACCTTGTCTCTACAGAACATAAGAAGGAATGCTGTGTAAAGTGAATGTTAAAGCAGTGCTGGTGAATTAAAAGCCATGTTGTGTTAACTTAGTTCTGTTTGAGTACAAGTTGTTCTATTTGAGTTTTCAGGGTGACCCACATACGAAACTTTGCTTACAGTACATTCAACCTTTATTCAAAACAATCAGAATTTCATAAGAACTATAGTATTCACAGGTTTCAAATAGAAGTGAATTTATATATGAATATATAGGAGTGTAAAACAATTCTGAGGTGTTGAAGCATACATGTGAAAACAGAGATATTCTTAAGTAGACAGTTTTTTAAAGTTAAAAATAGTGAAAAAAACACTTCAAGTAGAAGGAATAATGGCACAAGTAAAAACATTATTACCCACAACCACCTGCTCTTTTAATGTCACTGTTTAAATGTTTTTGTAAACAATTTTCCATTCAATACCATTTCTTCTATGTGCATTTTTGGTGGAAGTGGAACTGTACAGGATTGAAGCTCCTCAGCTCAATGTGTCACAGTTCGTCCTTCTGCTGAAGCTTCTGGTCCACTGATCTCCTCTCACAGTTACACAGTGCCGTGTGATCAGACGGCTGATGCACCTCCTCCATGTCAGGATGAACTACAGGCTGAGTGATCTGACGATCTGCATAGGTCTGGAAAACCACAGACAAACATGCTGTAGTCAAAACTTCACTACAAATCAAGTACAAAGATAATTAGCTAAAGCAGACTTACAGAAAGCATTTTTGCCATTAATTGATAAGCACTACCGCATAACAACAATCACCACATTTTTACATATGTATTGAAATATTTAAAGTAAAACTGACTTTGGTACCATTTGGTTAAACTAAAATTCAAAAGTAAAAAACAAAAAGTCCTTGATTATGATTGGTTGAGCTACTTCTGGGGCATATTGCTTTAGAAAAGGATCATTTGCAGATGCCTCTTGGTTTGATATTTTATGTGATATTTATTCCAATGAAATGCCATTTTTAAAGGATAGCTTAAGTGTCCAAACCCTATTTGAAGCCACTGTGTGCTGGAAACTTTTATAAATAGTTATGCTTTTATTGTTTAGGTATAACAGAGTCTTACCTGAAATACTGAGTAATAGTAGCAGTAGAGTCTGTGAGGCTGGAGCAGATCTCTCACTACTGATTGGCCTGTCCTGGCTATGAACTCCGCCTCTGCATCATTGTTCTGTGTGAATTAAATCATGAAGACGAGGTTAAACTGGTACATGCAAGTTAACACTTTTATCTAAGTTTTGCATATGTTGGGGTCACTAGTATATAGATTAATTGTCGTGATTTTGTCAAAAAGGTCCTGTGAAGATTAAATTCATGTTGTGATATACTGTAGTCAGTGTTCTTTAAAAAGGTCTGGAAATATACGGTTTTGTACCTTAGCCCAACTGATCTTCTCTATGAGGTCAGAAAGGTTCCTTCTCACAGGTACATAGTGTACACCTGCTTTTAGATGGGTGTAGAAGTGTTCGTAGTACGGTGAATCCTGCTTGAGGACCAAGCTGTTGCCCAGCATTAAATAAGGAAATCTGTAGGCGGCTACCGTTCCATCTACATTCACCTGATATTTGTACTAGAAAGAGTGTGAGATGAAGTCACTGTAGCATCAAAATTCCAATACTGTATTCTCTATTCTCTTCTTATTCTTAAAAACTCTTACTGTACAGAACAGTGCAGTACAGAAGAGACCAGAACAGAACAGTACAGAAGAGACCAGAACAAAGGTCAGATAAAGTTTTCTTACCTTGAAGAAGTCAAAGAAACCAACCAGCGGAGCTTTGCCGAGATCCTTCTCTCGCTCACGAAAGAAAAAGAACGCTGTTATTCCTGCATCAAGCAACTCCGAGTTTTCTTTAGACATTGTCACCAGATGTAAGCGTTCTTCTCGACTGTCTCTCCCTCTGAAGAAGGCCTTTCCTGTTTTATTTGACCACACAGGACCTAGAACACAGACACATATATGCAGAGAAATGACACACAGAAGATACAGCTAATATTTGTACTCTGCACATGAACTGACATTCAAAGAAGCACCTGTGTTGCCTTGAACAGACAGCAGGTCATTGGTTACGCCTCTCATTGCCTCTAGAGTTGAGTGTGTGATGTCATACGTGGGAAGAATGATATCCCGTGTCTCTGTGGACCCACACCATGAGATTATTGGCACTGGTCCAGGTTTGTCACTCACTTTCCTAGTCTCCATTGGCCAATCGCCTACATTAATATAAAATTCCACATCAGGTAATTTTACCTGGTTGAGACATGATAGAAATAACAAAAAATGGAGTTAATAAAATAGACGATGTCCACTGAGTTAATAAAATAGATGTAAAATAGATAAAATAGAAACATGTTTTGTGATTTACTTTTATGATTAGTTTACATTCCTAATTTTTTTGGAAAAAAACTTCCCACAGTAACTGTACCAAAATATCAATAAGAGTAAACAAAAACCCAGTAGCTTACTTTTCGAGCAAGGGAGAGCAGAATCTCATCTGAGAACATCTTGAAATCCGTGTATTTGCCCAGTGAGCGACGATGCACCTGGTTGTTTAAGATTGTGTAGTGAATGAGTCCACCCCGCTTTCCAAAGCGCTGTGGAACCTCCTGCAGGAGACGCTGCAGATCAATAGAGGGGAACGAACTGAAATCCATTTGAATCTGAGAGTCTTCCTCTGGACACTGCATAGTCCTCTGCCAGGCTGCCACATCGAACAGTGGACAATCACAGTATTCGTGATAAACAGGACCTGAAAAAAACAAACAGCAATGACTTGAAATTAGCTTGATATTCATACTATGTAACACAGTATATATACACACTACCATTCCAAGTGTAGGGTCACTTGACTGAAATGTTTTTCATTATCTTGAAAATCTTTTGAACTGAATGCAAGTTAAATGTTTTTAAAACAAAATAATAAAGAAAAAGCAGCCAATAACAGTCCAGCATAGATAGAACTCCATTATTGTTATAAAAAGCATCCCAGCGTGACACCTCAAGAAGCTGAGTGATAAAATGCATCAATGTAATGTGAATTGAATATGCTGAAATGTACAAGTTGTCATCAGTTATACTGTTATTGTAAAATGTGGAAAAAATTAATGTGACCCTAAACTTTTGACCAGTAATGTATATGCTGTATATGTGTGTATACTGGTGTATCTGGTTTACAAGGACACAGATGTGTATAATGACGTGTATAATAATGTAAACATGGTTTACGAGGACACTTCCTGTGTCCTCATAAATCAAATGGCTTAAAAAAACACACTAAATGGTGTTTTTATTTTGATTAAAAATGGCAAGAGTTTTCTGTAAGGGTTAGGTTTAGGGTTAGGGTTAGGGGAAGTGGATAAAAAGTCTGATTAGCTTAGTATAACAATCATTACGTCTATGGAGTTCTTGTAAACCACATATACAAGTATGTGTGTGTGTGTGTGTGTGTGTGTGTGTGTGTGTGGAATTTGTTGCTATTACTTATTACATTATACCATTAAGAGTGTAAGGTGACTTGGCCACTGGCTTGTCTTGATAGAACACTTCAATCTTCAAACCCTTTGCTGAGCTTCCGTAGAGACGGTATCTAACAAGCAGGGAACCATCGCCCCGGTCTAACGGTGGTGGGACATGGATACGAAGATACTCCTTTTCCAAAGAAGTTATCTTCACTTTGAAAGAGTCTTTACCTAATAACACAGAATAAGAGATATACTACTGTGGAGGCACATTTGTAGTGTATGTATTGAATAATTGATTTTTTTGGTAGTCACTAAAATATAAATGAAGTATAATGCAACATACACTACAGTCAAAAGATTTTAACTTATAAACCCAACTGTGGCTATGTTTTCATAACTATAATTGCATACAGTTGCATACTTACATTAGTGTTATTAAACGGTTTTTATGGTTGTTATTGTGTATTAATGTAACATCTGGACAACAGTAATAATAAAGAATGAGTAGATGCACACAAACTTAAGACGGATAGTGCATGTCATATATAATAAAACTACATAAACTTTCATACACATTATACGTGTACAAGATACATACATATATTATACATTGTAGTTTAACGATGGACATTAGACAATGTACACAGTATAATGATTATTGTATTTATATTACCAGGAGAGACAGTGATGTTTACTCCTTGTGAGTCAACAGTCTGAATGTAGAAGTATCTTACAGGCAGCACAACATCAGGATTCAATCCAGGACCCCACACAAGACATTTACCCAGATCCAGGTCAATGTCTTTACAAACTCCCCCATTTAAAACTGCAATAATGACTAAAGCGAAGGTAACCTTTACGCTTATAATGTTTGTCTGAGAAATCATTGTGTATCCGCGGTTTGTTCCTGTCGTTCAGAGCAACACCGGATTGAAATTTTAATAAACTACAGTGATCACTACGAACTACTACAAATCCGTTTAATCACTTAATCATTTTATGTTTTTCCTGTCATAGATGCACAATTTCTATTTAAATGACAAGTGAAGAACTAGTTAGGTGTGTGAATTTTGAGTGTGGCGCTTACGATACGGTGCGCGTCAAAATAACGCCGGTGAGTTTCTAAAACTGCATGTTTAAAGTTCCGGATCTGTTCATAAACTAATAGATATGTTCGCATCTCATTATTGTAATGAACTTATTTTAGTTGTACAATAAATACTGCCAGGTGGTACTGCCTGTAACTTTTGCTTACTTTAATAACACTGCATTTCCCCAAAACGTTGTTTTCTGAAGATACCTTAATACCTTAAGATTACAAAATAATTGATAGGCACTTCCCGTGACTTCTTTATAGAGACTAGAGCTGTCACAGAGACAAGTGTCATATTTTTAATAATTTGACACCACTGTCAGTGAAGAAGCAGGTACAATCAAAACTGAAATCTCATCTTGCAAAATGCTTCATGTCTCAATAAAAGTTAAACAAATATTTAGACAAAAAGATTGCATGGAAAAGAGAATGCACAGATTTGCACTTCACTGCTTTCAAATAGACTTCCCCAACCAGCGATGAAGCAGTCGTTGCCTTCTTCAAACTGTGGGTCAGGATGTGTTAGGCAGATGGGTTGAACATAATCTGAAAAACAATCCACTTCTGTGGTTTCTATTTTTTAAAAACTATTAAAACTTAAAAACTAACTATATAGGCAAATCTCATTGAACAATTATATTATATTCAACGGCAGCAACAGAAAAGCTTTTGAGTCCAGGGACTGTTATACTGAAGAAGTTAAAATTGTATTTATTTGTATTTGTTGCAATTGTATGTTTACTAACATACTGTCGGTCTGTAAATGCATTAGGACAGAGTCTCTCAAAGTTATTAAAAGATCTACCATCGCATCATTTTTTACAGATGTCACTTGTTGTTTTGCTTGTTATTTTAAGTACACATTCTGGAACTGTTTAACAAATTAAAGCTAACTACAAAAATTTCTCAACAGGTAGCAAGACAGGATCAGGTTTAAGGAATGTGCCACCTGTATGTGAATGTTTAAAGTGGATAGAGAATGTTTAGTGGGCGTGGCTTATTCTGTTAAAGTCCAGGAGGAGTTGCCCTGCAAGTGTGTGGTGTATTATTTCCTGGTGTCTTTAGGTGAAGTTTCAGCAACCCTTACAAGATTTTCAAGATTATCAAGATTTACTCTCAGATGAAAGATCTTCTCACTCCTCCAACATGGTAAGATGTCTTGTGTTTTCCTGTAAAATCCCCCTTGGACATAGGAGAAAGTATGTAGGGTTGTTGATGGAAATAATACAAGTGAATAGAATGGTTTCTGTCTGTTTGAATGTAATATGAATGGTCATTGGGTAACACATGAGGGTATGGTTATATGTTTGTCTGTTTAGAGTGTTACTGTTTAGTGTTTTTTGAATACTTTATGTACCTTGGGACATTTTAGCTGTGAAAATTGATGTTATAGCTTTGTTTGTTTGGAAAGCACATTCTTATACATTCCCCATGACCAGAATAAAACCAGTTTGCCTTCTTTTAGCTTTGGCAAATTCAACTGTAAAGATTTTTAATATGTTATTGTATGTTGTTGCCTCTGAAATGTTATGAACCTGATAATGACACCCACACTTGCAGTCTTGAATTAAATAGAAACTGAATGTAAATGTGGGAGCTGGGGTCATCTGAAAGCTTGTGGTTTCATCATGAGTGTAATATGTGAAGGGTGGTTTTCCAAAGAAGCTGCTCAATTGTTATATGAATGAATAAGGTAAAATAAGTCAAAATAAAATAAAGGGAAAAAACAAGAATGTTGCACTACTGCTATACATAAAACAAACAGTGTCTGTTTTTCATGAAACTTCTGTGCTAGTTTCAGAGTACAGTATAATTTTGTGGTTTTACTCTGTTATGCTGCTTGTTTCTTGTTGTAGGTCAATAAGACGATCTTTTGGGGGCTTTTACATGTAATGCTGATGTCGATTGCCACTTACACAGGTAATATAAAAAAAACACATCCATAACCTTTCTTGTAACTTTTCACCGATATTTTTTAACCAAACTGTATTACTATTATTATTATTTCATAAATGAGTTTGAAACACCATGTGATTCTGCACATGAAAAAGTTGACACATTGCTTTCTGTCTGCTTTTAACACCATGCTGTGGTTAACCATAGAATTGACTCAAAACACAACGATTAGTCATCTGTAAGATGCTATAAATACAATTAGTTTCTGTATTACTGTGGATTTCGTCTCATTTAATTTTACTTGATGAGTTTACCAGCTCTCTTAAAGTACAACATCATTCCCTGGAAGACACAATACTTTTGCTTTTCCTTTAAAATCTTAGTTTTACAGGAAACTCAAGTTTTGGGCTAGCTAAAAATGATCAAACGCATGTGCAGTCATGTCATGCAGGAATGTACTTATCCAAAAAAAAGTGCTTATAAAAATACGTCTCAACCTCGTCCTTGATGGGGTTCAGTCACCATGATTTGATAAAAATGTGTCCCAGTATATTCTTGTCAAAGACACATAGTCCTAAACTACTTACTTATTTCCCATAACCAGCCCCTGTTAAAGCCCCTGTTGACCTGAGTACAGTGAGAGTAAAAGGCCCTTACTTCACCTCAAGCTATTATTATAACACAACCCTAATAAAAACATACAGTATAAGGCAACTCTTTATACATAAATAATAAAAAAATACATTTTAATCAAGGACTCGCTCTGTCTCCCTAAGAAACTAAAACCAAAACATCATCAACCTTCTTCCTATAGCGCAGGAATGTGCGGTGATGACGGACCTTAATATTCCAGACTCCATTGTGGGAACGCGTGTGGAAATCCAGTTACTGTTATACACACGGGTGAACGTCTCCTGTGGGCATCTGCTCTCCCGACAAGACCCGTTCAGTAATCGTCATTTTAACCTCAGCCGCCCCACCACCTTCCTCATCCACGGGTACCGGCCCACCGGCGCGCCCCCCGGGTGGCTCTACCGGTTCGTGGAGTTTATTCTGCTGCGCGGTGACGTGAACGTCATCGTGGTGGACTGGAACCGCGGCGCGACCAACGTGAATTATTTTAAAGTTGTGAAAAACACGCGTGTGGTGGCGAAGAAAATTTCTTACCTCGTCAGTAATATGAAGGTAAATATATGCATATGAATATGAATGCTATGTGAAGTACAATCTGTGATTGGTTTATGGCTGTGTGCATTGTATGGATGAGAGATATATGATCGATGGTTTGCAATAAGTACGTGATTTTGATATGCGAAGTAAAGTGACAGCGCTGGGAGAGACTGGATGTAGAAAGAATGCAAGTTTCTTTTATCAGAGAAAATGTCAAATACGTATGTTGGTTATATCATTTTAGTTCATTTCAATTCATAGCAATAAACTGAACCATTGTCGTATTGAATATCGCTTGATTTAACTGGAGATAAAAGTGCTTTGAAATAGTAATATTAAAACAGAATGCAGAACTTCCTCTCTAGTTAAAAAACACTTTTAATTGTAACTAACTGACCGGCACCAGACAGAGGAGGTTTTTGGCAGAAAATTGTACTAACATTATAAAGCTTGGGGGGAAATGCAGCTACCTTAGGGGTTCTGTGGTGTGCAAGGTTATGTCTTGTTTCACAGGTTCAAACAGTTTATAATCATATTAATCATTATCTTGCCCGTATGGAGACTTCCATAGAAATAAACAATAAGGTTCAGTCTTGTTTTTTATTACAGAACTTACGTTGAGAAAGGTAACAAAGTAAGTGTGTGTGTATATGTGTGATTGCAGGAAAAGGGGGCCGCACTCAGCTCCATGCACATGATTGGTGTTAGTCTGGGGGCCCATGTTTCAGGTTTCATTGGGGCAGAATTTAACGGTGAAATAGGCAGAATAACAGGTAGGATACATGCATTCTTCTAAGCCATTCTTTTGTCTATTAGCTCAGTAACTGGTTGTAAAATTGTAAACTAAATAAATCTGCATGTCATACTGTAATCAGCCCTGGATCCAGCCGGGCCACAGTTTAATGGTCAGCCAGCCAGTGAGCGCCTCGACCCCTCTGATGCCCAGTTTGTGGATGCTCTACACACAGATATGGATGGTATCTGTCTATCACATAATCTTTTTTTTCTTTCTGTTTACTCCAGCAGAGTCCTGGACATAGAAAAAAACATATTAGCATTGAGGTCACTCTCAAAATGTTGACTTTCATTAACAAAATATAGATATAATATATAATATTATATAATATAGGTTTTTTCACATGAAAGCTGCCAATATTTTCAAATAACTTTATTACAAATCATTAAAGGAAAACCTTTCTTCATAATGGTATTTTATTTAGTACAACAAGAAGCATGTCAGTGAGCAACAGAATTTGTGTGACAGTATATTTATTATTGTCACTTTGTTGCCTTGACAATGTAATATTGGATATACTGTAACTTGACATGCATAAGATTAGTAAATGAATTTATTACACTACAGTCATTTAAACACATGTAATGTTTGCATCTTATGGCTATATTTTTGTAAGTTTATGTACTTAACTTTGTTAGGCCCCATAAACTTCCATTGTTAGCTTGTCAAGTTACATGTTTGTCACCATTTTTGTGAATGACCCAGAAGTAAACATGCCATGCATTGGTTTTGAGAGACTATTAATGATGTATAGTCATCATTGTCCTGCAGCATTAGGCTATAGGAATCAGCTGGGTCACATTGACTACTATGCAAACGGTGGAGCGGATCAGCCGGGATGCCCCAAAACCATCTTATCAGGTCAGTGTGTGGCATTTCCATCTAGCCTACATGAGAAAGAGACATTAAAGATTATTAAAATTATTTAAAGAGATATTCCATGTGGTAATCAACAGTAAGGCCCACATACTGTCTATAGAATTTCCTTTAAATTAAGAAACATACAGTACTGTGCAAAAGTCTTAGCCACAGTTAGACTTCAAAAATAGTACTGTAAAATGACCATATATAATTATTTTTCAGTCTCTTCATTAGAATACAATCAATAAAACCACTTCTATAGGCTAAAGTGTAAATTATTTAGTTTAAGCTCCCCTTACACTTGGGCAATAGCAGGAACCTGGCTCTCTTAAACATGAATGGAATGTAACCCTAACTTCTAATTCTAATCTAATGAATTTAGAACAGTCTCAAATGTTAAAGTTGTGCTTAGTGCCAAGGAAGGTCACACTAAATACTGCCTTTGCCCGAATAAGCCATATTGTTCTGATTTTTTTTTAAATTTGTGTCATATTTCCTGTATCTTGTTTGCATCTAAAGAAGAGACTGAAAAATAAATATGGATGGTAATTAAAACTTTGATAAAACAACAAAGCTGGTGGCCTAAGATTTTGCACAGTACTGTATGTCTAAGTAAGCTTTGTCCTGGGGTTCCCAACTTCTGGGTACCTTTGATAGTCCTTTACAATGTAAAACAAGAATAAAATTAATCTTCAATGTATTTTCAATTCAATATGCCTCCTAAAACTTCCCCTCTAAATGTTGCACAGGAACAAAGTATTTCAAGTGTGACCACCAGAGGTCAGTGTTTCTTTATATAAGCTCTTTAAATGGGTCCTGTCCCATCATTGCTTACCCGTGTGACTCCTACACGGACTTCCTAGATGGGAGGTGCATGGACTGTAAAAAATTTGGGTCTGCTGGATGCCCTGTTTTCGGTGAGCTTTAAACATCTGAATAAACTTTAATACTCCATGTACGATCATTTTTTTCATTTAAATTGATTCATTTGCTATTTAGAAACGATCATTAATTCATCATGACAATGCTTAGGTTATGATGCTATTCACTGGAAAGAGTCACTGGTGCAGTTTGGAGAAACACGGACATATTTCCAAACAAATGACGCTTCTCCATTCTGCAGTGAGTATATTCTCAATGCATTTGATCTTACATTTATTACTTCTAATTGCATCCTAGTATTTCATGAACAAGTTTAGATTGGTAGTTAATGTTTAACATCTCGACTTAAAAAAACATCAACATTTTAGGTTGTTGGGGTTTTTTTTGCTTTGTTTTTCATTGTTCCCTATAACCCTACACTTTTTAAAAGTTCCCTATACGTTTTAAAGTTAATTTAAAAAGTAAATGTAACAAAAACAAATAAATCAAGTGAAATAAATGCACAAACTAATTCATTTAAAAAATAATATTAATCGTACTCTTCCATGGTTTTAGATAGTTCTAAAGAATTATCATTTAATTTAAATTGCTTTAATGCTAAAAGTTGTTAAAGAGCTTGAAAAGATTTTGAAAACTTGTGTGTTGTATAAAGCGATCTCTCATTAGATTCAATATCTGACTCCACCAGAGTTCAGTTACAAGGTGGATATTGTGACATGGAATCAGAAAACACACTGGGGTTATTTAACAATTAAATTACAAGATGGAAAACAAGAGACACAAGTTGAACTCAACCAGTGAGTCTGTGAGAAATCATTTATTTCTAACAGTAAGAATAATTGATGAACTGATGAACTAACGTTTGTCGTCTTTATTCCAGTAAGTCTTTGATGTTTAAACGGTTTGTGGAGATCAGTCTTCTCGCTCAGTTTGACAGAGATATTCAGCCTGTTAAAAAGATCACAGTGAAGTTCTGTAGAGCAAACAGACTCTGTCAACGTAACAAACTGCGAATACTCCGCATTCGCCTCACTCCTCAGCAGAACAATCTCAGGTCTGTGTTCTTTAACTCTGTGCTCTTTTCTTCTTTCTTTGGCCACTAGTTCATCCATCTTTTACTCCTCTGTGGAATTAAAAAAAAATGTAATAGTCATTTAGGCTGTTTACACAGGCTATTTGGCTGTTAGACTGAACAATTAAAAATAAAGTGGAAAAATGATAGGAAGGAAGGAAGTTAAAGTCAGAAAGAGAGAAATAGAAAGACAGACAGATGTTGTTTTTTGGGGTATTTACATTTATGTTTTTTAGCAGACAATTTTATTCCAAATGACTCACAAATCAGACAGCATTTAACATTTTGGCAATAAAAATCAATAAAAAAGTAAATAAAAAGCTTTTTTTCAAGTCTACAAAGCTACATTTACAAGTAGATATAGATTTAATGCTAGGGACAGGTGAACAATATACGAACGGGGTTAAATGTGCAATGTTTCTGATTCATTTTGATTCCCCCATGATACCATTTTTAGTACCACTAATGGTCTGGTTGACAGTTTACAAAAACCTTGTCATAAATTGAATATGCAACTTTCTATAAAACAAGAATTTTATTGATGAATATAAATGACTGCATGTAACAGATCTGAAATACGATACTGATATAGATGCTGAGTAAATGTTGAATTTACACTTGTAGTGGCAGAAGATCAGACACAAAATGCTTTAAACAGCTAAGAAAATGTTGTTTTTACTTTTGTACAGGCCACTGTGTCGCTATGATCTTCTTTTGGAAGAGAATAAAGATGTGACCTTCAGGCCGATCCCTTGTGAAGACTCAGACTTTTGATCCACCACACCACAACCACACTCAAAAGCAATTATGTAGAAGTTTGATGGGGTGCGATTACTGTCACTGTATTTTTAGTCAGATGATACAACAGTCATTTGATTTAAAAGTATCGATTTTTAGTCTTCTGAAATATACTTTCCATTGTTTTACTCACTTCATGAAGGTATAGCTGACGTTTTTATTTAATGTAAATATTTTTGTAAATAGATTTGTCTCATAATTGCCTTTTATACTGGATTTATTTATGGACATATTTTTGTTTTGCATGTTTGTAATTTAAATTCTAGAAAGATCATTAAATTAAACCTATTTGTAGACATTAACATGCTGTGATAAAATCCGAACAAATAAACTACTAACAGATTTATAATCCATTTCCAAGCTCATTATTTACACAAAACAAGTTTAAAACCCACTGATTGTTTGCATGAAACAAAACATGAATCAAAAATCACTGTAATAATATCTCTGGAAATTAGACAAATAAATACAAGCAAGCACGCATAACAGTGATGTAAAGCGACAAAATGACATCCTCTTTGGGAGTGGCGACACTTAAACTGAACTTAAATGATTTCTTTAGAGTAAACGTAGCGAAGACATTGAATATGTGCATGAATGTGTTAATTTCCCAGATTGTAAAGGGGGAATAATTGCAGAAATGTTTCATTTATCAGCCGTTTTGCGGTGAAGCATGTTGACATTTAGTTTGAGAGACTGAAAAACACGTCTTTTATACTGCAGCACCTCTTAGGGAGGTTTAGATATTGACCAATCAAAAGCAAGATTCTTCTCTGGCGTGATTGATTGGTCAGCAGAAGGAGCCATGGCTCTCTATGATTGGTGGAGAGGGCGGAGCGCTGTTTTTGAATGTGTTGTTGACACAGTAACCGTCAGTGCGGAATCGCAGGTGGAGAGGTCAGATGTGTTGAGTGAAAGAGTTCCGGTTACATGATCTGATTTTCCAAGTGTGTATTTAGTTTAGCTTTAGGAGTCACATTTATATTTATTAAGTTGTATCTTGGATCGTATTTTTGCCGGAGGACATTATTAAATAAGGTACAAATATACCTATTTTGAAAATGTCTTGATATGCTATGGTAACTGCTAATAGCAATTGTATGCTCCTACCAGTTAAATAAAGTCTACATTTTCAGTTTTAGCGTTGAAAAAGTTATTTTATTATCAGTACCGTCAAGCTGTAGACATTGTTTATTAACGTTTACTTGAGTGCAGCGTACAGCTAGCTACTGGCTGGCTGGCTAACGGAGTACATTGTATTTTACATTGTATAAGTTTTTTCTTATAAACACTGTATTTGTGTATAAGTAGTTGTACTGTAAGCATCATGACATCACATCGTGAATCAGATCCTGTTTTTGATAGCTTTGCTTTTGATAGCTTTGCTTTTGATAGCTTTGCTTTTGATAGCTTTGCTTTTGATAGCTTTGTTCTAGGTTTGTTATAATGGCTCTGGCCTCTCCGTGCGGGATTCTGTCCGATGAGGATGAGTGTGGGGCTGTCTTTGAGTCCACGGCCGCTGATATTGGAGGTCTCATGAGATCTCAGCGGTTTGTGTCTCACCTTCCAGAAATCTCGGTCATAACTCCTGCTGCAGACTCACCCAATAAAGCGGTATGATGGCCGGTGTCGTGCTCATTATAGCACTTCTCAGTCTACATTTGCCTTTCAGTGTATTAGAGACACTAATGTCACACAAAATGTATGAAAGTATTTATACTGCGGTACAAAACATTGAACAAAGTTACATAAAACTAACAAGAAACCTATATAATATTTGAAGATTTGCTAAAGTTGTGTGCATGCTTTTTAAAATAGATGCTGCCCCAGACTTGGCATTGTTGTTTATTCAGTCACCCCAATGGCTAAAACTCACAGTTTTCATTACAAACTGCTGTGAGGTGTGGGGTTTCCTCTGGTCAAAACAAACTGCTTGTTTGATGAATAGTTCCTCTTAGACTCTTATGTTAGTGGTTCTTCCATCTTCTCCTCTTACTGTCAGCCGGAACAACTAAAGATTGAGGCAAGCAGAAGAGGCAGTGCTGATGACGGATCAGAGAAGCTGAAAGTCTTCCTGCGCATTCGTCCTCTTACTGAGGCTGAGAGGGAGCGGGGAGAGGAGCAGGTAAACTCAGAAGGAATTTGACACACCTCTGTGAGGGCAGCAAACTGGGTGGAGTGTTTTGAGCTGCTTTGGCCATGTTTTTTTTTTTTTTGAGTACAATGAGGTTTTTAAATTGTGTTTGAAATGTTTCATTTAGGGCTGTGTGAATGTGCAGTCAGAGGACAGTCTGCTGCTCAGAGCGCCCAAAGAGTCCCGCAACATGAAGAACGCAGAGCGAGGGGTTGCTCAAAGCGTGCACAAGTTTACCTTCACAAAGGTGATGTGTCCTTCCTGAAGAAAGCAAAGATTGCTTAATCTAATCATGGTTGCAATAATTGTGGTTAAATTTGTGTTTATTAATTAAAATAAACTGAAGGGTCAAAAGAACATGTACGCACTGGAAGCGAATCTACAATTTGGACATCTAAAGATTTTTACAATTGAGAATATAGGTCAGAAGTAATGTTTATTTTTAAAGAAATGAGCGTATAATACAGTGATGTGAAATTGCGAAACACTTTTTCAGTTGATGCTTTTGTGCATGTTTACACCTTTGGTATTAAATGCCAATTTAATTCATTTATATGAATATTTTCTTTTTTATTTATTTAACAGTAGATATGGGTATCTAAATAATAGATATGCACATTGCATATTATTTGTTCATATCTGTTAATCACAGTTTTCCCATTGTTCCTACAGGGAATAATCCATGTTTAGTTTCTAGGATTATAGCTCTATTATTTCCGTTTCAAAACTTTTGGCCAACATATTAATATGTTTTGGATAACATTAATATAAGTTGACTTAAGAGGAGTGCTTTGTTTCTGCAGATTTTTGGACCACAAACTTCTCAGCAGGAAGTTTATGATCACACTATACGAGAGATGGTACGAGATGTTCTGCATGGTGAGAATCGTCTCCTCTATACCTATGGTGTGACCAACTCAGGCAAAACCTACACCATACAAGGTAAGATGACAACAACACCCTCCTTCTGCATCACTTTCTTCATCTGTGCTTTGCTTCATTAATATAACATGTATTGTTGTTGCTTTGACTGAACAGGGATGGGTGGAGAGGCGGGTCTGTTGCCACGAGCGCTAGTGTCTGTATTTCTTAAGCTTTCTGGCCGGCTGTACTCTGCTATGGACCTCAAGCCCATATTGAGCCAGGAGGTCCGTAAACTGGATGCTGGCGAGGTCCGTGCAGAGGAAACACGCCGTGAAGCCCTGCTGAAAGAGGTAAATAGAAGAAACAAAGAATTAATATGAGACTATTTTTGTCCTATGCTGTATAGATGGAAAGAGATAAAATATATTGTAAAGGTCAGGTCAGCAGTTTAAAAATCTATTTTTATGTACTGTTTTTCTGGGAAATGTAACTGTCAGTGTTTTATTCAGGAGGAGAGCTCTAGTGGGCATCACTCCAGGCTGCGTGCAGGTCTGTCTTGGGACAGTGGCATTGATGGGCTCTCAGCTACCAGTCATATAGCAACACAGCTGGAAGGTGAGGATCTACCACAGGAGCTACCACATATCCTTACTTCACATGTTGAACACTGATTTTGATGAGAGCCATCAGGATTTTTTTGTATGAATATTAAATTTGTCCAAGATTCTTTTAAGATTAGATTCTGTTTTGTGCTATCTTTAGATGGGCACCTTTTTTAACAACAGAAAGGGGAATTTTCCATGTCTCTTGCTGCACTTACAAAAGCTGATTTCCTCTTCAGCCAACTTTGTTAGTTTTCTTACCCTTTTTTTAATGAGATGGTTCATTATTTCACAAACACAGATGACTTTGTGGCACGGAGGTAAGCAGGTTTGTCTTTATGCTATAGATTCAGATGGCGTTTGTCTGGAGACCAATGGCTTGTCCCTCAGTGGTGGTGAAGATCTTGAGAAGGGGGTGCAGTTCTCAGTGTGGGTCTCATTCTATGAGATCTACAATGAGTTTCTTTATGATCTCCTGGAAGCTCCACCTTCTCTTCAATCCCACAAGAGAGCCACACTACGCCTCAGTGACGACAAACATGGAAACCCTTTTGTGAAAGGTAGTAATCAAAGGTTTTAAATGTTAATACACTGATGACATCAAGGCAAATCGCATGTGTGGTTTATACTGCAAGGAATGTAATTGCCAGTTACTGCATAAATATATTTCAGGGCATTTCCTGTTTAATGCATGTCTGCTTTGAGGTTTGACCTGGGGCTTGGTTTTAAGATATAGATGACCAGTAGATAAATTGTCAGTTAAATAATTTGTTCTCCCATTAGATCTGACGTGGATTCACGTACGCAATGCAGAAGAGGCCTGGAAAGTGCTTAAAGTTGGACAACGTAACCAAAGCTTTGCCAGCACTCACCTAAATCACAACTCCAGTCGCAGGTACCTGCAGTGACACCAGATGGGGTGGCTGCAAATGCATCATGATAACATGGTAGTCAAATGAAAATGAATTAATACACTTAGGTAGTCTTAGACAATACTGTCAAAACATTTTTGTTGTTAACAGTCATAGTATCTTCAACATCCGCATTCTACACATCCAACCACAAGCAGATCTCAGACAGGCAACCCGAATCAGCGAGTAAGTATCACTCTCAATTTTTTTTATGTGCCCATTAGAATTACTCCAGAGAATTCTGTAAAGTGTTGCTGTGTTTGTCCCGGCAGGCTCTCAGTGTGTGATCTGGCGGGTTCTGAGCGCTGTAAAGACACACAGAACGGGGAGAGATTGAAAGAGGCAAATAATATTAACACCTCCTTGCTGACACTGGGACGCTGCATGACTGCTCTGAGACACAATCAGACCAATAAGTGAGTGTCAACACTTCAGGTTGCATCCAGTTATTACATCTGAGGCATCACAAGCCTGTTTAGTGTTTTAAGTTGGACTGCCTTTGGATTTCCATGGGTCTGCATTGTATATTGTACACATTTTTGAGGACATTTATATAATTTGGGTGCGATGGGATGTATGGGGCTTTTAACTTTGCTAAGTGTACTTATTTTTCGTGGATGTCTGGGATATGAAATATGATTATTACAAAACCATACTTTCTTATTGTATATGCATATAGTAATACTTAAAAGGTTAATTCACCCAAAAATGAAATGTCTACTTCTGCATAGTTAAATTTTGTCCATCGTAATCAGCTGCAACATGCAATAAGAAATGTCATTTGATGTCAAATCTAAGTGATTTTGATGGGTCTTTGTCACAGGTCACGGCCTCCTCTGGTGGTTCCATTCAGAGATAGCAAGTTAACCAGGGTTCTCCAGACTTTCTTCTGTGGTCATGGGCGTTCTTGCATGGTGGTCAACATAAACCCATGTGCGTCCACCTACGATGAGACTCTCCAAGCGCTTAAGTTCTCTGCCATTGCAACACAGGTGAAAAGATGCTTCTGGCTTTGGCCAACATTGTATATTATTTCTCTTCTGATCATCAAGTGTTTGAATATTCACTAAACATCCCCAAAATTCTAATAGCATTTGAATTGAATTGTTTAAAATCTTGAATCTTTCAGCTTGTACATGGGCCGTGTAGTAAGACACGTGTGGCATACATCCTGTCCCTGCTTCGTGAGCAGCCCGCTCGCCACAATGACACCACTCTTCTAGAGGAAGAGGAGGAGAGCGATGAGGAGGGAGACATAACCATGTTTGATCCAGAGGTATATCCAGTTTATTTGGGTTCATTAAAATGTATGGCTATAAAACGTGAAAAGTCATGAATTAGCTTTATACTGAACCTCTTATTATGTGACTGCAGATAATCACAATTATAATGGCCTCTTTATGCATATATATTTAAATCAATATATGTATAGTATCTGTTGTTAGCTTAGCAACTTGGTAATGTTAAAGAAATGAACTACAGGCTTAATTCATGTTTGGATGAGCTGTTTCATGAGTGACTATTAACAATTTTTCTATTTGCACTTTCTGGTCTCAAAGTATTTTGTACTTAAGACACAATCAGTTATTTTAGCTTGATGTCTTTGTGTTGGGCAGGCCCTGCTGAAGGCCATTGATGTTCTGAAGCGTGAGGTGCTGCGTCAGAGGCAGGAGAAAGAAGAACTGGAGGCTAAGGTTCGAGAGGAGGTCTGTGCTGAAATGATGGAGGTCATCAGCCGCATGCAGGATGACTTCAGGTAGCGGACTCATGCAGTAGTTCCTCAAACTTACCAGATATTGCAATGAATATATTTTTTCACGTATATTACCAGTATGAAGTAAAATGTTTTAAGCATCTGCCTTATACAGTGAGACACTGGAGAATGAAAGAGAACTAATGGAGAAGAGGTGCGAGAACAAAATCAACAACCTGAAAAGCAGCCTGAAAACATACTACAGCCAAGAGTTAGAGGTCAGTTACAATACTGTGAACCTGAAAAATAATTAAAACAAGAATCAGTTCATGCCTGGTATTAGCATACATTACAGGCAATACCAGTCACATGTGGTTCTGATGACCTGAGATGCTTAAAAGAGCTTGACAGTTTGATCGTTTCTTGAAGGAACGAGATGAGGAGATCAGAGAACTCACTGCTGCTCTGAAGGAGAAGGAAGAGGGCAGTGTAGCCCCAGCTCCCATATTCCCACCTCTGACAGAAGCTAATGCTCCACGCCGCTCACGCCGCTTGGCTTCAACACACAAGCAGGATGCAGATCATGAGAGTGCAGAGCTCCTGCAGTGTAAAGCTGATCTGGAACAGTGTAAAGCTGAGCTAGACCTCAAACAAACAGAACTGCGACTGAAAACACTCGGTATGTTGTGTGAAAAACATCAAGGAATATTTCACCCAAACTTGAAAATGATTCAGCCTGTGTTGTGTCCAGTCTGTATGACTTTAGAAGGCTTCACTTACAAGTCATATGGAGAACTTTTATAAGTTATTTATAACTTATAACTCATTCACTTACAAGTCATATTGGTTTGAAACTAACAACTCCATTTTCATTTTGCCTTTGAGCCAACCTCACTGTTCCTTTCCATACAACTAACGCCACAATATTCCTCAGAACTGAAGCGTTTTCAAGAAAACTTCCCTCTTACTGGCAACACAGGCACCCTGACAACTACAACTGAGCGGAAACTAGAGGAGGGTCAGAGGGTGAGGAGTACTTTTGTTTTAGTGGAAGTGTTAAGGATCACTTAGGCCTAGCATATTTCATGTAATAATGAAAGACCTTCTAATAGTTTAAGACCTTAGTTCAGCGTAGATGCCATTTGTAATATGTGAATTAACCATTTGTGAGACAGACAGACTGGCCTATCTTTAATGTCTAGTTTTTGAATCATGAAAAATCAAATCAAATAGATCATCTGAGAGGGGGATTGTAGGATTTGTTGGACTTTGTGTGAAGACTTTGTGTTGTGTGTAGAACCTGAAGCAGCTGCGGATGGAGTTACAGATGTTGGGCATTAAGCTGCAGTCTGGAGAGAGAGCATGCTGTCGCAACACAGACGGAGAGAAACTGCGGCATGCACTTGCCTCTGCCGACAGTAAACTCGCCAAACAGGTAACATGCAAATATAGACTGTACATAGTTAATGTTCAAGTAGAGATGGGGTAGAGGTCAATTCAATTTGGTCACTTTGATAGTGGCCCAAATTACCTTAAGTTACCTACATTACATTTTACATTACCAAGCAATTCTGATTTAGTTCACTTATGTTTGTTTTAATTATTGATAATGATAGACCTTAAATTGTCATACTGGTTAAATAGTTAGTCTATAGTGCACCAACATCTTTCCTTGTTTTTATTTCTTTCTATATTCTCTCTTTAACCCCTTGAAACCTGTTTCCCTGTTTTAGTGTTTGGAAATTCTGACCAATGAATTCCACATAACATGAGAATGATTCATAGCTTACAGATTCGCATGCTTTACCTCTGCTCTACTAATGACCTGACATGCATGTTGTTCTAAACTAAACCTTTGTTTTGGAGATGTTGCTAATTTAATTGTAGCCTGATTTTCTTGTAACTTAATCTGTGAATTGAGATGAATGAACCCACACTGCTCGTATAACTAGTTTCAGCCTCACTTTTTGCCCTCTGGCCTGTCTAACCCTGTCTGCACCCCTTCTGTCCTGTTTCTCTGTCCATCAGGACCAAATGCTGGTGGAGCTGCACACCAGCCTACAGCTGGTCAAAGCAGAGCTGCGCAGGAAAGACGAGACTCTGGTGCGGTTACAGAACTCTCAGGCGCCCCCTGTGACCCCCGGCTCCTGCAAAAAGAGAGGCTGTGGAGTGGCGGTAGCCTATATAGAGAACCAGCCTCCTGAGAAACGACCCTTCTTCCACTCCCTCTTCCCCTCACGCACACCTTCCAAGACCCCCACGCGGCAGACCCGTCAGCGGCCTGAGGTCACCACACCCTACACCCGTGTGCTGCGTTCACGCCAGCCCTCACCTCCATCCACTCCCATCAATCTCAGAGTTAAATATTAAGCTCTGTATGCCTAAAATTAAAGGTTTTACATCTTAACTTTATGTACATATTACATCTAAGCTTTTGTTTATTCTCAAGAATATAATCATGGCCTTTTCCTTTTTTAAGTGGGATCTATTTTGATAACAGTGATATCCTGGTCTTCTCTGTGAGGACCAAGTTTTATCATTCCTAATTTTATGGATTTTAATTGCGTTTGTGTTCATTTCCATTATAAATGCAGTTTGGTATGGTAATGCACTACTGTAATCTAGCTGAGATTGTTTAAAAAAATGACACCTTTTCATGTCTCACCCATTTGAGTTTCTCCAGAAGCATTTTCTTTTTGCAAACCAAAACCAACTGTATATATAAGATTGAGATACTAGAGCTATACATGGAATTCTGTTGTATACATTTGAAATTCAGTGTTTCTCATTAGAAAACCTTGTATATGGGTGATGCTTTATTTCTGCACATAAACATGCATGTTGTTTTTTGGCAAGTGGCTGGACGTATGAGTTAAAGCACTATATTAATGCTTTGGCTGCTCTTTTGCACGGGGTTGTAAAGTTTGCAAGGTTGAAAGTGTTTCCATGGTTTGTCATTTTGAATGTCTGTCTTGTTTCCCTTGTTAATATCAAAACTTGTGATCTTTGCAATAAAACATTCAAAGTTCAATGCTTTTATTTGTCTTGGCAATGTCCCAGTTCATATTGAGTTTTACTATAATGATCAAAGTTGTCTATACAAAGTTATTTACATTGTGTTCTGTTCATATCTGAAAGTGAACAAATTCAAATGTAATGAAGTTTTTAAAACTTCAGTATGTTGAATTCCACTACATTGGCAAAACCATGTAACCAGAAGAATGCCTCAAACCTTGATTTATATGCCTTAAGGTGTAACAGAAGACAGATCTAATGGAGAAACTCTCCTGACTGGAGTTGTGTTATTGGATAAAGGGTTGAAGACACAGGGTAAGGTTATGTCTGCAGAAGAAGGCTCTCCTTGTTCTCGCACCGCAGAGATCTGTCGCAATAAAGCCTTGCCTTCCTCACGGGCCTAGGAAAAGACAATTGGCAAACAATTCTGACAACAAGCATACTTGTATTACAAACACCAGTGACAGACATCTGCATGTTCTAATCAACCAGAAGTGTGATAGTAGTTTCCCTATCAATCATTTTGCAGAGCTGACTGTCAAAAGTAACTTACATCATTGTAGTCACAGCAGCGCTGAGCACAGAGAGAAGCCTCATCATAGAGTTTGTTCTTGAAGTAGTATTGGCCAAGATATCTGAGAGCAGTGCTCACTTCAGCATGCTCCAACTGCTCCTGTAACCACGGAAAATACAGTTAGGATTCATAACCTGTTTTCAAAAGTCAGGCATATTTGTTAAATCATAAAGTACTATCTGTGCCAATATTTCAATAATAACATCAAAACAACACTGTCCATTTCACTTTCATACTATATAAGTGCATGTTATTTTCTACTCATATAACCAAGGCCATATGAGAATGAAAGGTACTGGCCAACAATATTACTCTCTTTTTATGATCCAATAAAATAGAATCCCACCCCCAGTTTTCCAGTTTTCTCTTCAAATGTCACATTAGGGAAATCTGATGCTGTTTTGAGTTATTTTTAAACTTTATAGTATTCCAAGACACAACTCAGATGGGAGTTATGAATAATAATCCGGGAAGACTTACTCCACAAGAGAAAATATCCTGGATGTAAATGATGTAGCACTGTGCAGCATCATCAGATTCATTCAGCTGCTCATGAAGCCTAAAAACAAACAAATAACAAATCACCACAGAATTTTCAGTACTCACACCAACACATTTCCTACTGTTGACAAGAGGGAACTAAAACTCACTTACTTTGCCAGCTTCAAAAGAGCCATTCTTTCCACATCCCCAACTGAATATGCCCTCCAGTAACACTGTACCCACAAAAACAACAAAATGATGGATAAAATGCAAACTGCTATTGGAATAAAATCTCTATTACTATCTGTATGTGCTGAATAATTATAGCCAATTACCTTTTTGGCCTCTACCTGCTGAGAAAGTTTTTCATAACATTCACCAAGAGCTACAAGCATTCTGGAGTCATTCGGCCTGAACACAATACACATAACTCAATACATAAAAAGCAAACCCAAAACTGGTCAATTAAAAACACTGGCTGACTGATTTATGCAGTGCTATGCTCACCTGAGTTGATGGGCTTTCCTGTAGTAGTACAGCGAGTAGAAGGGCATTTTAAGGATCTCATAGGTCTGTCCAAGTCCATACCAGGCACGGTAGTCCCTTTTATTCACTTCAATCGCATGTCTAAGAGACAGAGCCATGCATTAATACATGTGTTTCATAGAGACACTACAAGTATTAGTAGATGAGATGTACCTGTAGGCCTGAATGGCAGCAGATGTGTTCTTCATCTCCATGTACTCGTGACCCATGAGGGTCCAGGCCCCCAGACAGCGTGGATTCAACTTTAGTGCACGCTGAAAATACAGGGCAGCCTTCTCATGCTGAGACCGCAGGCTGTAGTAGTTTCCTGTGTGTGGATGAAGAACAAAAACAAACACGTATAGTTGATTTTAAAGGTTGCAATAAAAATTCTGCGGCAGGGCAACTTTTCCCTAAAACATTCTGATGTAATTTGTTATAGTCAGTTATAGTCTGGTTTAGAAGTTTTACTTATTTTGTTCATTACTGTTACAAGCTTTAAGCTACAGAAATTTTGCCTTTCTATCACCATTAGTGTTTTAAACAAAACATTGCTAGTAAAATCGGACCCAACAGCTCCAATTATAAATTATTATTATAAATGAGATTTGTAAACATTAAGGAGACAGTTTTGAACACTGATATTGCATGTACGTGCTACGTAAAAAGCAAAACTTATATATTGCAGCTTTAAGATTATTTTTTAAAATCTTTTAATTGCAGATAAATATAGAGGTGTGTGCTAAAGATTATTCACCTCACCTATGACACAGCATGTCTCTACTCTGTATTTGTCTATCTCCACCAGATTATGTGCCAAGTAGCTGAGCTCTGGCTTCATACTCTGAAAGAAAACACATCAGGTTATTACAAAAGAATATTTTAATAAAGGTTTAATAAAATAAGGTAATAAAACTAGCTAAATAATTTGTAATGAAATTGCACAATTTACGGTTGTCAACAACATAATTTAAGCATTTAAGCCTAAACATAAATTCATGTGATCTCACCCTAACATAGAGCAGGTTGGAGAAGGTGTCCATGTTCTCAATGCGGAATGGATCCTGTTCCCGCAGTTCATTAAACAGATATAAAGCTTGATCAATATCTGGGGATGAAATATCATTAGGAAAAATAAAGATTATTAATATACACACACACACTTTATTAGGTACACCTGTTCAATTGCTTGGTAACACAAATTGCTAATCAGCCAATCACATGGCAGCAACTCTATGCATTTAGGCATCTAGATGTGAAGACAACTTGCTAAAGTTCAAACTGAGCATCAGAATGAGGAAGAAAGGGAATTTAAGTGACTTTGAACATGGAATGTTTGTTGGTGCCAGACGGGCTTGTCTGAGTACTTCAAAAACTGCTGATCTACTGGGACTTTCACCCACAACCATCTCTTGGGTTTGCAGAGAATGGTCCGAAAAAGAGAGAATATCCAGTAAGTGGCAGTTGTGTGCAGAATACCATCTCTGAATGCACAACACATCAAACCCTGAAGCAGATGGGCTACAGCAAAAGAAGACCACACTGGGTGCCGTTAATGTCAGCTAAGTACAGGAAATGGAGGGTGCAATTCGCACAGGCTCACCAAAACTGAACAATAGAAGACTGGAAACACGTTGCCTGGTCTGATGAGTCTCAAATTCTGCTGCAACATTCAGATGGTAGGGTCAGAATTTGGCGTAAAGAACATGAAAGCATGGATCCATCCTGCCTTGTCTCAACGGTTCAGGGTGGTGGTGTAATGGTGTGGGGGATATTTTCTTGGCAACACTTTGGGCCTTAGTACCAACTGAGCATCGCCTAAATGCCACAGCTTACCTGAGTTTTGTTGGTGACCATGTCCATCCCTTTATGACTACAGTGCACCCATCTTCTGATGGCTACTTCAGCAGGATAATGCACCATGTCACAAAGCTCAAATCATCTCAGACTGGTTTCTTGAACATGACAATGAGTTCTCTTTACTCACATGGCCTCCACAGTCACCAGATCTCAATCCAATAGAGCACCTTTGGGATGTGGTGGAATGGGGGATTCGCATCATGGATGTGCAGCCGACAGATCTGCAGCAACTGTGTGATGCTATCATGTCAATATGGACCAAAATCTCTGAGAAATGTTTCCAACACCTTGTTGAATCTATGCCACAAAGAATTAAGACAGTTCTGATGGCAAAAGGGGGTCCAAACCGGTACTACCAAGGTGTACCTAATAAAGTGGGTAATGTGTGGGTTTGTATGTATGTATGTATGTATGTATGTATATGATTATGTATGTATGTATATGTATGTATATATATATATATATATATATATATATATATATATAATGGCAGTGTAACTCAGCATCTTATACACAGCTTAGCCACATACTCTGAGTTCCTTTAATAATTCTTTACCAATCATTAAGATAGCAGAACATCAAAATTACAAACACATGTGCCACATTGTCTAAAGCATTATTAACGTCAACAACTCTATATATAACTCACTGCAGATGAGACACACCTCGTATGTTGTGGTAGGCCACAGCGATCTGGGAGATGATATAGGTGCTCTTGGCAAACCCTGCTTCCATGAGACTCTGATACTTCTGCAGAGCCTCTTTGATCATCTGGAGTTCTGTGTACATGTGTGCCATGAAGAAATCCTTCACCCAGCAGTCTGGCAGAGACAAGGACTTCAGCTAAGAAAGACACATCAGAGGAGATGAAAATGTTTTTACGTTAGCATCTGTACAGTAAACTGTGATGTTGGGATTGATAAATGTTGGTACCATTTCAATGTTGGTGATGAGATTGCACAGCTCCAGCCATGATCCCCAGTGCAGAGGGAGAGCATGCGTCGCAGCTACGAAGATCTCCACTGCCTCCTTCAGCAAATCTAGTTTCCGAAGAACCACCCCATAACTGGTGTGAAATAGGAGACACAAATTAACAAAGAGTTTTAAAAGTATGTCTGGTGAATCATTTTAATGTTCTTTAAATCACTTTTTTGTTTTTGCTTTTGGACCCAAGACAGCACCCAAATGATTTATCTGACAAAAGTTGAATTTTCAAACTTGAATTTGAAAAATAATCAATATTCTTAATGGCTCTCAAATTTTGATGGTTTTGTGCTCTTTACAGCAGTTCTCATGCCTTTAAGCTGATAAAACTACCCACACTTATATATTTAAATAGCTTCATATCACATTTAATTTACATTAAGCATTTTTTCCCTAACCATGGGTCATGAACTATCATGTGGAAAACACTGCATTAAATAAAACATACAGATAGAGAGCAAATCCATCCAGCTCGCCTGCACTGTGCTTTTTGCTCAACTCCACACGCAGTTCTCGCAGGGCTTCATTTCGGACCTGACCTTTTTCTAAAGGACCTGCAACCGTACACCCACATACCACAGAAGCTTCAGAGACCAGATGTGCAGGACATGCGATTTAACATTTAATTTGAAGGTTCTGTCTTACCAAGGCTGTCAACTGTTTCATCATCTTTCTTCTTTTCCCCTGACTAAGACAAAAAACAGAACATATGTTTTTAACAATCCTTCTTTAAAGAGAGAGAAAGAGACAGAGACAGTGAGAGTGAAAAACAAACTCACCAGGTAGCGTGAATACATATACAGAAAATATGCTTTCTGACTCCGACAGCCACGCAGAAAATATGCTGCTCTATCATATTCCTTCAGGTCAAAATATGATTTGGCCAGACAAAGAGCATCCAAATCTTGGGCATCCTCCTGGGGGAAGAATAAGACGATTCAGTCAAAACATGCACCACAGCTGAATGACTGGTCAGAGAATACTGCAGCGTGGCAGTTTCACAATACAGTTTGATTAAGATAAAAAAACTGAACATCAAGCATTGATGACATACATAAAGTCATACAAAGAGTTCAGACTGACCTCAGTTAGCTCAGGTTGTGAGGGGATCTCATTCAGAGGAAGGGTATCCAGAGAAAAGGCCAGTTCAGATGCCCTGTAACACAAAATGTGAAAATCAGAATTCACATATTATAAACTACAAAGTGATACAAATAAATTCCTATCCTGAAACTACTGTGCAGTTTTTGAACATGTATTCAACATAAGAGGTGGGATAATTCATTCAGCGATTTAGTACGTGGTTTTAATGTAAGAATATCTAAATGCAAAATTATAAATATGACATTGCCTGACAAGCATAGCATTTCTGGCATTATATGAGGCGCCTACCTAAGAGTACCATGGTACTTACTCAGATGATAAGACTTTCTGTCATCGTATGACTATCAAAATACTGATTAAATGTTCAAACGTTTAAAATCTGGGGCGTCCAAATTGTTGTGTATGTAATTATATAACTAGATTTGGAGACTAGAATTTAATAGCTGATAGATTTGTAAACTCTCAGCTATAATTTTACTGCTTATTTCATTATGTTAGCTGCCATGCTAACTGTCATCCCAAGAAGACACTTTTGCAATTAAATCACTTATTGTGTTCTTGTAACACTTATGGTAAACTATAAATATAATCTTTATTTACCATTTCACGCTGTGGACGAGTCCCCTTTCCTTGCACTGCGCTATGATAGAAATAAGTTGTTTTTTTATTTGAACCAAGTCGCCAAACTCACTGCTACGGGTAGCCGCCATTTTTCATATGGACGTCACCAGAGCGCAAGAGGTGATTGGTCAGACGACTGGCTTGTCAAGAAGACAAAATAAATTAAAATATTACTCACTTACTTACAAAAATACATTCCTCCTTAAATGTATTTTTTTCTATAAATAAAATGTTAATCGAAATATTATTTCACATGGGAAATAATATTTTTTAGGAACATGTCATTTTGAATTTTATTCATTTTTGTTTTGGAATTTATTGCATATTGCAAGAACTTTAAAAATTTCTATGAGTGATATATTTATGATTAATCATGAGTGATACATTGGTTAATACTGAATGACATTTAATACTTGCAGTCAGTTTAAGTCAGTAAACTCATATTGCCTTGAACTTGTACCTGGTGGTGGCACAAAAAGATTAGATTAAAATAAAAAAATATTTGGATGCATAGACACAAATGTGAAGAATTAAAATATTCAAAGTCTACCAGCCAATAAGTGTTTACCACAGGTCTTTGTTGAAATGCCTGCCAGCCACAAAGCTAAATAAACCTTAAACTATAGCCTGGACCAACAGTAGAGATAAACAAACTATAGCAAAGGTTTTCTAAATGATTGTTTTATTATAGGTGGCTATCATTGATGTGAATGAAGGGCTGGGAAATGAGTTGAAGGTGAAACTATAAAATGAATATGGAGCAGACAGGACTGAATTTTATGTTGCTTTGCTATAGTTTGTATGCTTAATCTGGCTTACCAAAATTCCTCTGAGTTTAAGGATGTACTCAAGTCCTGAAGCTGTGATCCTCTGAAATGTCTCTGCTTTGTTCTTTAATGCTTGCTAGTGAATGTTAAAACGTACATTTTGTAACGTAAAAGTATATTATGCATTTTTACATAATAAATGTAATAAAAAATACAGATGCTGCGTTTAGTGTCAGTTTGATTAATAATCTAGTAGTCCCGAATTCTGTTGTTGCAAGCTAAGTTCAGAATGAATTAAAATCACTCTGACTTTTTTCACTGAAATTTAACATTTCTATAAAATGTGATTACTTAAACTCTTCAATGCCACATCTAAAACTTATTTTAAAATAATTTCTTAGTACTGTATGTATACATTTCTTGAAATGTGTTTGTTAATATCTGATAAATTTGTCTTGGTCCGTCTAATTTATGACATTGCTTTATTCATTTCTCCCCAATCTATCAGCAGAAATTTAACATGCAGCAAATATACTTCTCAACACTGGCCATGTTTTCCTGGATTTTGCCTGGACTAATGTAAAATTAAATTTTGAATAACTTCTATTTTACATGGACAGAAGAGTCATCATCTCTTTTAGTCATCAAAATAATATAAAATGGAGCTCGTAAGTCAATAACTGTCAGTAAGGCACAGTGAAATGCTAAAAAATGCCTTTAAACAAACTGATAAATACAGATTAAAAGAGTGTTGCTGTGAGTGAGAATGTTAATATCTGCAGATGGCTGTGTGCCTGAATGATTATTAACAGATAAAAATGTCATTACCATGTCTTTGATTCCATGGATAACACATAAGCACTGACTCAGACATTTTTGGAATCCCCTGCTTTCATGCAAAAAACAAATTCTGAGTTCTGACTAGTTAGTGTTCTGATATAAAACAGTTTAAAACAGTTTATAAGAGATGTGAGTCAGTCATGGCTTCCCTTTAAAGTATGTTCTTAAAGAAATGAATTAAACGTCTTCTCATACTCATATTATGCTTTATTTTAAGAGAAGCATTGTCCCTCACACCTCAATACAATTTAATTAAATTTTATTTCGCAAATAAATGTGCATTTAATTATTTCTATAGTACTTTTCCGAAACAGTACTGCTGCATAGGAGCTTTACAGGAAACATTTTAGTACAACAAAATATGCAAATATATTTAATGTATCATACAGTGAGCAGTCTAAAGGCAACTGTGGCAAAGAATGAAAAATTCAGCAGTACATAGGGAAAAAGGTGCTCACTCTGATTACCAAGTGTAATATGGATATTATATAAATCTATCTTATAGTAGCCAGGCACAATGTTGACAGTGCAAACTCTTAACAATAGCTCTTGAATACATCTCTTGAAGCATTATGGTAACTCACATTCAAAACTATTCAAAAGCTACAGCACTCATAGATTTTGTGTGCTTGACATACAAATATACAATAATGATTCGAAGATATGAAGATACAGCATATAACAAAGAAGAAAAACATTGTTAACAGCTTCACTGTTAATAATCAATCTTCTGAATGCTTCTTATTTTTATTCTCATTTTGCATAAATTTGTCCTTAAAGCAATGTATAACAACATATTGTGATATTAAGAACCTCAAATATTTTTATTTAGTATTTCAACGGTAACCTTTATGTAAGCAAGCTATAGTATATCTTTGATTTTATATGACCATATTTGTTTATAACACAGCATGAAGAAAGAAGTTTTCTTTAAAGAGAACTGATGTAGGCAATATAGAAACACACTCTAGCTCTCTTCACAATTAAAATTCTGATCATTTTTCTTTATTAACCTTTACTTTAAAACTGTTGCTTATACCAAAAGCAAGCTAGTATTAAACTCTTTCAGTGTTTTAACACCTTGTCTAGTAGCCTTCATTGTTATAAGAGGTAGTCATTATCATTCATTACATGGCCTTCTTTGATGGAATCGGTCACCCAAGATTCCCGAATGATTTTGAACTTCTTCGTATAAAGACGTCTCAGTGTCTTTAAATCCAAAATCCTTTCCTCTTCTTCTACTATGACATGGGAGATTCCTTCCTTCAGTTTCTCCACAACAGTTCCACCATGGAATCGGAATTCTAAGGCTCGTGTGTTCAAACATGTACCCTGGATAAGGGTTTCTGGATCTCCTAAGTCAGCACAACGGTCAAAGTATGCACTGTAAGGTCTAAAGATGCTAGTGAGCAAGTCATCCCAGGCATACTTTGCTTCTACCTGTGCCACAGATGAAAACTTAGCTTTCATGGATCCAATCCTTCTAAAGACATCCCTGATCTGCGCTTCATCTGTGTCAACATAATAGCTGTCTCCATACTTATCATACTCTTTGGCAAAGTGTTCCTTTGTGGAAGGGGACATGTGGATCATGTGACGAGGTTGCCATGGAATAACCTTCTTATTTTCCAGGCACTCTACAAGCCAAGCAGCCCACACAACATCATGCTGGTTGGAGGAGATGAGGTTCTTCACTCTCATGTTCTGCACAGCAGCGATCACACAGTAAGTGTCCTTTCCAGGGTTCTGCACAATGATTCCTCCACAGCGGGCCACACCTTTCTCAAGCTCCGCCTTGGAATGTTCATCATTTCCATTAATCACGCAAAACTCTACACCTTCAAACATATCTGTGTCTTTGGTGATTGCTGATAGATCCTGAGATCTAAAGTGGTCGATGACTTCAATGGTCTTCTTAGGCTTGGCGGCGAGTTTGCGCTTCTTCTTCTCAGGCTGCTCCTCTTGCATGTGGAGATGTCTGGACGCCAGCTTTCCAGAAGCTTTGGAACGGTACTGACTCAGTTCAGTCAAGGTCATGCACTGATGCCATTCTTTATCCTCTCTGATTCGTTCTATTCTGGGGAAGCGTAATGTGCAGCTAGTCTTGTACATATCACTGGAAACGATCTCAGCTGCTTTGACTTGTATGATCACAGAGTTTCGTGGTTCTATGTAAACCTCCGGCTTTTCTGTTCCGCACAGGATGGCTGCTGGAGGATTGTTTTTGTTGTACACTTTCCAATGATTGGCCAACTTCAGTCCTAGATCGTAAAGTTCCTTCAAAGTGTAGCCAGACCCAATGCGACAGAGAGTGTGGAACACCGTGGGCTTCTCCCCGGGACTTGGCTCTTCTGCTACTGCACAGAGAAAATGAGACAGCATACCGCTTCTCCTGCCTTTACCCCAGTAGCCTCCAACTATAAGCAAATCGAGTTCATCCATGAGACCATCTACATATTCAGGCTTGATCTTAAGCCATTCTTTACCACGTTTATCCGGTTTGTAGATGGACATGGGGTCCTTAATCATGATCCCCTCCTCCCGATTGTCAATAGCTTCATTGAGAGCGTTCACCACTTCTTGCGTGGTTTTAGCTTCAGATTTAGAAACCAGCTGAATACGACCTTTGACGGGGGTGAAGATGGTGTGAAGCATCTCATAACGCTTCTTAAGAGGTTCGTTTCCAAGTTTCTGATTATTTACCAAAAGGACATCAAATACACAAAAACAGGTTTGCAAGTCAGAGTCATCCACCATCCTTTTAATGTCAAACTTACTTCCTTTCTGCATGAAGGTCTCAGCTGTGGGGTTGTAGGCCATCATCTCTCCATCCAGTATGCAGCTGACCACATGGGGTTTGAAGATATTGTGTATGTATGGTGTGAGGGAGCCCTCCAGGGGAGAGGACCCAAACTGCTGGGTGTACTCATAAGAGTTCCTTGAATAGTATTTGTAAACATCTCCATCTTTATGCAACTGAATACGTTCACCATCAAGCTTTGTCTCAATATAGAAGGGCTGGCTGCCCATTTGCTTCTCTATTTGTCCGAGATTGGCAACAGCAGCCAGCATTGGTTTAAAAGCAGAGAACAGATTAATGGACACCTCACTTAGCGACACAGAAGGATCATGAAGTTGTTTACACATTTTGTCCAGATCTGTGGTGACATTGTAGAATTCCGGTGCATCTGAATGAAAAACCATTAGCACTGTCTCTTTGCTAATGCCAAGCTTCATATCCTTAAGGATCATTCGAATGAGCCACTTTTGTTCCAAAGCTGAGCTCTGAGTTATCACCTGTAAAAGGCTTCTCTTCACCTGATCCTTCTGTTTGCTGGCATTGTTAATAGCCACTGAGTCTAAAAAGTCATTGACTTCTTTGATGCTTAAATTACCCTTACACGAGCACCTATTTTTCAGTACAAAGTAAGCTGTGAGGGCAAAGTCACCTTCCCCTTGAGATGTAGTTGGGGCTCTGTAATTTAAAAGTTTGTTTGCTTCAGGTCCGTTTTTAGGTAGACCTAAAACCTCAATATAAAGTTTGGCTAGCATGTTCTCTTTTATACCATAAGCCATTCGCTCTCGCTCAAATGAAGGCACAATGAGACGCATGGCAGGGTAAAATGAGTCGGTGGTGTTTGGATTGTTCTTGTGAAGCGCTGCATGGAATTTCCTCCAAGAATCTATAAAGTCCTTCAGGATTTTGTTTTTTTCTGGTCGGAGTCTGGTCTTCTGAATTTTCTCCAGAACTGTGCAGAGGTTGATAAATGGCACCTGTGCAGCAACAGAGGTCAGTGCTGTCGCAGCACTTTTTGAAGAACCGTCCATCGTCGCAGATGACAGCTGTGAGGATCAAATAAATACATGTAGTGTAAAATGCACTGAAATCCAAATACTGAACATTCTGCTGTTGCTCTTACTGTCATGAGGTATGCAGAAATGTTATTGAAATTGAGATATATTTAACATAAATTAATTTAAAAAAACCACACATATACCTATATTTACATTTAGCAGACGCTTTTATCCAAAGCGACTTACAGAACAGTCAGGTTACAGGTTTTGTAAATGGAAATTGAACCCACAACCTTTATGCTGCTAACCCATGCATTTTGTTTCGGTGAAGTAAAAAAACAATTATGCATTACATAAAACATACATTAAACATAAAATATATAACGAAATGTATATTTACATTTGGCAGAACGATGGCTGGAGCTTTTGAGAAGTCAACTTCCGTATTGCTTACGCTTTAGTTTATTTGATAAATTAACAGTGGCATTTATATCCGCATATAAAGTCATTTAATAACCATATCCCTCTCGTTATTTTATTTATAAACGCAACGAATCACTTTATAAAAGCAGATCGATTTACATCGTTGAACGTCAGGATGTTTTAGATGTAACACAAGGAAATGACGAATTTGTTTGTTTTTAACCCGTTAATGGACGAAGCCACTTAAATGAAGTGACATCGCCATCTATTGGTCAAAATGATTGTATTTATGGATTTAAAACGATAACCAGCGAGGCTCAAAATATTTTGCTTTAGGTCGTCGGTATGTTTGGATATGTTAGATAAAATAAATTAAGACTATACCGAGAATTTTGTTGCCCCAGTTATTTCCCTACATAAAAAAGCTAAATTTGAATATATTAAAGGAAGGGAAAGTATTTGTATTTTGCCAATTGGCTAAAATTACTGTTTCATTTTAAAAATATTCAGAAGTAATTAAAGTAGTTAATTGTATTTTTCTGTGCTGTTTCCAATCAATTATTCAGTCCATCTTCATTTATATTTCCATTGGCATTGCCCATATCCACACCGCTGATCCTGGCACTGTAACGTTTAAAGAAACATAATTTGCAAAGTAGCTGCCAGCTCTGAACATGATGCATTCATCTTTCATGTAAATTCAGATTCCTTTCATAGCTGTAACTTTACTGATGTAGATGTACGATGGAGTACGACTTTTTTACATGTCATAATATTATTTTTGTGTTTGTTGGAGGGTCATTTAGATAATCTTTCTGATATATTTAAAAAAAGAACAATCTCTATAATCTATAATAACATTAAACTTGTATGTGTCCTCCAAATGATGTTTTCTCAAGGATGAAAACAAGCACATGAAAGTTTAAAAAAACAAGTCTATGAATTCTATATTGCAATACATTAATTCAACAGAATCCATGCTTGGAGAGAAATACCTGGGTAATTTTGGCCAAATTAAAGATACATTGTGTAGGAATCTGCACATGGTGGTGCACGCAGAGTTTAACATGTCACACAAACCATTGAAATAAATTTGTCCTCATTAAAAAAAGAATGTTGTAGAATATTTTGGGTGCCTACACCTCAGTTTAGTATATGTACATAAGTACAGATTTCTGAGAAGTAGATAAAAAGCAGACTGAAAGTATTTATATTTAGTTTAAAAGAAGTATACTAATAACACACTTAAACTTTTCTGTGAGGGTTATTATGGCCAACCATGAAAGTTGACATTGCACAGCCAACCACAAACAGAATATCCTGTTATGTTTTTATTATTATTATTTAATTTTATTGTGCTTTTTAGAGACTCTTTTCATTTACCAAAAACTCAATATCAGATAATCAAATAATCAGTTTGAACGTAGACACCATCCCCCTCATTTACAGCCCTGACATTGACAAGAATAGGTCCTAAACATGTTTGTATTCATTTCTCATGTTTAACACCAATATTGACATTTTTAATAATAATGGATAATCAAGAGCTGTGCAACTTTAAGTCAACTGAATTATTTCAAATCAAGCTATACCTAAGCAAGCAATTGCAACTGTAAAATAAAATACCCCACCATGCTTCACCATCACCATTGGCCATTTCAAAGTAATCTCTAGCATATTATTAATCAGCCCTGATTCAGACCTTTTGGATCTACTTGTTGGACTTGCTTGATTCTGTGCTGTGGATCAGGATGGTTATTGTTTCTGTTTAAGTGTAACAGACCACCAGAGTTCTGATGGTATTAAACAGACTGTCTGTGGGGCAGAAGAGAAACCTGGTTTGGTCTTCCTGATTGTGTGATACTTCTCAACTATTACTAAATTATCAGCTCATCTTCTGCATTTCATTTTTTTTGTCTATGCTGCATTTCCTGCATCTGGACAAAACAATGTTATAGTTCCTCCTCTTGCTGTAGAGAGTAACCCATTTTGGGTTTTTTTTCTTGTGATTTAACATTTGGCATAGTTTAATTCCAGTCCTAGTCTATCATGCTTTCGCTCTGATAACTCAAAAACCCAAAGGAACCCAAAAACAAACAGAAAAATATTGTGAAAATTTTGCTTTTTTTTGCATGACTTTTTTGCATAGATAATAATTGAGACATCTTTGCATTTTGACATTTGACAAGCACATAAAACATATTTTACTATTACACCTACATTTTACATGTATTTATTTAGCAGACGCTTTTATCCAAAGCGACTTTCAAGTGCGGAATACAACAAGCGAGTCAACCTGAAGAAGCAACTAGACACAATAAGTGCTCACAATACAAGTTTCAGACATTGCTCAGAGTATCATATGCTACAACAAGGGAGAGATTTAAAGGAAAGAGGGATAGGAAATGAAAAGAATTTTTTTTTTTTTAAAGGTGAGGTTAAGTGCTCACGAAAGAGATGGGTTTTCCGTTTTTTTTTTGAATATTGCCAGGGATTCTGCATTCCGGATGAAGGCAGGAAGATCATTCCACCAGCATGGAGTAGTGAACGAAAATGATCTGAAGAGTGATTTTGTGCCTCTCTCTTCGTTCCTTCTGTGATCGCAGGCTTCTGGTAGGAGCGTAGACTTGTAAGAATGAGTGAAAGTAGGAGGGTGCTGACCCAGTGATAGATCTGTAAGCAAGCGTCAAGGCCCTGAACTTGATGCGAGCAGTGAGCGGTAGCCAATGCAGAGAGATGAGGAGAGGGGTGATATGGGCTCTTTTGGGCTCGTTGAAGACAAGACGCGCTGCAGCATTCTGAATCATTTGTAGAGGCTTCATTGTGCATGATGGCAGTCCAGCCAGAAGAGCATTGCAGTAATCAAGCCTAGAAATGACCAGGGCCTGGACGAGAAGTTGTGTTGCATGTTCTGTTAGAAAAGGCCTGATTTTCCTGACCTGATTTTCCTAACCTACTTGCCTACAAAGTCCACTATATAAGTGTGAATCTTTCTTCAGCATGTTGTAGCTGTTGAGTTGAGCATCTCAGTGTCTGAAAGCCCGGGTATAGTAATATTCATATGTATGTTTTAAATTTTAAGATATTTAAGGAACTTTTGTGTCATTAATATTTTCTTGTACTCTACCACTACAATTAAGGGAAAGAGTTTAGAAACATTGATGTATTTATTGTAGTTTTGTTCTATTGTTTGTTTGCTCAGTGCAGATGTTGTTTGTCACTGATGTGTTTTGTTTGCAGGTGTTTACCTGATAATGGATCTAACAGATAGAGTGGTTATAGTGACTGGAGGAGCTCAGGGTTTGGGCAAAAACTTTGCTGAAATACTCCTGAAAAAGTGGTGCAAAGGTAAATCTTTAAAAAAAGATCAAAACTGATGTTTGCTTGCATGTGAACGTCAAGTACCCAAACTCTACATAGGCATAGATTCACACAATACTTGATGCATCAGTTTTTGTTGTGCTGTACTATTCTACTATACTGTACTATATCTGTGTGTAATGCAGTAGTATTGTTTTGAACTGTAACAGCACACCAGTTCATTTTAATTACAGGTGGCTATCATTGACATAAATGAAGCACTGGGAAACGAGCTGAAGACCAAACTTGGAGATGAATATGGAATAGACAGGATTGAATTTTTTGTTGCTGATATTTCATAAAAGGAGGAATTTGAAGGTCTTTGAAGGCTCATTCAAATATTAGTTAACTGTCTCTAAATGATTAAATAACCCAGTGACTTATTTGCAGTGGTCTGATGATCTGCATTAAAAGAACCTGTGAAATATTCTCTGAACACTTCACACATTTATTTACAGGAGCTTTTCAGAAAGCTGTGAAAAGGTTCGGCAGCATTGACATTATGTGCAACAATGCAGGAATCATTAATGAAAAGAGACAGCTGTTGCAGTTAACCTGGTAAGCTTTCAGTATGCATCATCAGTGTTTCCTCCCTGGCAGGTTTGGAACTGTTGGGCTTCATACACGTCTCAAGATGCAATTTTTTAAAGGAATATCATAAAAGAAAAAGAAAGAAAGAAAATGTTGTTGGCTATGAGCTTTAATCAATACTTAAGGAAAATAAATTAAAACTGAGGTCATATTTTGATTGAACCTTTGTGTATTTGCCACAGGTCTGTATCCTTTTCCAGCAGTGCCCATCAACACGGCAACCAAACATGCAGTGGTGGGGTTCAGCCATGCTATGGCATTATGTATTTTGGTTTCAGTTTTGTTAAAGAACCAGTGATTAAAATGAATTAGGCACAATTATAATAACTGTAATGTTTTATAACATTTTCAATAAATTATAATTCAGAACCATCAGCTGTCCCTTAAAAGATAATATGGGGGACTCATATAACACTAGTAAAAGTAAAAATAAAATAATAAATTTTCTCGATGTGCCAACAGTCTGCTGCAAAGACAACTGGGGTGAGAATCAAAATTCTGTGTCCAGGTTTTGTGAAATCAACTTTATGTCCTGCATGAATTCAGAGAACCACTTGGGAAGGTTTCTTGGATTAAGTGAAGAGATGGAAAAGACAGTGGAGAATGTTAGCATTGTGGAGTGAGTTAGCAGTCTTTATGCTCTCAGAGAAATCTCAGAGAAATGCAAGAAATCACAGTCAGATTTTCTTTCTTCACAAGTGTAATTATTCTTTAGATTTTTATTTACAGGGCTTATGATGTGAAAGTACTGAAATGACTGAAAAAGGTGATGTGTGTAAAAATAAATATAGGCTGAATCACCTTTCTCTTTATTTTTAAGAATACTTTCTGTAGTATGTATACTAATATCAATGTATTAGGAATATACATGTCAGTGTACTATTTCAAATCTTCTAGGGACTTAAGTGTCTCACTTTTAGTATATAAAAGTATACATTTAAGTATACTTTAAGTGTACTGTAGTAAACTTAGAGTATGTTAGTATACAACTACGTTTTCTCAGGTGAACTTATAGTTGTACTGACAGTTTACTATTTCACTTGTGGCACATTTCTTTAAGTGAACTTAACATCATAAATATAGTTTACCTTTTATTACTTTTGCACTTTAAGTATACTACTGTTTCTATTTGGTATGAATTTTTATACTTATACATACTTATACATAATTTTATACATTCATTTTTACACCTTTAACTGTATTTGATTTAAAGTATATTTCTACACCAGTGGGCTACACAAAAAACACTTACTCAAAACTGAGAACATATCTGCTTTCTTCATAAATCAATATTTTTAAACTATCTAGTCTACTGTAAATACATAGCAATGACACTCAAAGTGACAGAAAAAACAAACAGTACAAACAATGTTCAAGTCACGTAGCCCACCATCCTGAGGCAGAGGAACCACAAATCCAACCAAAAATTCTCCAGCTATAACAATTTAATATAAATGTTAAATATAACATGTTAAATATATGTTAAATAAATCTTTGAGATATAAAGTATATCTCGAAGATTGATTTCAAGTATAGGACAGTATTTTAGTATTAGGACACTATATTTTCTGTATTCTTTTAATTATATTTTAAGTGTATTTCTGAGAAGTACATAAAAGTAGACTTATTTTAGTAGTTTAAAAGAAGTAGGCTATACTAACAGCACACTTGAATAAACTTCTTTGTGTAAGTGCTCTTCAGAAATGTGTGTGTTCATTGATGAGTTTCAATAGTGAACTCCTCCCATTTACACTTACAGCAGTTGCGCACCAACATATGTTAACAGTTAGTCATCTTGCACTGCGTGCAAAGGTAAGAAACGAGTGTGTTTTTTCAACTTTTATTATATTTTTTAGGTTTTTGGGAAAAGTTTGGGAATCGTTCCTTTAGGTAACACCTCAAGGATCAACAAAGCTGTACGCGCAAGTGCAAATCAATAGTTCATGCGTGCACAAATGTCTAGACAGTGCAAAAACGGAACTGCTATGTCAGGAAATTGTTTTCTTTAATGCTGTTAAATTACTCAAGTTATAAAAACACAAACAAAGACGTCCGTCTGAATAATGCGCTGCTACATAGAGCAACCTTTAAAATAGACGCTGTTGAAACAAACGCTGCTTTCCTTCACAGGTTAATGATGGATTTAGCAGAAAAAGTGGCTGTAGTGACCGGTGGAGCTCAGGGTTTGGGCAGAAGTTTTGTTGAAATACTCCTGAAAAACGGGTCAAAGGTAAATGAAGACTCTTATCTTGGTTATAATACTGTAAAAGCAAACAACAGGTTGTTTGTTTCGTGGTAAGGGCAGCTTTGATAGAAGTAACAGCGCAGCATATTATCAAATAAGGTCAACGGTGGAGATAATGCATATCATAGCCCTTTAATGTTATATATTTCAAATGTCTTTTTACTGAATTGTTTATAAAGGTGGACATTTTGTGTCGTTGTTTGATTGTGTAATTGTTTTGATAGTATTGAACTTACTTACTTTTTCTAACTTACTTTTATGTGTCTTCTGTACCATACCAATTCGTATTGATTACAGGTGGCTATCATTGACGTGAATGAATTACTGGGAAATAAGTTAAAGGTCACACTTAACAAAGAATACGGACCGGAACGGACTGAGTTTTACACTGCAGATGTCAGTTCAGAGGAGCAATTTAAAGGTTTAATATATACTGCGTTAAATAAATGCCTTAAATATGATTAAATAAACACCTAATGTGGTTTGCTGCATTTGTGGTTTGTTAATATTTTACTTTACAGGGGTTTTTCAGAAAATTGTGGAAAAATTTGGCCACATAGACGTTGTTTGCAATAATGCAGGGATCATCAATGAAAATAACTGGGAGAAAGCTATTGCAATAAACTTGGTATGAGGTCTATATCTGTCTGTCTGTCTCTCTGTCTCTGTCTCTCTGTCTGTTAACTTGTTTTGTTCTTCATGTGATCATTGCAGGGTGGAATAGTCAGAGGCACCTTTCTGGCTCTAGATCATATGAAGAAGGATAACGGTGGAAATGGAGGGGTCATCGTCAATGTTGCCTCTATGGCAGGTCTGCTGATGTCTTCACATGCCTCTAGTTTCACTTGGAAGAATTTCCTGATACACAGAATAAGATTGTTTCAGGCTGTGACCGTAAGGCAAAACAATGCTGTCAAAATAAATTCAGTATACACTTAAGCAATATCACACTAGCAGGACTAAAAGCTTGTCTGGAACAGCATGTGAGTGAAGTGGGAGAGATTTCCTCCATATTCACACAGAATTCCAGAAATCCACTCCAGATTTTTCTGCTGTTGATCATGTCTTGACTGAATCTTTGCATATTGACTGCAGGTTTGGGGCCTCTGCCATCAACACCCATCTACACAGCAACTAAACATGGCGTTGTGGGGTTCACCCGTGCTATGGCAGTATGTAGTTTTTCTTGGGTTTGGATAATGAAAAATAACTTAAAACAATGTTAAAATTGTTTTGAGTTTTGACTTTTCTGCACCAATATTAAAACCAATGATTTAGTCACTGCAATAATTGTTTCAAATTGTAATAACACCAAAAGTCAAAGCACAACCTCAGTTTGACACATTGCTAAACAAGATATTGCTATTGTTTTTTGCATGTCAACAGCAAGCCTCCATCTTGGCCAACTATGGGGTGCGGCTCAACATGCTCTGTCCAGGTTTTGTGAGGACAAACCTTTTGACCTCATTTAATTCCGAAGAGCATCTTGGAAGATTTTATCATCTGAATAAAGTGTCGGAGAAGATGATAGAGCAGTTTGGCATGACAGAGTGAGTTAGATACAGTTACTTGTATAAAGTTACTTACAAGCTTGTAAATATAAAAAGCTATCGAGAGACACTTTACTGGAAAAATAAGAGGGTTTGTACTCAAGTTAGTTTGTACTCAAGTTAGTTTGTACTAACTTGATTCTTCTATAGTCAGTCATTCCTGTGTATTTACAGGACTGATGATGTGGCCAAGGCTTTTCTTCTTCTTGTGAAAGATGAGACCAATAATGGAGAAGCTTTGATGGTTCGTGCTAATGGTGCAGCTTACCTTTCCTATCCTAAACAAGTCAAGGATATTCCATGCACTAAAGTCAGCCTACAGTAATCAGTCAGCATCTTCATTTACCACTGCCAAACATCTCTGTCTAATGCTTAAGTGAATGGATTTCATACTGTTGCTTGTATACATGATTCTGACTTACTGATTACATTTACATAAACCTTGTAGTAATCACCAATTTGTGTGGCGCTTTGGATTAACACAATTGCTAATTTAATAAATTTCATTGTAAACCATGAAGATCCAGACAATTAAAAACAAAATGGTTTGAAGATCAGTTAATGTAGATGTAGTGGATGTAGTATTTATATACATGCATATCTAAATTCATATCTAAATACAACTGAGTTTTTTAATGCAGTTGTAAAACAGTCACATTTCTGTACCATGGTTATACAACCTTGACAAACTCTTATTCCCCAAACCTGTTCCTTAAACACTGTATACCTTAATTAACTGCTGCATAGCATATCCATCCAATGTTGTATATGTCCAAACAAGTTTTCTCATAGCAAGTAGGAAGGAATAAAATATTTATTTAAACTAAAAATAACTACAACTAAAATAAAACTAGAACTAGAAATAAAGATTTCTTCTCTCAGGAAAGACATCACATGAATCTGCAAACTACTGTCTGTGCTTTTGAAGGTCAATGGCAAAGTTTGAACTTTGGACAGAGCCTTAACTGTTACATAATGTTTAATCTTTACAAAAGATAATACATGTGGTCTTCGAAGTTCACTCAGTGGAACTATCAGTTGTATGATGATGCCAAAATTCTGACTATACTATATATTCTGTATATACTACACTACAAGTACAGTTCAGTACACTGAAAGCTTATATAGATTTCCCTTACTTTCAGGTGGCTATTATTGATGTTAATAAGTCAGGTTTTTGAAGACACAAAAACCTTTACAGGAGTTTATGGGGAAAAAACAATAAGATCATCTGCACAGCAACTAAACATGGTATGATTTAACTGTGTTACAGCAATTTGTTTTGTTTGCAATTTGTTTCAGCAAAGAGTGACTTTAATACTAACATGTAGCAACACGCCATTTCTCAAGTCTTGTACATAATGACAGTGGTTTTTTTTACTTGGCGGGAACTTTCATCTACTACGGTAAGTCTACAGGAGCCAATCAGCTTCTAGCACTGCCACACTGCACTTCATAAGCCAGTGAAACATTACAATTGTCAAATCTGGCAAAGATATTCTGCAAAGACCAGTCAGCTGCCATACAAATATCCTAAATAGAGACTAAGCCCATGAAGAGGTCACAGTTCTTGTTGAGTGGGCACTGACTCCAACAGGGAGTCCCTGTTTATGAGGGGAGTAACCCTCATAAACATGACAAATGACACTGGAAAACACATATGGCAAAAATATGTCCATGTGTTTAATCACTTCCACTGTCACTGTCATTGTCGTCATCATCGTCATCTTCCTCTTTAACATTTTCCTCATTATTGTCCAAAAGTCCAGCAAAGAAATTCTGTCCTGTATCAAAAGCTTTATTACTTAAAGCTTTGAGACGTCCGTCTTTCTTCTTCTTACGCCGATAATCGCTAACTTTCATATCAGAAATCCTGGAGATGTCCCAGAATTTGATCAGCTGGTCGTGAGCACAGCTAGCAAGGAAACGTGAGTCTCTAGAGCGTGCAATCTCCTCGATGGGCTCTCCAACATGCTGTCCAATACTGCCAACAACACGATTGGGCAAGATACTGATAGCTCTGCAGATGAAAGGAAAACATTGGGACATTTACACTTAGATTTAGCTATACCAATTTCATTTTAAAGAAGAGATGTTTATAATTAACTTCATTTTAGCATTTTAGATGCAAATTCAAATTGTGCCCGAATCACGATTCTAGGATTTTTATTTTAGGGGGGCTAAGCCCCCAATGTATTGTAATATATTTTTTATTGAAAATTAAAATTTCAAATGAAAATATCAAGATGATCGTTTTCTAAAGTTTGCGTTCAGATGTGTTAAGGGCAACATTTTTGCTGGAGGTAACAGCTGTGATGTGATGAGCGGTGAATGCAGCAAACATTTTACAACAGGCCTAGTAGACATGGAAAACCAATTGCTCCCCCATGACATTTTTGTAAACTGTATTTATGACAAAGAACTAAACAGATATTATAACAATCCAACTATAAACACAGATAGATAAACACCTCTGCAACCTGCTTCTGTTCACTCTGCACTCTATGGATTAAAGAACAGGCTGAAACAAATCAGACCAACTGATTTTAGGGTGGCCGAGCAGAAATTTAGGGGGGGCTAAAGCCACACTGAAAACGGCCTAGCGACGCCCCTTGGCCCCCCTGTAAAAACTTGCTACCACAATGTAAGGGTGTTGTGGGTGGTAGCCATGGCATTGCAACGAGGTTGTTAAGATGTTTTGAGTGGTTGTTAGGACATTGCTAGGAGGTTTCTATGGTGTTTTGAAGGTTGTTGGGATGTTGCTAGGGTGTTCTATTTGGTTTGCTTATTGGCCCAAGTAAAAAGAGCCCATCTTTTAGACCCTATGACGTGATAAATGTAAGTTTAATCACTTACAGAAGCAATAGCAGATCTCAACTAGTCACATGATTTGAGGCATTATTCATGTCCAAACAGAAATGGTGCAGAGCAAGTTTCACACCCAGGTTTAATGCATAGTATGAGTAATACTAATGACGCTTGCCCAGACAAGCACAAGTTTAACACATAAGGCTTAGGTCGTTAAAAGCAAGCATTCAATCATATCAATGAGTAATAAGTAATGAGCTTAAAAAGCTCTGGTTATAATCATGTTGGCAACACGACAAGGGTATATTTTGGAAATTTGAGACAAAAATGTATTTTACGGAAAACGTCCTCATACTAAAAGATCACAATAATGGTCTACTGTATTTGGTATTTAGGAAAATCAGTGAAAGATTTTCAGCGGTATATGTGCCTCACCTGATCACTCCATCCATAGAGCCCGCACACAGTATGCTGTCTGTAATAGGAACAACACAATCCACAGACTCTGCCCGAACTGCAAAACGGTCACTTGTGGCCCCAAAACCATTCCAGTTGAAAATGTACAGTGTACCCTCAGTGGAACCACACACAACCTTGTGGCCTCTCTGTAAGGCAAAGGAGCAAGATTGTAAAAAAAATTCACAGTATTTTTGGCAGTAAAACAACATTATATGTAAATGTCGCTAATTTGATTGGACAAGCTGTATTCCAAGATAGCTGATATTTTATATAATAGAAGTGCTACATCTATATGTTCAGAATCAGGAATGAGGTTCAATATATACACTTACTTTCATTATGGAAACAGAAGATAGATCTCCACTTTGGAATTCAGACAGCAGTTCAAATCTTCGCCTCTTTATATTGAATACACCCATAGTGCCATCACCACTGGAGTTAAACACACAACAATCACGTGAAAACATCATCAAATAACACTTTCAAAATCACATCAGATAATATACTAATTTACTAATCTAAATCTATACTAATCTAAATTACTACAAGAAGTATTCAGGAGCTTCCTGGTTGTCAAATGTTAGCTGAACTATGCCTGTGGTTGCTCTGCTCGGACAATGTGTGAACAACAAGGACATTGATTTAACTAAAAATCAGTTCAGCATCAGATGCCACTCAATTTGTTATTAATATTTTATAAAATAAAAACAAAACAATTTGCATTAACTGTACCTGGAAGTAAGCAGTGTCCTCCTGGCCTGGTCAACAGCAATGTCACTGATATAATCATCGTGATGCTTTAGATCCATGAACGATGTTCCTTTCCTCATGTCCCAAACCTTCAGCGTTCCCCCATCATCACCAGTAGTGATAACATTCTCATCAACCAACAGCAGGGCATTGATGGAGACCCTGTAAACAAAAGTAATACAAAACAAGAGTAAATGTTACTCTAGTGTAGGTAAGTACTTTACTGTATAAAGAATCAAGTGTTAAGTTACAATAATGCAAGTAAAAAAAACGAGGTCTGAGCTGAATGGAATATCAATAGACTACAGCACTGTTATTAAGAGGGATGTCTGGTACTTGTGAGCTTTCGGGATGCGTGTCACTAGTTTTCCAGCTTCCACATCCATAATGTGAACTGCCTTGTCTTTAGACACACTGAATAATTCTGAAAAAAAAAAATCAGTGAAATCACTAGTGAATCCGGCAGTCGATAGCAATGAAATACACACAATCAGTCAATGCCCGCATTCCACCTGTACCCTGACATTTATACACCTGGCCTACAATGTCATGCAAGGTGAGCTGCAGAAAAGCTTTCTTTGAAACAATTATCAGGCATGTTGAATTTGTGTAAAGTTGCTGTTGATGTCAAACAGCACAAACTGATCATCTGGATGGATCTAATAGTAGATCACTCACTCTGTCCATCACCGGAGAAGGCAACTTTCCTGCAGGATTTGAGATGATGTCCTGATGACCAGAGCTCTTTGTTCTCTCCTTCAGTGCACGAGTATGAATATCTGCAAAAAATAACCACAAATTAAAGTGAGGAAACATTTTCTGCTTCTGTCCATAATGGGAATGATCCAGCTTTCCACCAAGGGAATTCAAAACAAAATATCAAACATGACACACATCTGTTAACTGAGGATTGTAAATTATTGTAAGTTTACCTTTTTTTTTTACACTATTGTATATCATTTACATCACCACTACACTTAAACAACATGAGGTTTAAGGACATGTTTAAATAAACTCTTACAGGTATATATCCCCATCAATATCTCCAGCTGCAAGGATGTCTTGGCTGGGATGAAATGCGAGTGTGTTGACAATCGCCTCTAGTTTGATGTCCTCTGGTGTCTCTCGTATCTTTGGTGCTTTTAGTTCTTCAGCAATGTCATCCTATAAAGATACAGAAACTCGCCTGATGACATCACAGAATACTCAGCGCATTCAGATCCCTAAATACAGGCTTTAACACATATTGCTTTGTTTATAACAGTAACTTTCATCAAAATTATTATTATTATGTACTGTTTTTAAAACACTTTCATGTGACTGTAATTTAACGCCTAGTGTAGCAGATCTCAAGCTCTTACTTCACACGAATCCTCGTGTTTTACGGGAGTCGCCATCTTTCTTCTAGGCAATATTTCTTCCGGGTCAATTTTCTTCTTCTTCTTGGACAAATCAAAGATGTGCGTCAGCTTATTGTTGATTTATTTAAATCCACCCATCATGCTAAAAATGGGAAAAAAATGTGGAACAGTTGTACCATCTATTTCATATCCGTAACCTTAAGTCCTAAATAATTTTTTGAAAGTATAAAATAAGTTTCACTTTTATGCAGCTGGCAGACGCGTTTATTCAAAGCGACGTACAGTACATTCAAGTTATACATTTTGTCAGTACATGTGCTCCCTGGGAATCAAACACCCTGGTTATAAATTATAATTTAATATAACTTATTTCATAATACAACCTGACATCTCCCCAATATTCCCCCGAATATAAAGGCTCCCTGATGCCAGCAAATGAGATACAATATCCCGGAAATCGTGCGAGTGAGCAAGCGTAGAGATATAAGCGTTTATATTTTTTTATAATATAAATTATATGTGATTTATTATTGACTACATAATATATATTAATGCATTATTAAAATAATATATTATTTACATCCTCTGATTGGTCTCATGCGCGCTACATAGACCAATCAGTTGTCTCCGTGGGCGGGCATAGAGTCAACCTCTCACTGATCTCCGGTCAGTTCAGACTTCCAGAGTTCCGCGTCTGCAGCAGCAATAGCATCTGCTGTCCGAGAAAAAGAAACATAAAACTCACTTTACTAAGGTGTAAAAATAATGACAGTGTTGCTCGCTGACTTCAGGTCAGTTCATTAGCAGAGCTAGCTTTAGTTACACTGGCCGATTACCTGCGAGTTTACTTATGTTGAAAACGTGAAACATCTTTTCTACCTCCATAAAATGTTATGAATAAAAAGTTAAGAAATAAAAAGTTTTTGCGGGGTGGGATGTCTGTATAAACCCTCAGAACACAACCATGCCAACACTTACCTTTTCTGTATGTCTGTGTTTTAAGAATTTGAGATTATAAGTGAAACGATCCTTTAATTTTAAACATCCTTTACATATTTACACAAATGACACAATTAGCTGTGAAGTTTAAAGCCGCTTTTTTGTTTAAAGTTTCAATCAAAACGAATCCCTTTGTGATAAATGCATAAAATGTGCAATTGATTGTCCTAAAACTATTATTCACTTCAACGTTAAATAGTGCCTATTTATTTGCGAAATATTGGCGTATTCCAGTGTAAGGGCCTGTATTCACCAAACCTGAGCGGAACGATTTCCTGTGTAAATAGTGCATTAAAGTGTTTTTACGTAACTTGTCCCATTCACTAAAACAGGAACATTTACGTACAAATGGATTTATGAACGATTTACACACATTCATTCTGCTCGTTTCACGAATAATGCCGTAAATGCTCATTACATTTATAATGTAATTGCATAAGTGAGCCACTAGATGTCAGCAGTACACACATTAGAGCGCCTGCCTCAAAGGTGATCCTGTTCAAGTAATGAAAATAACTACAGCAGGCTGTTTCTGTCCAAGTGAAAATTGATTTTATAAGCAAGACTTTTTGCTACATTATTCACTTCAAATACAATTATGTCTTTTATTATAATGTTATTCAATTACTCTGACATAGTTCTTCTAGAAGCCTATATAGTTAATTACAATGGCATTACCATGTTGTTTTCAACATGGCACCATGGTAATTAGGACATTTAAAACTACCGTTGTATTCTTTGAAATACACTGGAGTACGATTAAAATACCATGGGATATTAATATAGTAATCAGTCACAGGGTTATATATTAAAAGACCAAAGCATTACCAAACATATTATTTTTTCCTGTTTGTTAAAGTGATTCTGACCAGTCTCTTTTACATTAATTAACAGACCAGAAACTCATTGTGTTTTATTACACTATTATCTGTAAACTCTTGAAACTATTGTTTGTGAAAATTTCAGGAGATTATATCAGACACACCCATGTTATTGCTCTGAGCTTGCTCGTTCATAGCTCAGGAGATTTGATTGAGATCTCAGTTGTGTTTCAGGTATCAAATTTGTCTCAGATGTTTCTTCTAAAATTGCTTAGGAGAAATAAAGAGAAACTAATGAGATAATTGTTAAAATACATTATTTTAATAGAGTATGGAGCTGTAAGATTAATGTAGATTGTGGCTAAAACAATCTGGATTTGGGTAAATTTGATAAGTTTGAGTTCATGTTGAAATCTTTAAAATAATATTAACTTTTGATTGTCACAAAATGAGCTCAGATTTTCCAGGTCTGCATTGTTGAAATTTCTCCTGAAACGCTAATGGAGACATTTGTGAGATTTCTGTGTCTTTTTCTCAGGAAAAATATGTGAGACACAGAAGACTTAAGCAAAAGTTTCAGTTTACTCTATTTAATCAAATTGCTGTTAAAGAGAAATAATTGAGATTTTAAAGAATGTGATTTGTTTTTGGAAATACTAATGTTTGTCTTCATCCTTAATTTGTTGAGAAACATTTTGCATCACCTCAGTGGATGTCCCTAAAGATTTCGCTCACTGAATACACCCCATAGTGTCGGAGAAGCATGAGTCCCGCTAGGTATCTTGCCTGTGGCACGTTCTACCCTTTTGCGTTTGAATGTCAAGACTTTCCATGCAGAAAATTGATTCCCAATGATGCTATTGAGCAGGCAGGTCATTCAAGAGAGAAGAAAATAATATGATGCCCCCAAAACTATAAGATAAAACCAAAATGCTGGAGATAAAGGATTGTCATGAAATTAAGAAAATGGGGGAAATCGATCACAGTGCGTGAAGCAGATATAAGGGCACTTGATAGGTTTAAACTAGCTTTAAACAGGGGCTCTTCAGTTTGAGACTTCAGGTTATTGTGTTCTGCTATGGAGATTCATTCATTCTCACGAAATGGTGCCACTTGTGCCATTTGTCCCCATGATTTATTGTTGATAGGATTAATATGATGCTCAGATCACATTATCACAGGAAAGATTTAACTTGGTTTATTATGCAACATAAATTAACTTTTCAAATGAATCTAATAAAATACCTTTCATTTTAAAACACTTGTCAATCATATCATCTGTCATATTTTATAATTTTTTTATAATTTTTTGGGTTTTACAGAATTTAAAATAAGTTTTACCTAAATGTTACATTAATTTTAAATTGTATCATGATTTATGCTTTTTTTGAGAAATTCTGAATTAAATGAATGTCTTTGGTTCCCCCACTTTATGTTTATCCAGACTGGCACCCTATGCTTCCCCAGCGTCTGCGCAAGTTGTGGCTCTCCTGCACCCTTTCAAACAAACGCGTAAATGAAACTCAAGATTACATTTACAGTATATGACACCCATCACTTCTGACCTGACTCTAAACACTTCTTTGCCCTGCACACACTCCCGGCTGACTAGCAGGATCAGCGAACATCCTTCGGTCTGGGACTATAACCTGGGCCATGTGTTCAGCAGTAATTCTTCCCCTGCAGAACAAGTAAATACCCTTAGCAGATCCCATATCAAATTCCAAGGAAACAAAGACAGCTAGCGCGGTGAGGGAGGATTGCGCACTCGCAGCCATAATGAGCCATCTGTTCAGCCATGGCCATGCAAAGCAAATGTCATCAAACTGTGTTCTTTCTTTCGCCTGCATGGAAGGTAAACCACGCGTGTCTCGATTCTATGATGCATCGCTAATGTTTAACTTGCAGTGTCACAGTTCAAATAGGAGTTTCGCATTAAATCTGTTGATATTCAGATATTGTATTCGCATTGTTATTGAATACTGCAGGGTTGCTAATCAATTTAAATGCATCTTCTAAACGTAAAAACACAACTGTTTGGATGAAGTTTGGATAGAGGATCGGGTGATGCTCAGTCTTAAAACCACAAATAATCTAGACATAGTGCTAAAATACTTAAATTATTTAATGCTGGCAACCGTTTCTGGATAATACAATGAGATACGTTTTTGAAATGCGTGTAGATGTGATAATACACAGAACAGATTTGGTGGGAGCTGAACCTACAACATGTGAAATTGGTGTCATTGGCTAGGGGTGAGGACTTCAGGCGTGCGGGACATAACCTTCATTGTTGATTGTAATAGCATGCAGGAGTGCGTTTACCGGCATGAAATGTATCTCATGATGTGTCCAGATTCATTCAACTTTAAACTCAGTAGTTAAATATATTATGAAAGGCACCATGCAAAGTTGTGAATACAATGTTCACAATTATGGGAAAAAAGTAAACAATTCCTTAACCATTTACAATTAACACGCCAAACCAAAATGGCAAAGGGAATTTCAGGTGAAAATGTAAAAGAAAGGCACATAAAACATTTTAGTGTTAATGGACACAACATATCAGCATGTTGGCACACTCTGAGAAGACACAGATTTAAACAGGAAATAATGACAGTGTTTCTGGGAAACCATATGTTCTCCTCCATAGGCATTCAGAGAAACAGCTTACAGAGCGAGAAGAATAGTGTCTGAAGGGGCTATTCCTCAGAGGGTGGAGTCTGAGCAGTTGTTTCCAGTGGCGTTTCCTGGACAACACTGTCTATCTTCTCTGCAGGATCAGAGCCGTCAGTTGATGAGCTCTTCTCCAGGGTGGCACTTTTTTCTTCTGCCTGGCTTTTATCTCCTTCTGTGTTAGTCTCGTCAAACCCCACCCCCTCTGCCTGTGGCCCATCACCATCATAGATGATGTCCTCAGGGTTTGGTGCGGGCGGACAGAACTCCTCATCAGGCAGGATCTGATGAAACACCGATTCAGCCTGAAATTAAACAAATGCACAAACTATAATGATATTACAGAAGTAATTGAGTTGTATGCAAACATTTGGACATCACAAAAAGTTCACGCAGCTTCTTCAATAATAATCTATACTTCTTTAACTGCTTTTTAAGATGTACCTAACCACAGATTTGAATCAAATTTGACAAACTTTTGGCCAATCATCACTGACCAAATCTGAATAGATTTGAACAAGATTTGAGAGCTACTGGGAAGGAAAGATTTTCAGTGGATGACATTATTCCTTGAACTTAGAAAATCAATGTGTATTTTGGCAAGCAAATGTTTACATACAACTGTGTCTTTTTTGTATGTTTTAAGATCAAATACATAACAAATTAAACTTTTTCCTAAATCAAATTCTCCCAGACGCAAAACAACCCACAATATAGCCCTCAAAAGTTCCATGATCCATAGAACACAGCTGGTGTCTGTCTCCCTCTGTTGGACTCACCAGTTTGATGGAGTAGTCACTGCCCAGGCTGCTATCAGGACCAGTGCACACATGTACATTGCTCGGCAGACTGTAGCTGCTGCTGTCCAGGATGGATGTGTCCCTCACGTTGAAGTACATGACCCACAGCACTGAAGGCTTGCTCCTCTCCTGCATACCTACACACAACATGCAAAAATCATTTGCTTTCATCCTCCATCCTCTCCGAAGTTTCTTTTATATATTAAGTCGGATCTTGAAGTCCATTTTAAATGTGTAAGTTGATGAGAAGACCTCATGGAATTTTAAAATGCAAAACTTTAGCTGATGTAGTCATGGAGTCATTTATATGAAAGAACTAATAATGTCTGTGTTAGGTGAGACATATACAGTTTCTCCATTTAGTGTATCAGTACTTTAAACACTATACACTAATAATACTTTTAAAATGAAGATATAAAAACATTAGTGACCATCACCATTTATGCCACTGAGGCAGTCTGTACCTGCATCCATGTGAACTGCTTTTATACACACAAAGGCAATTCTGTGACTTTCTAATGACAGATCCAATCAACAGAGCCTTAATGAATGTTCACCTAGTAGTTTTAGGCTGTGACAAGTCGCCACATTTTGACAAATATTGCATTTGTTAGAACTGATGATTTCAGGCCAGACCCTCAGTCAATTACTGCTGGTGCTTTATAACATGCACCAAACAGTAAGACGTTCAGCACCAAGGACAGCGCAACAGCGTAGTCAAACTTGCAGCACAAACTCTGATGTAGTTTGCAGCCCACTTAGACTATAATAGCCGTTTAGGGGTGGGTTTATCTGAAAGAGTGATTAGAGCTTCCTCAAAACCACTCCCTACAGACTAATTTTCAGGTAAATTGATCAAAAAACAACGTGCCCTTACTCATAAAAGGAGAATCATTTCAGCCAGTGCTTGAAATTTTTGTGCAATATGCATGAGATGATCAGCAATGGGACTGTGAGCATCTGCAGACTTGTTGCTGAAGCTGAAAATAAGAAAGGTATAGACCAGAAAATGTGACTGGCTTTACATTGAATAGTTCACAAGAGCAGGATAGAAAAGATATACAGGCAGTCCCATTGTGAAGTAAGCTTAAGGACCTTGCCCTACACAGAGACAGGATTAATCTGTTTACTGTTTAACCTAAAATCAATAGAAGCCAATACAACATGTTGTTGCGGACAACATTAACTTCAAATTGTATGAACAGAAACATTATTCAAAATATCTTCTTTTGTGTTCCGCAGAACAAATGAAGTCATAAAAGTTTGGAACATGAGGGCAAGTAAGTGACGACAATTTTTATTTTGGCAAACTTTCCCTTTAATTGGGAAAACATGGGAAAAGTTCAGAGACTTACACTGATTTATCATGAGATCAGTCAGTTAGTATTTTGTAGGTCATTTTATCTATTTCTTCCACTCCTTTGATGACGTCCTAGGCTAGACGGGTTCTATGGTGCAAAACAAGAAAAGAGACTCTCAAGTCTGTGTGTGTGTGTGTATGGCACTGGTTCATTTAAAGCGTAAAGCTGTCAGTCTGTATCATTACCCTTTAAATACACGAGCCTCTGCCGCAAAAAGGTGGGAAAAGAAAGGCAAGAAAAAGCAAGGGAGAGGGTGTCAGTCTGAAATGTCAGTACGGTCATTACCCAAATGTCACACAATTATGACGCTTGTTCCTTTTCCTGCCCGGAGTGGCCCAGTGATTTGCTTAATTTGGAGATGGGGAGAGGTGTGGCGGCATCAATGTTTAACGCTGCTTCAAACATGCCAGCCGCCTCTCCGCCCGCCCGCCATTCATACTGAATGCTACGGGGTCACTGAAACACAGCATTGAACTGATAACACACACAGACAAATCTCCCACAACTGACTGGAGATAGTACAGAATAAAGACTAAATCCAACATAAGGAATACACAGGCACTTAGGAATATGATTTTGGGGCATGGAATAATGGTAAATGCTGAGCTGGGAAATTCATTTATAATAAACAATGTTGTTAAACAAAAACCTTCCCACATTTTCTGTGTAAAGCTGTTGTTATAATGCAAGGGGGCTGTTAGTGGTTGCTAGGGCATTGCTAAGTATGTTAACCCAAATCAAAAAGCCCTAGTCTCTATGATATCTTAATATGGAATTTTTTACCCATTTTACAATCTGCCACGTAAAAAAAAAAATCTAATCACTTTAATTAAAGACTTAAATAGCACACCTCCCCCATTTTAGCAAGCACCCTAACAATAATATTAAGCAATGCTATAAAAGCCGGGCTATATTGTGGGGGCATTGTTAGGGCTTTGTTAGGCAGCATACTATTACTACTACTATTTTGTGTGAATATTGTGTTTCAACTAACACTGAAAGTGTGAATGTGTTTTGATGAATGTGTGAAAGTATGCATGAGCTTGGCTGACAGCCAGAGAATTAAGTGTCTCTCTTTTCGGTCATACAAACACATGCACACATGCTCCCCGATGTGACAAATGTCAGATTAGCATACAGCAGCACTCCTGATGGGGTATAACACATGCCTGCAGCTGCAGAGCCCCTAAACCACAGTTGCCCTCTAACACATACTGGCACACTGCCTCAACATACAAACACTCAAGGTAAGCAACAGATGAAATACAACCACTAAAAAAACACAAGGATGACTTGCTCTGAACATCTTAAACTACATTTCTACATTCTCTGAATAAAATGTAAGCGTTGCCTGGTCACTGTGTCGGCTGGGATAAATTCAACATCACAATGCCAGGGTGTTACTAAAGTGTACTGAATGGTTGCTATGCGATTGCTTACTGGCCCAAATAATATTTTGGTCCCCAACAGGGATTTGTCCATAGAACAAATGACTTATAGTGAGTTCTAAAATTGCTTACAAAGTGTAATAAATAGGTTTGTTCAAAACCCTAACCAAACATATGAGCAACTGTAACAGTGATTGTAATATCTTAGCATTAGTGGTAATATATGCTCCTCAAACTTTCTGAATTCAAACCCTGACAACAAAATTCTCAAGGAAACATCTGCACCAGTGAATGCTGGTTTGGCCTATCAGGCTTCATCAAGATCTTAACAGTGTCACAGAAGATTCTCACCACACACACACACACACACAACACACAACCACACACACAACACACAACCACACACACAACACACAACCACAACACACACAACCACAACACACACACACAACACAACACACACACACAACACACACACACAACACAACACACACACACAACACAACACACACACACACAACACACACACACACAACACAACACACACACAACACAAACACACACACACGATCTGCCCAGGTGACTTTGTCTCTCTGACCTGTTCTGGCCCACTGCTCCCCTTATCTAGCGATTCATCCTCAAGTCCTCTGCCAGTATTTGTTCTGACATTTTAATTAAAATAGTACTAGCTCATTCCTGTGATAAAAAGGCTGTGTGTCGCCCAGCGGGGCCCCACGTCTCACGCCCACTGCTGTGCTGCCCATGCACTGGAGCATGTGCTTGCACACAGACGTGCCGAGAAAAGACATGCTCACTTTTAACATTTTTAACAGCGTCTGTTTTTCTTGCACCACAGCAGAATTTCTAAACCCAAGAAATCAACAAAATTAATATTAAAGAGACTGTTTTAAAAATCTTACAAAACAAAAAAGGAAGTTAAGAGAGAGTGAACGAGGTGAGAGAGAGGTAAAGATAAAAGGTGTGGGGACAATGACTGACAAAAATTGAGTTTGTTAGATCTGTGAGGAAGGTTGGGATGCCATGACCTGGGAGATCCTGATCGTACTGCCATGAATAAATACCTCATCATTGCTTATCTGGAGTCAGACACTGTTATTACACAAACTCTGATGAACTAGCACTTATATAGTTTAGGAATTGCAGGTTAGGGTCTGTGTTGATTAAACTACGTGAAATTGTAGCTTGCCCAGCTACATACTACTAAACGGGGTCTCAGTGAATCAAATTGTACGTCTAAATCTACGTAAATATAACAAAACAGTAATCTAACTTGAGCAACCAAATCAAAAGCATAAACACCGGTATTGAACAAAATTAATATTTATTTTAAATAAAATTTTAAAAGTTGTTTTGCTAACTTTGCTAACTGGTGGTTCCGTCTAGAGGAGTGGCTTACCACCGTGAAGTTTCCTGCCATTTCTTGCATCTAGATGTAAACTACCAGAACATCATGATATTATGAAACTCATCTTGTTTCTAAACAGTATTTACTAGTATAACACCTTCACTATGCAGAATATAATCATCTTTCCCACAAACAAAACAATTTTTATTTACACATTTTCTAAACATCAAATTGCATCTTTCCAAATGCACAATTGGATTCATCTTAGGTGATCTAAAGGTAACCTGAGGTTATATGTGACAGGTTGTGCTCAGATTCACTCTGAAGAAGCCAAGCAGACCTTGACAGAGCATAATGGGAATCAATGGGAGCAGAGCCTGGCCCCTGCGTGCCACACCACCATCAATATCAATCACTGTTATCGCCAATAACGTCCTCACGCAAGCCCTTCTGTGAATGTCACAGCAGCGCCAGATCTTTCTTCTTTAAAAAGGGGAAGAGATGATCTCTCTTTGACACGGGCGGCAAGGTTAGTTAAGTACTGTTAGCAGGATGTATAGCAGATCTGTGCAAGCAACCAGAGGTCAGTGCTTACAAGAACTGAAGAACAATGAGTTGAGGTGATAGACAGTGGAGGAGCTGGGGCAGGTCTTACCTTCTAAAGGTTCTTCCTCTCCACGAATGGCAGGAACATGGAACAATCGAGATATAACTGGAGCAAGATCTTCCTGAGCTGAACCAGAGGATGAACAGGTCAAGTGGACCAAATCTGTTAACAAAAGTCATAACAGTCTGTTAGAACAACTGAAAATGGACATTCTTTATACTTTTCCTCATATGTTTGTATTCTAATTATTCTTGCAACAAAAACATTTATATTTTGTATTTCATACTTATTTCTCTCAAAGCCTAAGAATTAAACAGGCCCTATGCCATGGTTCCTTTAAAAGTTTTTAGGTAAATTACCTTGGTTATCATTGGCTATCATCTTTGCATAACAAGGTTGTCACACATTGAACACTAGCTACTGATATTAAATGTGGGCAGTTATATTTTAATGTGCTTATGGTTGGGATGTGATAAATATGACAATATATGAATTACACATTTTAGTATCTTTTTTAAAAGTTAAGTATTTAATGCTGTTTGCTTTTAATTTATTTCACGTTTGTTTAAATTTAACAGCATATTACAGACTGGGAAGAATGGGAGTAAAAAGGAGAAGAGGTGTGACCAGACATGAGTAATTAACCTGAGCAGGACCAGAAACTGGACCACCTTTGACCACAACTTCACAGAACAACAGACTAATAGTTTTAATAGCTTTGAGTAGAAAACTGACAAAAATTTCAACTAGGGTAAGATCCAGAATTAGCTTTCAAAAACACAATCCAGAATTAGCTTTCAAAAACATTGAATAAGTAAGTAGCCATGAAAGTGATTTAGATGGGAAAACAAAGAAACATGCACCTAAATTCAAAACAGCAAATTTCAATCCTGGGTCTGGGAAGTTGTACTAGTGGCAGTGCTAGGAACTGTGGTAATGTCCTGGATGATCCCAGGAGATCACACATCACTTCCAGGCTTATTATTACTTGTCTGTTTCTTTCTGAAGTCCATGTACAGTACAGTGTGAGAGAATTTGTTCTCTTTGATCCTCACGCACACAACGGCAGTACAGGAGCTGGATCTGTGTCACGCAGAGGAGAGGTGCACAGATGCACTTATCTCCAGCGGGAAGCGAGGTGCAGATACACTAAAGCCTCTGAAGACTCGCGGGACGCTGCAGAGGTTTGAAAGATTCTTGTTGCAGCAGGAGACACTTAAGGGCCCATTTTAAAAGCTCAGAGCCCAATAAAGTCCAGGATAGTTAAAAGTAAACACACTGCTGTATAGGTGGATTCATAATATTCCTTATATATTCCATAAATAATTTAAAAAAATGATCCATTTAACAAAATTACATTAAAAAGGGGTTAGAGGAAACCAAAGTGTTTGGGGGAATATCATTAGTGTTGAAATTCTGTTTGATACAGCTTTAACTTCAAAAATCAGCACTCTTTGGCTGAGTTTGGAGTTTGGCTTGAAGCCCCTGAGATCACGTTCAACTAACCCAGCAGTGTACCTAAAACAATCTCTCGTCACAAGTGATAATGATACATGAAAACCATTTTCTCATCTAAACGCAAGTCTGTCAGGGTCATCATCACCTTCTCATTGCAAGAGATGTTCTCCGTTAGAAGAACATTATTTAAAGAGGACGCCTATGATCCATCTCCCTATGGGATCTGGGTACAGCGACGCAAATGATCTGATCCAGCGTCCCATCATTCCTCTGAACTCAATTCTCAGAGAGGAAGTGGAGTTCCGCTGATTAAGCCCTTTATTCTGTTGAGGACAGAGTCAGTCACCATCTCCACCTGATCTGTCTCTTCATCATGACTGATCGCAAAATAGGTCCAGTGTAACAACAATAACTTTCATAAATAACAATGGAGCTAATGAAGAAATCATCGCTGAGTAGGCGGAGGGGACACTGTCAGATCTAAAAGGCTCTGAAGGACATTTCTAGAATGTGTTAAAAAGCTATCAATATGTTCCGCTCTTTTACATCTTATACACTGAAAACAAACTTAAGTTATGAGGTTAAATGAATAAGAAACTTTAAGAAAGATTCTGCGGAACAAGATTCTGCACTACTTACAGGTCACAAACAACACGTCAGCAAATTGGTGACGGTAACAATGTCATCTCATTTGAACAAAAAATCAGAGCTTCAATTGAAACACAAGATTAAAACTGTTAAAATGGTCATTTTAACCAGTACTGTGGTAAAGTGATACAAAACAATTAGTATCCCAGTTCTGTTATGGTCTTATACCAGATCAAAAAAAATCAAATTGTCCAATAAAATCAGAGAATAAGAACTTATTGTACAAACTGCATTAATTTTGTGATAAAATTAGTAATAAAAGCATTCATTAGTGGTCACTAACTTTTGTCATCAACATTGCCACAAAAATATGTCGTGAATTTTTGGGTAGGCAATTGCTGCACTATGAAAGGTCAGCAGTGAACAGGGTCAAGCTTGAACTGAAATCACTTTTTGTGTCACTCAGTGTTTTGTGACTCACAGGTTCCAGGCATGCAGGTCATGGATGAAGAACAGAGCTCCACCATCCTCACAGCTGGTGCAGAAGAATCCAGAGGAGGAACGGTCACCAATGAGATCTGCCATTGAGACAGGAAACACCACAATTTACAGTACAATTACAAGAACAACAACAGACTACAGGTCTTCATTAACATGCAAGGTTATTTAGTATAGCTCTTTTCACCACACATCATTTCAAATCAGCTTTACAGAAAGTCTTACTTTTAAATGTCTATAATGACTTAACGCCTTATTTCTATAGCGCAGCAATATATGACATTTTAGTTTGCAATTTGTCTACTGTGTGAGCCTATAAGGAAGACTAAAGGGACATCAAACTCATTGAGTTGTAAGATGTTCTCTTTACACTTTACAGATTGTGGTTTGTATTCACACTGCTTTAAGATTTGAAGACTTTATTTAAAAAAAGTCTTTTGAAACTACAAATCCCTGTTCTGTCATTAAAAGAATCAGAACAGTTTTTATTTTGATTAAACAGTGATTCAAAATGTTTGAATGGTAATGTACATAATCTCATGACATGAAACCAGACAATGTTTTCCATGCAGTCCTTGAGTAACAGATGTTAAGACTGCTTTACATCAAGTGGACAGAAATACTAGATCAGTGTGCCATCAGGAAGTGTGAACGGGGAAGAGAAAGTGTTTTACACACGCTCGTTTGGCGACTGTCATTCCAAAGGACGAATGGCTAATTAAAACCAGCCTGAATATTTAATTACGTTTTGTCACACACAGTCATGTAATATTCCATTTCCACACTGTGTCAAGACGCTGATATTAATTTCTGTTCGTCGAGGCTAATGAGCATAAATTACATACACTTTTCCTTCCTTTCCTGATCTGCTTTGAATATTCAAGCATGAATTCCTGATGGAGACTAAATTGAACCCGGGTTGAGATTCAGAAGATGCGCTGACCACACCGGCTTTCTATTCCTGAACTCCAGTGGAAGGCACTCAAATCAGCCCAAGAGGACGCTCGCATGTCACCTTGCATTCGCCTGGGATAAGGAATAATTTATCCGATTGCAAACCAGTAACAGCAAACAGAATTATGTTCCTTTCATTGAACTGGTTATTTTTTCCTCTCATAATTCACTTTATAATGTTACGCTCAAGAACAGGGATGTCAAAACGATTGCAACGATCCCGCAAATCGGCCGTGATGTTTGTTGTTTCTTTGCCTGCTGAATCTTGGATGTGGCCCAAGAATCCATCCAAATGTGATATGTGGCATAAAAAGATGTAATGCAATACAAGCTGAAAAGCAAAAGTGCAAGACTGGCAAGAAATACGCCATGTGCACACACACACACAGAGACAGAAAGAAAGACAGAGAGAGAGACAGACAGACAGAAAAAAGAGAAAGAAAGTTGTATACCTGCTGATCGGAGTCTGAGGGAAGCACAGATCTGTCTGTGATGAGAACTGCTCGAGATATCTTCCTGTGAAAATGAAGAAACAGAATTGGCCCATTAAACACAACAAAAAGGAAGCAGGGTGAAGAACATTCATTAGATAATACAAATTACACAAAATCACATTTTGTCTGTTGAATTTACAGTTATTGTATGCACCTAAAAAGATTTTTTTTGTATGACTTTGTCATGCAATACATAAATAGATGTTTTGAATGAATACTATTTAAGCTGCTATTTATTATTGCCATTATAAAACTGAAGCAAAACATCTTCAAATGCCAATTTTGAATATTTAAAAAAAATATGATATCTGATTTATAAGGAAAAGGCAACATTTTGAGATAATTACAACCTGGAATATAGTGCACTAGTCTTACAGTGCTTTTATCTTTCATCAAGAGTCATCTTTGCTCACTTTCATTGTACGGAAAAGAGCAGTGTGAATATTCTTCAAAACGTCTTAATTTGTGTTCAACACGTCAGAACCAAGATTCCAGAAAGCCATGAATGGATAGAAAACATTAACATTGTAAAATGTTACACATGCAGCCTTTTACTGTGTTATGAGAATAATAAATGTGACCATTTATTTCTTCCTGCTTTATTAAAATGAATTTCAAAACTGGACAATCCCTGTTCCTGTGACACTTCCTGAGTTTGTAATGGATTCAGTTTTTTCACTATAACAGCCCTACAACTGGTTCAGCTGGTGCATGTTGGATGGGACGATCAATATCTTTATTCATAGAAGAAACAACAATTTCTCAGTAATTACAGAAATGAAAATGAATTTGACTTTTGTAGCATAGTATGTGCTTACCCGTATGATGTGTTCAGTCTTTGTTCATCTGAGATGTACGAATCTTCAACCACAAAATGACTGCAGCTGATCCTCTGACCACGTGTATCAATCACAGCTGTAACTCTTAGACACACAAATAAAGATTCATCAGAACTGCTTGAAGCTCTACACCCAAAATCTGCTTTCTTTACCCCCCCCCCACAAAACTACTTAATCACAAAAGGCTCAGGGGATGGTCAGACTATGAGGTGAAGATAAAATATTAAAATGCTGAAATGCCTTATGTTATCTGCCCAAACCTTCATCAGTCAGGTGGCTACTTCTGCAAACTTATTTTATAAAAGAAGTGGCCTGTCATTTAAGTTTCACAGTAAAGATATGTGGTATCTGGCCTTTCTGCACAAAATAAATGATTAAATAAAAGTCAAAGCTATTCAGATTAGGTTATGGACTGCAGGTAAAAAAAAAAAAAAAAAAAAAAAAATTCCTTAAAGAAAATAATAAAATGCAACTAACCATACAATCCGGCATAACTGGGACAGCAGTAACTTACAGTAAAACTTACTGCAGCATTCTGCTGCAAATTCACATTGCAGAATGTAGCCAAAAAAAAGCAGATTTGAACATAAACAGATTCCCTGACACCTTTGAAACCCATTAACAAAACTACTAGTAAAAGAAAACACAACCTGACTACAATAAATACATGTTCAATTGCAGTAAGAATAAAACATTATTTGTGCCAACCACAGTGTATGTGTGTAGTGATTAATTGGCTGTCAAAAGTATAAAAGAGAAACCTCACACTGTAAATCCAACGTAAAACTAAATGCTCAGTTGTTCCATTCAGTCTTTGCAAAGACCCAACAATATGCAGAATTATTTACAGTTACCAATAAATCAATGTGATTTAAAGCACATTTCTGTTTACATTTACAAAACAAACAATTCTAGCACTGCGTTGACACTGCACTCATTGTCCAAAGCAAAATCTGGACCCTGAAGCCAAAGTTGAGATCCACTGGCATAATACCAATATGGCATACATTTGACCTTTCCTCCTTTAGATCTCTGTAACAGAGCAGGAAAAAGAAAGTGAGAGAGAAAAAGGAGGAGAATCTGTTGGCTTGTTATGTCAAGAGTTATAAATGTGCTTTATAGGGCTCATTATCCAAACTAATGGGCTAGGGGTGACATCCTTGAAATGGACTTTCACAACACAATAAAGGGGCAAGAAAGCGTCTCCCTCCCCTGACGGAAAGTCAAGTCTCAGAATAATCCTCCCCCATCCACAGATTGGCTGCAGGACAGATCTGTTTATGTAAATGAAGATTTATTTACTCTGAGGAACTTGCAGAGGAAGCGGAGGGTTTCCAATCAATCCTCAGCCAATGGGGTGAAAGAAAGCAATATGGGATACACTTCACAACCCTAAACACCTGGGGGCAAGCACAGCAGGTCACTCAGTCTCTCACTTACAGTAAAGCAGCTTCCGGATCTAACACACAAACTAGCAATAAGACGTTTGACTCCAGGGCTAAACAATAAGGACTAAGGGTTAGTGCAAGTACGTTTGGCCTGTTGGTGAAGCTGTCAGTGGCAACTAGTTATCTAGTTGATAAACATCTAACAAATCACTAACGTGTTGAACCATATGCCATGAACGTCCAAAACGATTGTGAATTTTTAGCCAGTTATGGCACAATTGTATTATTTCCATTTTTTATTTTAAATAAAGAGTCTAAAATTATCATCATATTCACATACAGACACATACAATTTTATAACACAAAATATGTTGCTAAAAAAGAAAATTTTATTTTTCATGGTGTAACTAGTACAAATCCTAACTGGCACCACATAAATCCTGAACTGGATTTTGTTGATCAATCCAAATACTGAAAAAAAATCAGGGACATGTTTTAATTCTGAAGATGCTTTGAAGACCAGTAATCATTTGTTTGTTTTCTGGGATGTTCTGTATTCTCCATAAAAGACATTTATTTACAAGTGTGGGAGATTCTTGTCAGCGTGTATAAAACATTGAAATAGTGCTAATGATTCCGTTTCACTTGCATCCAAGGCCTGTGGCGGCTTTGTAGATCATCCTAACTGTTCATAAATCGCCTTCATAAAGCACGTCAGTGGCCTCTGAACCAATCAGCGTGATAACCTTGCGCTCAGGGATGCATGCGTTCAGACTCATTTGAATTTTATATACTTCTCTGCAAATGTGGTTTTGTGTAGGCTAAACAGACCACACGCCAAATGACACCATGATGAATATTTGTCTTTGTAAATATCAAACAAGCTTGTCATCATTTTAAATCAATATAAGAATCTCTGTACACATGAACACATGCTATGGAATCAAAACACAAACCATGTCATTAAAGAACAATTCACATAATTCATAGTTAACTAAGGCCGCGTTTACACTGGCACAAAAAAATCTGATTTTTTTTTACGTGTAAACACAAATCTGCACGAAATCAGATTTTTTCATACCCAATCTGAGCCACTTTCAAATGTGGATTAAAACTGGATACATCCGCTATCCGCTATCCCGACCTGCATCTAAAAACACATATCTGATTAACCTTAGCTATAATGTCACTATTCCACGTCACCATTTTGCAAATATACCAAACCTGGCTGGCCAGTGCAAAATAATGATCATTAAAGCCAGATATAAGGAGGCTATAAGGATATATTTAGTTGTCGTGTCACTGATGTGGAAAGCATTAAAGCAGTCATTATGAAAGCGAATTAAAAAAAAAACGCTTTTGCTTTTTTGTCTAATTAATTGCTGTTGGGTGTACTTTTGCCGGCTTTTGAACAGATGCAAAGTCCATCCACAGTTCGAGGGTCAATCATGAGGCTCATATTAGTGAATGGTTGGAATATTTTTGGCTGGGAGATTAATGTAAACACGTGCATTGGATAAGAGGTGCAAGTGTAAACAGACGGCACAAAAACAAATCGGATATGGACTTAAGATCGGATCTGGGCATCGAGACTTGCAGTGTAAACACATCGTTAATTCATGCCACAGCATCATCTTTGACAGGAATTGTACCTGTGCAAAATGTGTTGATGTTATGTGCTTGTTAAGGTGTGATGGGTTGCTAGGTGGTTACTTACTAGCCCAAGTCAAAGGGGTTCACATCGGCTCTCTATCTGACACTGTGGTATGACTTAGATCCCTATTTGAATGCAAGACTTTTTCATCCTTCACCCTCCATCAGGTGAAAAGTGTCTGAATGCATACAAAAGTATTACCATGTTACCATGCAATCCACTTTATTTGAGGGAGCACAAATGATGCAGGACCAGTTAAAAGCTATACACTAATACTAAGTTTAACACATTTACTCAAGCCCATAACTATGAGCATAAGTGAATATTATCACCGGACAGGCCAGACCATAGCAGCAGGGTCTGAGCCAGCTGCTGAAGTAACCCAGAGCGACAGCTGAAATCATCACAGACGAGTCAAGCAATTTCTTTGTTGACGTGGTGACCGCTAACAGTGGTCAGACAAATGAATCTGGACGTGTGATTGAGGTGCCCGTCACGGCGGTAACAAACCGGACAGTGCTGGAGCCTCCTCTGCACAGAGTGGCAGGTGGGATTTGAGGGTCTGTAACCCTCTGCTGCATTATTAATCTGGTTCTACCCTTTTCAGCTTTATGTCTGTAATAAGAGCAGACATAGGGCGATAATTTATGACGCCAGGGAAATTAAAATCATTGTTCAGCCTGCCAGACACCTTGCCAGCTTTTTCTTCACCTTCATGAAACTTTTTTCATGGATGATGTATGGTGCTAACCTCCAGAGCAGGGCTAACTTCACACGGGGCACCTCTGGTGGAGGGCAAGGGCGGTACATGCTTCACTCTAGGCGGAGCTTTACGGACTGAACACCAGGCATAATGAACAATATGGCTTGAAACTCTGCCAGCTCTCGCTCCAAACCCTCACCAGCCCCGGTCAGCCAGGTCTGGCTCCAATCCAGTATGGATGAAAGAACTTGCCTTGAAACTTCTAAGTGCTGCAGTTATATGGGGGTTCTTATAGTTCCTGGCATTGATGATGATCAGGGAGGTGGAGAAGGTGAAGAACTTAAATTATCAATTAAGGTCATCTAGGTTGTTTGTCGTATGCAACATTAAATTTTGGGGAACACTTCCTGCTGGGTCGTTCAGCTGGAACTGACAGTAAGGATGGCTGAAGGCATCCAGGGACAGACGTCACGTATTAAAATTGACTTCAGTCAAACGTCCTGCTAAAATAGTGCAAGGAAAACTCAAGAGCTGGAACTCGAATATGGTAAGTAGGCACAAGTGAGAGCAGGACAGTCACTTTAGTGTTGTAAACAGAACCAAATCTGGCGAAATGCTTCTGTTAGAGCTAAAAGGTACAAGTCATCCTTTATGTGGATGGCAACAATGGTCACTGTCGCCAAGCAAATTAAAACTCAAAGTAAACAGTAGTACTATATTGATCGTCATGGCTCTGCATGCTGGCAAATTTTTTTGGTCAACGACAGGACAATACATCCCCATATACAAATAATTTCAGAGTTGCCACACCAGCCCGGTGTGCCATAAGCATAATAGTGGAAATATAAGGCTAGCACATGTGTAAGTCCCTATCGGTGCACTGCATCCAGAAGAATTAGAGCCCACTGGGTCATTCACCAACAAGATGAAAGAAACTCAATATATCGCCAAAGAGAAGGCCAAAGAATGAGAGAGGAATAAAGTGAGAGGGGAAAAATCCTGATCTAACCTAGTTTATGACAACAATCCACCTTTGAAACTCATTAAAGGCCTTTCTGGTGGGGCCTGACGCACATTATCAGCACAGATTAATCAAGGGAGACGGGAGATGAACTCTCATTTTTTAAGAGGCAGCAACAGAGGGCTTTTTTGTCTTCAGATGAAAATCAATTAGTGGAGGTAAGGCCACAAGGAAAAAGCCGCATCACTCATCGCCGGCCCAAGTGGCAGAGTCTGTGATTTGTCTTCTGAGCTCCGCTGCTTAAGGGGGGCTGGTACGGCTGTCTCCCTGAAAATTAATTTCATATCTATATTCTGAATATCGCCCCCATTCACTCTTGTGCGCCATCTCTTGGCCTTGTTTTTGAGTACCCTGTACACAAATGAGCTCTGATCAGCCTTGGGATTCTGGAGCAGGGTGAACCAAGCTAAGAAGGTAGTAAATCCACTTCCTGTTGTGTTTGCTTTCAATGGGAGTTGTTTATATGTTGTCAGTGCATTAGTTAGTGCAAGAAAAACTTACTTGTTAGACGCCTTGTCCACAACCAGACACTGCACAGAATGTCGCAGGCAATAAATTCCTCCAAATACAGCACACATTCTGTGGACAAAAAAAGAATGTGTACATTTATTCATATTACACTCAACCTGAAAGGACGGTCGTGACACCCATAATTGCAGCTGATGGCATGACATTAGAAGGCTGATCACACCTTGTCCACACAAGGTGTGGATTGACAAGGCAAAAAGACCCTAGAAGGTGTTACTTCACAAGCAGCACCTATTGTCATAATGACCTGTGAAGTGTAGCATCTTAATTAGACTATAAACAGCAGGACAAACAGATTTTGATGGTCTTAAAAAGTAAGACACAACAAAGTTTGCAAAAGTCAGAATCTGTGCATATATATGTATAGATTACAATATGTATAATAAGAGTTATAATAACAGTTCTGGCTCTAAAGTCTAACTGGATGAGGCACATTTGAAGCTGTTGCAAAATCATGTGTTAGTGATTTTACCAAGATGATTTTAAAAACAAACACCTCTAAACATAAAAAAACAGCTTATAAATATACATTGAGATGGTGAGACAGACTTTTCTTGTTAAAAAAATCCTGGCCTTGTCTGTCCAGATTAATATAGAGACATGGCATTTTAATAAAGCACAAGGTTAAAAAAAAGACACTAAATCTGCCAGCCATCATTGGACCCATCTCCTGTCTTCCACAGAACCCTACAGAGGCAGTGGGGAAGCCCTTTGATGTCATTAACCCTAACTGACAGACGTTTAAGATGATATTACTCTAATTAACTGCCCGCTGTCGTCTGCAATGATGCAGTCGGGCGGAGTGCGTGGGTGCTGCCGCTCTCTCTCCAGGCCCCAGCACTCGCCCTGGCGACATCATGGCTAAATTAACAGTTGTGAAAATCCAGTACCCCACAAGCCCCTACTCTTTATAGCCTCTAAATGGCATTTCAGTTCCTATCAAGACGGGAATCAGGGGACGTGATTTTTTAATACGGTAGCAAAACAATGAAGGCCATTAATAGCCCAACGCGGTGACAGCGAGCTCGCCGATGATTTATGAGTTTGTGTATAATTTGATTATGCTATTAATTCCACTGATTACAGCTGCAGTGAGTGTGGAGAAGGTCACATCCAAAATAAATCTTCGACAACTCCCTCTTTCTCGTCACCTAACCCCCTACATCCCCCCTTCACAACATCTCCACAAAACAACTGCCTCCAACTAGTTATTTCTGTAATTAAAAAGTAATGTAACAAGAAGCACAAACAAGCTTCAGGCTTTAATGGCAACATCACAGCAGAGCTTCAAATAAATTGAATAGAGGCTTGTAAGGGAAGAGGCTTTTTTCTTGTGCCGCAAGAAATGTGATGATATCATATCCTAATATTTTCAGAGATAACAGGGTAAGCTATAGCTATAGGCAGCAATCCATAACAAATTTCAGTTTGTCCATCGCTGAAAATAATCTATATAAAATATTAAGGTAAATTTAAGACATGGACATTCCTGAAAGCTCCTTATTCAGCTAGTATAGAACGGCCAAATGCGTTGAATGTGATTTTAATTAACTAAAACATACATTTAAAGAATTCAATTAAGGATATAAACTGCTTTAAAATTAAAACATTAGACAAAACATTAAACAAATCTTTACAAATGCAGCACAAACAGGGTTTAATTATATGTGACCACAAGAAGGAACTACTGGCAGGTCAAGGTGGTGTCATTTGGAACAGTAAGATCCTTTCTCTCTAAGGCCAGACCACAAAAGTGGAACTTCGTAAGCATAATTGAAAACTCTAATAGTTTGCAATGCCAATTCCCAGACAAATATCAGTTACCCAGTGGCAAACAGACTTCACTTTGATCTGATCGCCCTTGGTGTTTACCAGTCAAGAACTAAAAAAAAATAAGATGACCTCAATATCATGATGTGCCTGAACTATTTTTGTTTGTTTTTTGATGAGAACTCCAAAATTACAGCTCACCCTCTGTAAACAAAAGCAGCAAAACATTCTGCACAATTTCCCAGCAGATAGTCAATAATGGGCCAGAATTGAAGCCATTAATCTAAAAGATCGCAAATGCATCCCTTGTGACCTGTTAGATCTCGGTCTATTAAACAAAAGGAAGAAAAGCTTGACTTGCTTGATTAAGGTAACACAACGGCAAAAACTGATCCACATTTGGACACGCTCCCCCTCCTCAAAAACCAAACTAGGTTTCAGAAACATTTCAGCACCCATTGGAGGCCACGAAAAGAGAACGTTCTTATTAGTGTTCTGTGTGAGTCAACAATAAATGCCCTTACCTTGCAGGAGATGCTAAACAAACAAAATTACAGCACGCAGCACAGACCACTTACCTGTCAGGTTCATTGCTGGCAAATTCGCTTGTAATCTAGGGTGCAGGAAGCCCAAGTGGGGGGCTAATGGTTGGCCAATAATTAAAAGAAAACAAAGCGCCATGCTGCCTGGCAGTCCTTTCTCTCTGAAAATTAAATCCTGCTTGGATCTGAATAAATTAAATGTTTATTGCTCCCTGAAAATGTGCAGCAAAGGGGGAGGAAAGCGAATGACAGAGAGGAAATGTGATTTGTGAGGGAATGTTGTGAAGACAATCATCACCACTAATTAATGCATTTCCTGGTCATCTCAATCTGTTTCTGTTTGACTGTTGTCTGATTGGAGCGCCATGATCGCAGGTGCAAATCATAACCTGTCAAGGCCAAATGTGTTTACCAGGCTGAATGGATCACATTGTCTCCACAACATCCCAGCAAGCGAAACGGAGGAACCAGAATGGGCCACAGAAGACGGAAGACGGCAGTCACAGTGCCAAAGGTTATTTAGAAATTAAAAAGTCTCTGCTGTCAAAACTTGAGAGATAATGCGTGTGAGGACGGTAAAGCATTTCATCACTATATTAGCGGAGCTGCTCACTGATCTGTGAATAACCTGAGAGAGTGAGCATTATTGAGTTTGCACCCCCATCTATCCATCTATCACCTGCAAGCAGGTATCAGGGTGATAAATGAACCCGCCTCCTTCGCTTCTCTCCCCGCCTGACTTTTGTCTCTTAATCCCTCCTGTTCATCCCCTCTGAAGTCCATCTTTTCATATTTCTCAGCTATTTTTGATCCCTTCTTCCTCTTGTCATCTCTCTCCTTTCTTTCTGTTGATTTTCTATTATACTCATCTGTCTGTTCTGTAACAGTATAACTGGAGAAATGGCGGTGTACACTTTAAATCTATGTTTCCAAAACTTTTCTGTTCTATGTATGTTTAAAGTTATGATTTTTGTTTTACAAAAGGTTTAACAAAGGAAAAACTGAAACTCTTCCAAGTACCCTCTAGTTGGGAATCAATGCTTTAATTGAACATATCTGCAGAACAAACACTATCTCTTCCTTTCATTTGAGATATATTTTTTGCCCAATTCATTAAATCACATTTGATGATTAAAAAGTGGCTTCATTTTAAAATGAAGTCATGGAGAAACAGAAGTCAGCAGCGGCAACTGTTTCTTGCGTTGCCTCTGCAGATGATGGACAGCTTGCAGGTGGGTTCACGCCTCGGTGAGCTAGAGCGCTTATCTGAATGTCAGCAAGGGTGATTAGCGGAAAACTATGGAAATCAAAAATGCTAATTAATCTACCTCACAGACAAGGAGATGTATTAAAATTCGAAAATTTGTCTCACTAGACATGCAAGTTTAAATCTTGAGGTGGCAGGCAAAGTTCTCTCTCTACGATGTGTTGTGATAAAATCACATTGTACAGCATTGTTACGTAACAGCTAAAACGTTTATCATTTAGACACCAATTGCAATTTAATAGACAAAAACAAATTATTGATGTTTATCTGACATATCTGCATTTTAAAGGAATAGTTCACTCAAAAACAAAAAATGTTTTATTTACGGACTGTCATGTCATTCCAAATCTGTATGACTTTTTTCTGCTTTTGTGAAACACAAAATAATATATTTTGAGAAATGTATCCAATGTATTTTCTGTCCATACAATGGAAGTCAATGTGTGCCAGGGTTGTTTGGTTACTAACGTACCTCAAAATGTTGTTTTATGTTGAAAAAGTCATACAGGTTTGGAATGACATAAGGGTGAATAAATGATGGATGAGTTTTCATTTTTGGGTGAACTATACCTTTAAGTGACATTTGCCGATTGTAATGCCCTCTTATAATCATTTCCCCCTCTCCACTGGCCTAATGTATTTCAGCACATCAACAAAACAACTTTACTGAAATTCTGTGTGCATGTGTAATTGTTTATATGTCTCACAGCAGAGATCTCCACAACACTGAAACAAGAGACTGGAATCATGGTTGGGTTTTAGATAAACACTTAACTGGCTCTGTCTGTCTTTGGGGAGATGTTCTCCGTAACCTGGCCTGATGCCAGCTGGTGCTTTCTGCAATGATAATTTTGCTCAGCGGTGCAGGGCTCGTCTCTAAGTGCCACAGATTCACAGCGCTGCTCCCAGCAGATTCAAAGTGCTAAAAGCAGACACTGACTCCCGGTCCTGCAGAGTCTGACCCTACTTCTGACTGCCTGACTTTACCTCCCCCTCCTGAGCTGAGACTGTGTGAGCTAAACCACAGTTTAAAGGGCTGACATCATACATTTTACTATTTTAGTGTGTTTTTGCTTTTTTATGATCACTTTTATGATAAAATGAGAAATGAGAAACAGTGTTTTTTGCACTTTTTGCACTGTTATGTGGTTAAAAACAGTGAACGCCAAAGTATCAGAAGTAAAAATTAAGTTCATTTTCTCCATATAGAATGTTTTCATGATACCATCTAAACCCTAACTGCCTAACAAAAGTAGGTGGGACACGGGTCACACTCCCTGTTTAAATCATCATTCTGGGCCAATGGCAGTAAAGTATCGACAGCTCGTACAAATGTTTTTTTAATGGCACAGACTAGGTTTTGTCAAGGTGTATCTGTGGGTGGTCAAGTTTTAAAGTATTCCTTTGTGTGAAATCAGAATGACGCCGAAGACCAAAACAAGTTTACTTTCAATAAAAGTCTGCTTTGACAAATTAGTTTTTTCATTAAATGACTCCTTTAGAAGTCCTCACGTTTGACTTTTGATAAAAAAGCATCTATAAATGTTTTTTTGTATGATGTAAATGAGCATTGCTAACAGTTCTGTTTTACAAGAACATCCACTATCATTTACCTGCAGAAGCACTGTGGAATTTCTCCCAGGCCATACAGTGGGAACAAAAAGGGAGTGTTGCCGTATCGACCCAAGCATCGCAGGAAGTGCTGCGTGGCCTTTAGTCCCTCCTCTGTAGGGGTCTCCTGTGTCACCATGGCGATGGAGTGTAGGATAAAGTCTTGCAGATTCTCTGTAAGCTTCTTGATCTTCAGAAACTCCCAAAATGGTTTCTCTGAGTGGTCTTAAACAGGACAATTTTAAATCTATTACAGTTTAAAGGAGAATATGCCCTGCCACTTGGTCCTGCCACTGTACTCTACTGAACAAAAAGACAGAAAAACTAAACTGAATGAATTAGATTGTTTTTTATAGTGGATAAAATAGCATGTTGCCTGACGTGCATGAGATGATAAAACACCATCTTATTCACGTCATTTATTGTCACCATCTTATTCATATGTCATTTACGTTATTTATTAAATGCAATCTAAATTCAACAGACAGAAAATCTCAATATTACCCCATCAACAGGGATATGTGAAAAACCTCAAAAGGGAAAACTGGCACAGAAATGCATAGTGGGCACAGTGGTGATACATATATACGTATATATGTATGTATGAATATATGTATATACATGTACCTTGAGGAATTTTTCAAAATAAAATGTAAAATAATCTTAGGTCAAAAGGACATTTGACCTTTAAGCCGTTTATCATTGATTTTTATCATTATCAATCAAAAATGTGAAACTATCACAAATACATTGCAACAAATAATTATGTAAACAACTTTTCTTTTCTGTAGAATAATGATGAATTGTGCACAATAAGACCAGGAATATGTATTGCAAAGGTCAATTTTGATTTTAAGATTAAAATTATGAGTAAAAACACAGAGAGACAACTGTCATCATGGGTGACCTTGCAGAAGAAATTAAGATGAAATCTACATTACAGGTCTGATATGGATCTTTGATGTATCACACATGAGGTCATACCCTGGTACTCCTCTGGGTGCTGCTCAAAGTCCAGACAGAAGGTTAGAAACTTCATCAGCATGCGCTTCTCCACTACAGTCAGCTGCTTGCTGGCAAACACATCCGCCCGTGAACATGGCACCTTCACAGCAATCAGAGACAAGAACATAGGCTTAAACAAGTGACGTGTGTAAATTAGGGCTGCACAATGTATCAAATGATCGCAGAATGCATATCACAATGGTATGCAATACCTGAATGATCTTAATACTTATAATACTTAATACTTAAAAGGTATATTCAGTTTTAGATCAATGCTGATAGCAAAGAGACTTCTATCAAAAATTATAGTGATGCTTTCATTTCCCAGAAAGAATATGAATCGTATGTTGTACCATATTCAGATTTTAAATACACTTTTAAACACATTTTAATATAACTAAAATTCCGGAATTATCACGTAGCATATTGTATATTGCAATATTTAGCAAGTTATAGCATATCACATTTTTCTTTATTGTGCAGTCCTAATATACATAAAGAAATGAAAGGGGGTGGAACAACTGAGAAATAAAGGGCTTAACTTTAGCTCTAAATTACTCACACAGATGTATTTTGCGTATTTTTAGTAAAATGGGGAACATCTTTTGTGTCAATGCTTCAATCTGATACATTAGTAAATAGAAATGGATGAATACAGCAGGAATTTAATCACTTAATCTCAGCTGAACTGGAGGAGTAATTTAAATCAGGATTCTTCATATTAGGACTACACACAAAGTGGTCACCAGGAAAATACATTGTCTTTAACAAAGATGCCAAAATCATGCAGCATTTTTGCATCCGAAAAATGTCAGATCAGTATACATTTGTTATAATGTTACAGTTCTTTGAAATTGGTTAGTAAGATGTTCATTATCACCAACAGTTTTATTTAGCTGAGATTGTGTTAGTAAGATCTGGAAGCAAACGTTTGTTGTGTACCTGTTCCACTTTCTCATTTCTACAGGTGAGGATACGGCCGATGTTCTTGAACTCTGCATAGCGGCTCACATTAGATTTGATAAGCAGATCCACCAGGGCACCACGTGAATACATCAACTTTGAAAGGGGTCAGAGTAGAGAATAAAATAATAAATTTCATTTCATTGCTGCATATTTAATTCAGCTATCAGAGTGTAATACCTACATAATGCTTTTTAACTGAGCTTCTAACACAACTGTTCACACATGCAAGTGTAAATATGATGACAAAGACATTCCAATGTTAATGATTTCTACACCTGTATAACTTGATCTATATATTGTCTATTGTTTGTAAGTCATTTGCCTTTTATGTTGCCTTATGACTGATCATACAACAATTGTATACGAACCTTGGAGACAAGGTCGATGTTAAATCTACGTCCCTCCTTTAACAGTTTTTGTAACGTTATCTTCTTTTCCACCTCCACAGGTGGATCTGCTGAGCCGCTGATTTGCTGCTGCTCTTTCTCTTCCTGTGATTGGCTGAGGTCTAAAATCTCAGACGCATGCTGCTCCTCTATTGGTTCAGATACCTCACCCTTCACATTCTGCGTCTTAACATCATTTTCTGTTTCACTGTCAGTGGTACTCGTGTCTTGAGCTTCTGTAGGGATGTTGTTTGTCTCTTCTGATTCAGTCTCAGTGTTCACTGGCTGACTGCTTGTTAGTGCCGTCTTCGTTTCCTCTTCCTGCTCTTCTTCCTCACTATGAAAAAGAACATTTAGCTACAGCATCAGACAACCTGGAGGCAAAAACTAACATCATGTTAAACCTTCTTCAGTTTGGTCGAGGTTGTTGCGTGAATTATTAGAACCTGAGATAACTGTTTTTATGCGTGGGCATCCAATATGCACTTGACAGTGTAAATATGAGTTTAATGAGTCCCCCTGTATTACAGGACAATGTTCCAAGTTGTCTCCCCATTGCATGTTAATCACACCTAAACCAGCTAATTAAGGATTAATTGAAAATGACAGGAATGCTACAAGAATGCTTGATTAGGACTGGAATTAAACTCTCCAGGTCATAGGTCCTCCACAACCACAGTTCAAAAGTCCTGTTGCAGTACAGTACTGAAAGGCGAACTCCAACCCAATAAATATATCTGTTTGTAATTAACACCAATTGCAATGACTGACTAGTTCAAAATGAGCACATCCAGATCCTGTGATTATAATATGCTGCTATGAAATCATGTTATATCCACAATACCCACATCAAGAATGTTTGTCTACAAAGCAATTTCTACAGAAAAATAAACAAGGCGAATAAACGTTAAGTAGCAAAAAGAATCACACTCAGAGATGGAACAGAATTTCAAGCTGACTCAAATGTTCTCAAATTGGCCACTGTGGGGGGTGAAATATGTTCTACAGTCTGTCTTTGCCTCTCGCTGGCACTGTGTTAATCTCTGCAGTTATCCTATCCTTTTTTTATCCTTTTCTTTTGGAATTATGTTATTCGTATCTTGGATGAGAAAACACAAGACTTGATCAAGACATGATCAACACTTTTTAATTAATAAAGCTTTCTATTTGTATGGCTTTTTGATACCAACACATAAAGGCACAAAATCACTTTATTAAACTTTTCACTTTAATTTAAGCTTGTGGATGAAGTACATGGTGAAATGATCAATCAAGCAACAGCTACAAACAAGAAACATCTAAAAGACACAACTTTTGCCTTAGAACTTTGACACTATGTTCACATTGTGTAGAAATCGGACGAACTAACAAAGCATGATTTAGGGGAAAATTTTCTACTAGCAGCTTATGGAATTTTTTACCTGTAGTTTACCTGTAGGGTACTTATAGGAAAAATATTTTTGCATGATGTTCTTATGCTGAAATGTTTTCTGCGAAGCTGGCAATAAAAAAAACCAACACAAAAACGCATTATTTGCTGCATTTAATGCAATAAAATCTTGCCTGCAATAAATCGTTGTCCATTCAAAATGTAGTGCATTAAATTGAATGCACACGTGCCACATTGAGTGGCTACACATTCGGGTCACAAAATGCTGCTTTTAGTAATGCATTCTGGATTACACCATCTGTTGTTTAAAAAACAGCATGTTCGCCTTTCCACTCAATGCAGCCATTGAGTCATGAGTTTGAACTCTTTTAGGCAACTTGCTGCAAAAAACATTAGACAGTGTTTGCATTCCCTGTGGTTCTTAGTCAGCACTCAAGAGTTTGTCCTTTTCATTAAAGAGACCTTTATAATGGCCATAATGAAAGAGGACAGGTAGATATATTTGTTTTTATTGCAAACCTCTTTACGGGCACTATGTCAGAGCCAGTAACTCCAGTGTTCAATGCATATGGAAAAACAATCCTAGTCCCCCTCTTTGGTTTAACACTTTAAATATTTATCCCAAGCATAAAAAAAAGGAAAACGTTATTATTAATAAATAAATGTGAACACAAACTATATGCCAAACAATCTAACACACAATGAAAGACAAAAACAAAGTTAAATTTATTTTTTGCTTGTTTTTGTTTACATTTTTCATTTTCTGAGCATATTCTGATATTTGAGCAGATTTTTTTATTACTAAACAATGAGATGATTTGTAAGCAATCTATAAAGCACTTGGTGTTTGTTGCATGAAAAAAATAGCAGCTGACCTTGCATAAGAGAAAACCTGGAGGTTAGAAATGGAGGAGTCCACAGAGCTGAGAGGCAGCACATCTTCTCCCTCATCAATCAAGCTCCTCCATACTTGCTCAGACTCTGTGGTCTTCACATCTTCCTGATTCTGTGAACATACAACATACCCTCAAATCAATCACCGGCTCAAGGTGACACGCACAAGGTGTCTGACAACTGTGAAGTCATAGACAAAAGATGGACAGGGTTGTAACAATCATCTAATCAGCACTATGGTCATGACACTTTACATACCTTATAGTCCTCAATCCATGACAGCAGGCCATTGAATGTGAAGCTAGCCCAGTTTCCAGCATAGTAATTCCTCCTGTAAGCAAATGTAAACAAAACAAAAAAGGAAATTAAAGGGAAACAAAAGGAAACAAAACAAGAAAAATGTAAACATCATTTGAGATTAGATCCTTGACTCTCTGGAGGTGTTTTGGTCTTGTGGCTGTACTTTGAAAGTAGTGTGTATGTGTGTATATCTGTATCTGTGTATCCTCCAGTGAAAAAGGAACAAAAAACTGACTTGCCTTCCACACTAAAAATTTTCCAATTAAATGATTTCTATAATAAGAAAGTCCCCTCCCCCAATATCATCTGCCTCTGACTACCAAATAACAAACTTTGTTTCATGGGTGTGACAAACTAAAAACAAGTATAATGTACTAAAAAAACAAGGGAAGAGCTCACCCAATCCTCCTGTTTTACTAACATACAAAACCATTTTAAACCATTTTATGGGTTCTTTATTACTGAACAAAATTCACCTTCAATAAACACAAACTAAAGCCACAGTCCTAACATACTTTTAACCTATGATACAACTCCAGTCTAGTGTGTGGTTCTCACCTGTCCAGATGCAGAACGCTCTGTCCGACTCTGGAGCAGGCTGCAGCAATGACAGACTCGGTGAGTCCTGGGAAATAAAGCCAGACAGAGTGCATTGTCACTGACCACCATTCAAACCTCAGACGCTTCCTTCAGCCTGGCCTTTCTTTGAATGCCACAATTCAGTCAATTTGCCAAATGTGCGCCTTTTAAAGCGTGCATCACTGAAACAGCGAAGCGATCTAATTACATTACATCATCACAAATGTAAAAGCATTCAGATTCATTTGAGTCTTATTCACCATAACTGCTGCACATACACCCAGTTAAAAACAACAAATTCAGCATAAGAAAAAGAACGAGAGGTGAATCCCAGTGCATCTCTGTGTTATTTTCTTTGTGTAATAATCTATAAAAGCCAAACATACTTGGAATTATGTAAATATAAAACTATTAAAAACTGTGTCTGCACAATATATTTAAAGTAGCAAAATATCGCAAATGTGACACCACAATATGCATACTGCAATGGTTTGCAATAACTGAATGATTTTAATACTTAATAAAGTTATTGTATAATAAGTTATTGTATAATCAGTTTTAGGAAGATACAGATTGCAGAGAGGCAAAGGTGATACTTTCTTTTTCCAAAAATAATGTGAAAAATGTATGTAGGTTATATTTTCAGTTTGTAAATGTTTTAATATAATTTAAAATTATTTTACAAATTTGAAGCATTTTTGTATTGCATACTGTAAATTGTATTAAGCAAATTATTGCATATTGCATTTTTCTTCAATATCGTGCAGCCAAAACAGGCACAATAGTTAATTTGCTGTTCACATACAAGCTACAATTGTTGTGCATCTTAAACTACTCAATCTGTACCATCTCAGCAAGTTTCTTCAACCTCACACTCTCCATTAAAGCAATAAGTCACCCACCTAACGTAAACACTGCCCTGCTATGTAGTCGACTACATTTCTAGACGACTATTCAAATACTTAAAATGAGTAAAACAAGACAAGAACAAGACAAAGGTTCTTCCCAGATCTAAATACCAGCAGATCCAATTGGCATATTTACTAGCGTACAAACTACATTGGCGGTGAGGTTTACATACTCCACAAAGCCACCCTACAAAGGCAGATGGAGCGTGTGGGGTCCCTGAGAGCAAGATTGAGCAGCACCAGGGCTGAAAACAACTCCATTAAGCCGCTGAAGCGTTCCTGTCCCTCCATCTTTCTTTTTCTTCTTCATCTGGCCTTGCACAGCCCCATCTCACACACACAATGGAAAAGTGATTTATTCTGAGCAGGCCCATCGTATCTTCCTCTGCACTGGCTATTTCACTGATGGAGAATCCTGGGATTCCAGACACCCCCATGTTTCCACTGAGCTTCAGTGCTGAAATTTCAAACTCAACACGGAATCAAAATTTATCCAATGCACATTCTCAGAAAGGCATGATCCACATTATTCTATGAAAAAATGTGTCTTGTGGCCTTTAATAAAAAAAAAGATTTTATTTTTTGTGTTCTTGAATTGGTTTGTGGGTTCAATTCCAAGGGAACACGTACTGATAAAATGTATAACCTGAATGCACTGTAAGTTGCACTGTAAGTGGATCAAAACATCTGCCAAAAACGTAAATATAGATGAACTTTTTCAAATCTTTCCTTCCAACCAACTTGTTCCTACTGTTATACATAATTCTTAATAGATAAAACGTATGTAAAACATCCCATGCTATTTTTTCTTGTTGAATTCCTATAGCTTATCTACGAAATGTCAAATGAAAAATGGTTCGCAAACAGCCTTTGATGGCTGTCTAAACATTTACTATAAAACTCAATAATGCATCTGTATTTACATTACGGTTGATTGCAATGACATCATTTTAATAAGCCATCTTAGCTGAAGAAACCCATTTAGATTTATGAAAAAATATCAGATCAACTTGCTTGGCCTTTTTAAATCAGATGCATCTCAATTACCCGCCCAACAGAAAAGCAACAATGCAAGTTGCTTCTATATATCTGTCCAGATAATACTGAAGATGTTTTAAAAAAGTGTAAATAACCTCTCGCAGCCATCTTTTAATACCATTTATCCTATCCAGTATTGATTTTTCCACATCATGTTTGCTAAAAGACAAACATTACCTGCCATAAAGTTCTGATGCCACATAGACATGCTAGGCGATAAATAATAGATTTGTGCTGGCAGGACTTTGATGACCAGGCAAAGCCGGAATGCTTTCAGCAGGAATTGTATGAAATCATAAATCACTCTTCATTTTAGAGAACATTCCAAATGGATTCTATCTGTGCACCTTGAAAGTCATTTTTCGGTTATTTATAGTTGAGGCCGAGGGAGCGAGAGAGGGATTGTGTGCGTGCGTGTGTGCGTGTGAGAGAGAGAGAGAGAGAGAGAGAGAGAGAGAGAGAGAGAGAGAGAGAGGGGGGAGGTCTCTTCTCTTTGACACTACACCCCTTTGTCACCCTTCCCCTTTATCTATCTCCTCCTCTCACACACCTTGCCCTGTTATTGTCTTTCTTTTATGTTCATGGGAAGTTTAAAGGAATAATTCACCCAATAAAAATAATAATATCATTTAATCTCTCTCATCATTCCAATTCTATATACCTTGATTGAATTAAGACTAAGTCACGTACAAATCAAGCCACAAACGTTAGCCCAAGGACTTAACATAAAGTCTGAGATAATAATCAAGTTTCAAGCCATAAACACTTGCAATTGTACAAAATAATCACTAACAATCTGAAGTCATAGACTACGGCACCTATCGGAGGTTCTACTAACAATCAATTCCACGCTAATGCTCAAGGACCATGAGAAATCAATCATGTGAAAAGAGCACAGCAGAGGTCTGGATATCTGTGAAGGTGTTCTGTAATCACATGACTGCTAATAGTGGCTATTCAAGCTAAAGGCACATGGGGTCCAACCAAGATGAATAGTTACATTAACCCAGGCTCAGAGAATGGCCCGGTGAAATGGCTGGCTTGTTTTCTTCATTGCTGCTCTATTAGTGGCAGGCGAGAGAACAGCTCTGATATGAGATGAACTAAACGTGCATCTAAGTCAGGCCTGTCAGCCAATGATTGCTTTAGCCCTAACGATGTACCTCCATAAAGACCATTGTACCTTTACATTGTCTACATCCTTCAGTCTCTCCAGCTGTTATGCGTAGGCACTGATATGCTTCAGTGAATGGTTATCAACAATTACTGTTAAATACCCTACATTACTGTTTTAAAGGGATGCACGCAGGTCTCCTAATGTACTGCACAGGAGTGGAGTGGTGAAATTTAGCTTTAGCAGGTAAATGAAACTAGTTGACCAGTAATTTTAAAAAATGCATGGTTTAATTTGTATTGTAACTGACTGTACAATAACTTTACAATAACTGTTGTAACTGTGTCCTGACCTGTTGTCATGTTGTCCTTACAACATGAAAAGAGACAAGCTATAAAAATATATGTGGGCCCATAGTAGAGCTGCATGATATAGAAGGAAAATATGATATGCTATAACTTGTTAAATAATGGGATATGATAATGCTTTAAGTTTGTAGAATCAATTTAATTTATATTAAAATACTTAAAAAATTATAAAACCAATATGTTTCACATTCTTTCAAGAAAAGAAAGCTTTAGTACAACTACTTAAAATGAACAGCCATGTTTTAATGTTGCAGTACATAAAAACAAATGTAATGTTGCTGCAGGTGACTTGGGCTGACTTATCTTCTCTGATTGTTTTGCTATGATAGTGTCACTCAATTGTGATCAGCTTGCACGTCAGAGCATGTGCAGCTTATTTGATATTTCAATAATTTTAAAATATTTTGCAGCCCTAACCCATATTGAATTCAGTCTGCAACACATTATTCCTCTTCCATTTTCTAAAAAAACATTTTACAATGTGCACTATTCAACATAAAAATGCATTTATGGATTACTTTCACGCAGCATGTCTGCTGTGTACATATTAGATCATGACAATGTCAGACTGTTAATGAACAGGTTACAGCAGGTCATCAGTATACAAACTGTATTATGGAGCATCTAAAATCTAATTACAAAAACGCTGTATATGATAGAGGTGAAAAGGTGAATATTACAAAATGTTTACATGACATAATCCAAAACTTGTCTGAAACACCAACAATACTGTGAGAAACCAATTTACAGGCCAAGTGTCAACTGAACAAGTTCCCAACATGTCAAGCATTTTCAGTTTGAAATCAGCCACCATGTGGATTTTTCTGCAAGCTCAGCATTACATTACAGGTTTTTTATATTTCAGTGGAAGCATGTTGGGTTACACTGCTGGATACCGTTGCTTCCTGTACAATTACAATTATAAACTACAATTTATGCCACTGTCTTCACTTCTATTTGTCATGATGAGTGTGCAGTAATAATTCATTTTATTTCTGCAGAGTCAATTCAGCCAGTTTCATAGTAATGAGATGGTCACACAACACAAAAAAGGAATGTAAAATAAACCATTCAGAAAAATGAAAATGGGGTAATTCTACCTCTGTAATAAAGTAACTGGATCATGAATTATTGTACTTGGTTAACACCAATACTCTACAGCAATAGTTTAATTCGTTAACTCAATTCAAAGCATTGCTGTACTATCTGTGGATGCCCTCAGGATCAGAGTGTGTGTAATATCACATGACTTTACCCTGTGACCTCATATATTAACATATATGATTCTAATCTGTATGTAACGGAGTGTTTCATGATGTGAAAAGCTACAGCGCCAGGTTCATACTGGCCAGGATACTCTAACCGCCCTTCTATAAAAGAAAGTTATTCATACAGGTTTGGAAAGGCATAAGGGCAAGTAACTCATAATGAAATTTCCCTATTTATTTAATACAAATGTGCACTTTACGATCTACATTATCAGCAGTTTTACAAAACATAATGTTAGGTTTTGTTAGGCCCATGTTATTTCAGCATGATCTGTACATCTTCTTGTGTGCTTAAATGTGAGCAAGAAAATCTGAACTATTGTTCAAATAAGCTGACACAGTCAACATCACAAAGTTTATTTCCTGGTTTGAAACAGATTCTGACTTTCAAAACGGTCTCTTTTGGACCCCACTGTATTTCATGCTACTGTATGGCTTATAATGGGAGTCTCTGTACTGTATAAACTGATTTTTGAGCCATTCGTTTCATCAAACATTTCATGAGCACTACACCAACTGCAAGAAAATAACCCAAAACCACAGGGAATTTCACTTGGCCATTTTGCTCCTGATTATTCTATTTCGCTATGGGACTCGGAGCTAAACAATATAAAAATGAAAAGCCATCCACAGGCATCTGCTACCACCTCACCGGACCCTGAGCACTAACTCTCTGGGGACAGCCGGGTCAGGTGCGAGTTCACCGGCTGACGGGGCGCAACCGACGAGATCGCAGTCCTTCATGCAGTCAGAGGGTCTAACAGGCATCATTATAAGGGTGGAGGTATTCATTGCCAACTGTTCCCTGTCCGTATCCTCATTTACACCCATAACCAGCAGCAAAAACGGGGGTAACCAGGGAGTCTGGGACAAGCACGCTTGTCTGAGCAACCTTGACACGAAACAGAGCCTGAGCAGAAATAGTCCAAGCTGTGAGTGTCCCCGTGTCACCAGTTACCTTGGGACCAACTGGCTCTGGTGGTTTTGCATGAGCAGAACCAGAAGTGGGCCAGATAGATTCATTTGCACACCATCAATCACAGCGCAAGAACGTTGCTCTTAGCGATCACGGTAACCCTTCTTTTCAGTTTTTTTTCCCTTCTACCTCTCCTCCATGTTATGAAGAACAATGGCCAGCACCAGGAAGCAGCTTTATCTCCTGATGGCTTCAGCACTGTCCTGAGGACCTGGCCTGCATATAAACACACTTCTGCTGGTTGAATCAGGGCACTGAAGAAAACAAGGACAGTATCACTCTGATACCATTTCCGACCTGCACCATACACGGTGGTAAAGACCAGCACTGTAGCCGGTGGTAAAAGAGGATCCACAGAGTGAACAGAAGCAGTTCACAGAGTGAAGGTCAGCTCCAGTTGCACTGAAAAATAAACTGGTTTATGTGTGATATATAGCACTGCCCACAACAAAGTAGGACTAAACTCCAGACCCGGTCAGGGTGAGTGAAATACTGTGTTTACACTAATCGTGTATGCATACATTTGTGCAATATACCTGTGTGTGTATATTTAAACACTGCAATAATGATTTCAAGATGCATCAATTTAGATGAGAAGACATATTAACGCATAGACAAGGTTAATATTATGCACTAATATTATGCTAAATATTATGTGTGTATTATGCTAATAGCTCACTATACAAACATATTTAGAATAATCCAAGATCATTAACATTAGAACAAATAGTATGCAACTGTATGCAAAAAAGGAAAGAACCTGTATATTTAATTATTAGTGAATGAGAACATTTGTGCATTCTGGGTTAGTGTTGCTGGCTAAAGCTTAGGGCTGGTAATGAAGGTTGCTGGTTTGAGCCTTGCACATCACCACTATGGTGGTTGACCCTGGAGGGATGTTCCCGTAATAAATGTACTGCAGGTTGTATTGGATAATATGTTGGCTCTTTCTAAACGACTATTTACTAACTGACACAATACAAAACATGTGCAGTTATCAAACATTATTAACATCTTATCTTGGCGCCTGTGGCAATCATATTAAATTTCTATTATAATCAACACCTAGCTGTATATCATATTTGAAGAATTTCAAATGTATGTAGTCAAATTACTTTTAATTTCAAGGGAGCCCAATGCATACAACGGGCCATCCTACGGCCTCCATGATAACAAGAGAGAAGTTGTCAGATCCATATGACACAATGACAAAAGGAAACTGTTGCCTCTAGATTAGAGGTTCTAAAATTAAAAGTAATTTCACTTTCCTTCAAAAATGAGCTCAAACCCAGATTAAACACACCTGAACAGGCTAATCAAGGATTTAGGATTAGTAGAAAGTTATAGGCAGGTGAGTTTGATCAGGGTTCAAACTAACAGATCTTCTAGGATCCAGCATCACTGACTGATGACCAGACTATCTCACACAATGTAACGTAATTCAGGGGTTTCCTTAGCTCTGGCTTACATTTATCGTCAAGTTATACAATGAAACCTTATAATGACAGCAAACATCAATACATAAATGAAATTGTTCATCTTATGGGCCAATCACATACAGTCAAATAGCTTTAGCATTCACGCTTCCCTGTGTTTCCATGCGTCTGTAGCAACACACAAGAAGCGCTCATCCCACACTCATATTCCTCAACGTCACTAGACACAAAATACACATCCAGAAAACTTACTATAAGACACTGTCACATTAACTTAGTTATTTCTTACCTGTGCCAAGAATGACAACTTCAAATTGTGACGGGAGCTCCTCAGAAGCCATCTTGAAACTCCACTGTGTCATGTGACACGCTTGTGTGACGTACGCAACATGGTTTTTATATCAAAACCTCTTTTTCTTTTTGAAAACCGCACATTCTTTATATATATATATATATATATATATATATATATATACACTAAAGTTAACCAAATAATATTAATTACAATAAAATTACACAAAAATGCGCTAAATATTGACTACAGTCACGAACCATACTATGGCGAAGCAGACGCTTATGAATATTAAATATTAGTTCATGTGACGTTTTTGGGAATCTTTGTTGGTAGCGCACGACGGCTAATTAATAATCATTAGACACGCCTTCGTATTAGCTGTATTAGTAAATAAGATATATTAGGAACACTGTTTTAGAAAGGAAAAACACTTTTTGAAGATGGTTTATGTTCCTGGCTGCTGTCAACAACAGAATGGTGTTTCTTTAAATAGCAGAATAGCTGGGACGACGTGTTAATGACGAGCTGTCAAAATACACTCATGGCTCTGACAACCTACTGACAGCCAGCAAACAAGATATAATAAAAAAATAAATAACAAACACAAGACATGTAAATGAAAAGGATGACAGTTATTATATGTGAGTAAATTAAATGACTGAAATAAAAAGTAACAATCTAAAGCTATTAAAAATATTCAAATGACATTTTCATAACATGACCATATAGTGTTTAGTTGTTGTTGTTGTTTTAAATCTGAAGCTTCTTATGACAGATTTTGGTGTCATTTTAATGCATATTTAATTTTAGAAAAACGTCTTGTATATAATGATCCCTGTTTTTGTTTTTTTTTATTGTTTATTATACAATTTAGATGGTTACGATGATTCACTGTTCCTATTAAACAATAGCAAATACACAGACACACAACAGAAGACTGGTAGCATTTAGTAAAAGAAAGCAATGAATTAATTTATTTTTCACCAAAAACTTACCTATAAATAATCAACATGATCGTGATGTATAGAAAATACTAACACAATTCTTAGTTTGTTAATGTAAGATCACATCTATATTATTAAGATTTAATGCATTACATATCTATGACAGGATGTGAGAAAGTCATAACTTTGACTAGACTTTATAAAAAGTCTTATGTTAACATATTCACATATAATGCTTATGACTTGTGGCTATAAATTTCTAACTGTGAGCTTTTCATTGTTTATCCGAGCGCAATGTCTTGCCCCATTGACTTCTACTGTAAGTGCATTAATGTACACACTTTTGCTTGCTTTTATAAACTGAGGGACGAATGGAACGTGTACTGAACCCAGATAAAAATGATCTATAACACACACTGTTTTAAAATGTTTTGTATTATATTGAAAACAGTTAAAAACGGTTGCTATTATTATTTCAAAGCTTTCAACTTTTGCCAGTTTCTTTTTTTCCTCCTAAACAATTACACTTATCTCCAAGCTAAATTTCTAAACCATTTGCTCCAGACACAAAACAATAAGGGGGTAGCCCACTTATAATTCATACATTTAAAAAAAACCCTCCTTATCTTAAAATTTCCCAGAATGCACTAGAGAAAATATTCAGGGTGTCTTTTCAAATTCCTATCTGCATGTCCCAGATGTTTCTATGGCATTTGTTGTTGCTGTTTAAGGGTTTTGAAAAATCATCTCATGTAAGCATGGTATGAAGAGCTTGTTCTATAGAATATATATATTTTCTGCATATTGTAGATCTTAATGTTGTTTGCTGGGTGCAGTTCATTGGTAAACAAAGAGACATGAGCATATCTCTCAAAACAGAAAGAAGCAAAAAAAGATAACCCTTTAGACTTCACTTTGCTGCAGCTTTCGTGACTTGCTATCACAGACTTTGTCACTGATACTTATTTCCTCAGCTGAAACAGGGACAGGTGTTTATAGCTTCAAATAAGACAGCCTGGTGACACTTGATCTTCTTTAGTCTGCTTTTTTTAAACACGTCTTGTCTGTGCATAAAACAACAGCAGAAAACCAGACAGATGGCTTACAACAGGAGAACCCTTTTTTCTTCTCTTGCTTGCTCTCCCTCGCTCTCATATCTGACGCACCGGGAAAGCTTTTAACAAGAGGGTTTGTGATGGAGGAGTGTCTTCATGTCAACGGCGTGTTCTCCAGGGAATGCAGGTTTTTTTTAAGGGAAAAAATGAAAGGCAGAACCGGTGTGGATTGAAATCACTTTGTGTGGGGTTTCATCACGTGCCATCACCCCACATGTTCAGAGGCGTTTATGTCTGGACGGTTTTGAAAGCAAAATCATAGCGGTGAGAGCAACAATGCCTTCTGTGAGAATCAAGCGCTCTTTATCTTGCAAGAGCCCACACCTTTAGCTGTGGTCTTCTGTGGGCTCCTGAGGCTTTTATTCTTGCTTCTAAGAACCAATGGGGTCCCTGCTCTTGGCTTTCTGTGTTTGGATAGTACAGTGTATGTACTTTGCTGTTTTGTTGCTTGATAACACTTTCAGGCTGGTAAAGATGTCTCCAAGGACAACTCCTCCAATTTCCTGCCTAACTGTTACATGGTACAAGGACTTTAGAGAATTTTTTTATTGAGTAGTTAAGGATTTTTAAAGGGAAAGCGTATACAATTATGTTTATTTATGACTTTACATCAACAGAGGCCCTGCCAAATGTAAGGAAAAAGTTTCAAACATTGCTGCCGGTGTTTGTCCAAAGACTTGGCAACCATTCAATCAAAGATTTTTAAATACCATTGCAAAGTTTTCGAACTCAGCTGAAACTTTGAAGTGAAATTCAAGGAGACTTCACAGTCCATTTCATTTATTCACTTAGCACTTTATGAAAGCGGCCATATTGAAAAGGGAGAGGTGAGCAGTAGCAAAACAACGCAGAATGACACCATCTGTCAGACCCCTCATAAACTCTCCAAATGAGACATCCACGAGAACATTATTGCATTATAAATCTGGCTGTAAATATACATTAAATTACAGATTAGTTATCAGAGTGTTTCAGTCTGGGAACGCATGGATGATTTGCAGAACAGCTCTGATGAATATATATCAGCACTAATAAACACATGTAAATGTGCATGTATAGCCATGCAGTGAAAATGATAAACAGGAAGAATTATTTTATCTATATAATTAAGTCAAGATCAATTAACCTAAGAAGAAAGAAAAAAAAACGCATGAAAAATCTGATCAAGGAAAATGAAGCTTAGTTTTAGGACCAGTGTAAATGTACACGTTTTCATAAAGAAAAAAATAAACATGATTTTACATTATATTCATTAGTAAAAATTACTGTAATGAGAATTTTTCAACTACCCTTGAGAATAATGATAATGACAAAACCTAACATAGGTTTATTTTCCTTAAGCTAAATATAATAATTTTGGTCACCCTTTATTTTAAGATGTGCTTGTTACAGTGTAATTACTAATTACTAAGTACTAAGTAATATTAATTAATTAACATGTACTTACTATAGGGCTAGGGTTAGGATTAGGGTTTGGCTTAGAGTTAGCTGCATGTAAATATGCATAATGTACTGTTACTACTATAGTAACTACATGTAACATATAAGAAGACACTGTGAAATAAAATTTTGCATGTTTTTTTAAACATATTTTTATTTTGAAATGTGAAGTGATGTGAAATCACATTTGAAATCTGAAATGTGAACAAACGTGAAGCATTTTATTAAATGAATCAGGTCACCTTGGGATTCCACCAAGCACTTTACACCACAAGACCTTTCTGTGTAACATTCACCATTATCACAAGTCCACATCACTCATTCAAAGCACTGAAGGCAGCACTAAGCAGGAGCTGAAAAATGAAATAACTCGTTTTACTCTGAGGTGACTGAAACAGTTAACCTCCTTCGGCCACTTTTCTTCCAGAGTAATTTTTGTTGATGGACAGTGCCGTACACACAGCCAGTGTGTCTCAGAAAACACAAAGCTCTCACAAAAAGGTCCAGTCACCTGTGATTTGGCAGCAAGTATGAGAAGACTGTTCCTAAATCATCTGTGGTGGCTTTCTCTGAGAAATTAAGTACATCGGGCATACTCAAGTGACAGCTTGTCTGTTCTTAAGTAGTATTAAAGGGTGATATTTTACCCTAAATTAAGAGTCAGGCAACTTTTTGGCACGTGTCACAGCCCAAATGGATTATTGAACCTGCTGATGTATGTAGCAATTCGTTGAGTGAAAAAGGTGTGAGAGTGTAATGAATTTAAAATGCTGTAATAGACATAAATATTTATCACTAGTGACAGTAAAATTAGAAACAACATTCAATTAAAATCAGTTGTAATTTATTGTTGTCATTGATTTGCGTAAGGTGGAAATTTATGCAGAAACATTTCATTACGCCAAGAGGGGCTGGTGATCTGATTTTGGCCTTTGTGTAATATTTTACATGCAAGGAAAAGACACAGCCAGTCATTTCAAACATATGAAGTCTTTCTCAGATGTCTCACCCTGACAATTTAGGGGAGCCAATCTTGTTGATATGGTGGCACTGGCCCCCCATGCCAAGCACACCTCCCCTCCCCCTGAACCACCTCTGCTTGTATATCTTCCATTTTTCTTTAGGATTTCCTGTTGTAACTTTCTTCCTTTACATTGAACCCAGTGTATAAAAATAATTCTGCTTACATTAGCATTAACATATGCCAGCATATGTATATAGGTCTGTGTGAGATGACTATGCCTCCATAGCACTGGGGCGGTGCTGGAGGAGTGGGTGTAGCATGTGTGTGGCTGCAGGACCAGGTATGTTAATCAGATATTCATTAAGATTAAATATAAGACGAGTAGTGAGGTGCGATTGAAAGCTAGGTAAAATATGTATCTAATTTTCCAGATTGCCACCTAGCTTTTTAATTTCAGCAGGTACTTGGCAGAAATTTGCATGGCATTTAAGCACTCATTACAATATTAATCTTCACAGAAAAGTTGCAAGGGCTCAAAGGTTAAGCATGATTCCTACATTAATTTTACAATGACTTTTTTTGACCTGTATAAAGATTCTCATTTACAAAAGGCCTCATTTGCTTCACTAAATGGTTCACGGTGAGAGCAAAGATTTTGTATTATAAGGAAAAAATGTGAATCAAATGTATTGCCATTAAAAATTGCTGATAAAATAATGTTTATTATCATTTATCTAAACAAGAGAAGAGTGACAGTTCTACAACATGCTGTAGAGTTTTTTTTAATATACCGTGTTTTTGTACTGATTAGATATTCTTCACTTATATGACATCATGACAATTATTTTGCTTTCAAACACATCTTAAAATGTTATGAACCACTCAACTTCCTGTTGAATATGTTTTAAAAAATATTAGTCATCTCATCTCTACAATTTCAGGGCTGTTGATTTCCCTGAATTTATATGTATTTTAGGAAAAGATGTATGCAATGTAACACTATGACGACTTTAAACAAAATGATAAGAAACTGCATAATCACCAAATTGTATAGGTTTAATTTGAACTGTCAGTTTTGACATGAAAGTTACAAAAGTTTAAAAACATGGCAAATAATAATCATACAAGAGCTAGTATGCTAGTATGTTAGTACTTAAAAAGAAGATCTCTTATTATATAAGTCCCCAAAGGTGTATTGAATTATTAGGCTTTTTCAAAGTTTAGACAGTAAATTTAGTCCACCTTAGTTTACTTTTACGTGTTAAAGGTGGTACCATTAATGTCGATGTTTTAGACCTTGAAAAAAATATCAAATTATTTGATCGCAAACAACTAAACATAAAATTTTAAGTGAAAACTTTCTGCCATAGTCTATGAGGTCAGCCTGTTCATAATCTAAGCAGTGTTTGTTGATGTAATTTGAAAAAGAAATGAAATGGAGATTGTGGGTCACATTGGAAAAACTGTGCTGCATTATTCATTATGTAAAGTTAGGGCGGTGGTCTTTGGTGTACAAGGACAGTTTGTGGACAGCTGTCATTTTTGATACTGGATCATCACCACCAAATAAATTCAATAACATTGTCAGTGCAATGTTTAAATTCTTGGGGCTGTATTGTAGTGCTTGGGAGTGTTCCCAACCAGAGGTATGCATTCTAATAATTTAAATTACATTTTATTACACTAATTAAGACTTTAAAATACAAAAACATTAAATCTTATGTTTTTTCACTAAATAGCACCTCCAAACAAGCTATAACACACAAGGTGTTTATTAATGAAAGCTTATTAGTGAAAGTTATTAAATGATTAAACACTATTAAACATTTTTCCAAAGTAACAAAAGTAGTCATTAAAGTCTTAACAAATGAATGAAATACAATCCGACTATGAGAACAATCTTAAAAGTTGTATCGATTCTATCGATAACACAAGTCCCCGCCCATTACTGGCAGATGACCAATAGTACTTAAAGGCGTGTGCCATCGCGCCTCTTATTGGCTGAAACAACTGTCACTTCGGTCCATGGTGGGTTGGCTAATTGAATCGCCGAGTGTGAGTCTTTTATCCATCTCGCTCTCGAGGAAGGTGGTTGTACATCAGCGACTATCAGCAGCCGCCGGAGACGCATGAGAAACACCGAGTGAAAGCCGCGAATCAGTGCGAGGAGCCAGCAAAGGTGTGCTTGAGAGAGCGAAAGCGACTCAAAAGTGCAGAAAGGAGGAAACTTCACCTAAACTATGGCCGTATCAGCAACTCCTCCGGTGCTTTCACCGACCTCCACTCCCGGGGGCTCGAGCAGCCTGTTCCGTCCTGACTCTCTGTACTCCAGCCCGGCCGAGTCCCCGCGACTGACCAGCAGCATGATCAACTCTTTCATCACCGGCAGCACTAACGGCAACGGCCCCGGCGGTGTTAACAATAACGAGTGTAAGATGGTGGAGGTGCACGGGGTGAAAGTGGCCTCGTTCACCGTGGACGGTCAGGAGCTCATCTGCCTCCCGCAGGTGTTTGACCTGTTCCTGAAGCACCTGGTCGGTGGGCTGCACACCGTCTACACCAAGCTGAAGCGGCTGGATATATGTCCGGTGGTGTGCACGGTGGAGCAGGTGCGGATCCTGCGCGGACTCGGGGCCATTCAGCCGGGCGTGAACCGGTGCAAACTCATCACCCGAAAAGACTTCGAGGCGCTGTACAACGACTGCACCAATGCCAGGCAAGAGTTATATCAAATACATTGACATATTTCATATTACAGATTTACACTCACCTGTAAATGAGTGTAAATCTGTATCATGTGTATCTGTTCAAAAGGTCAATCGTAACTAGTAGAGTTGTGGGTTGCTGTGTTTAGTGAAGTAGTGAGAAGTTTATCTACCTTAAAGTCATTACCAAGCATTTGTTTGATGACATTGAAGTTTATGTTCACTAATTAAACAAGCATCATTAGCTTCTTAGAAAGTAATGTTTTAGTGACCTGTTAGGTTGCAAGTTAAAGTTGCTGTATATTTTATGCTTTTAAAACACATTACGTGGTCGTGTCAACATTACTTTCAGTACTTTCAAACCACCTGCAGTTTTGACCTCTTGTCTATGACAGCCAAAAAAGCAACATTAATTGACTTGAGAAAAATACTGCATTTATAAATAAATACAAAAAATATTTTTTTATATCCCTTGCTGACCACTAGATACAAATATCCGCTTTAAACACGACTACTTATACAAACATGTTTATTACAGCGCAAACAGAGCAGTTTCTAACACTGAAATTATCCAAATAAACTAAAACCAACTAATAAAACTTCATTGTTGAGAGCAGTTCAGATGCCATATGTTTAACTTGTTAATTACTAAACTACCACAAAATTGGTCTGGTTGAAGACATGAACAACATTAAACTCTGTATTTATTGCACTTAACATAGGCTTTTAAAAAAACAGAACTGACCAGTTCAGTTAATCAGCAGAAACTTTATATTTAACTTTTGTCTTTTTTATAAGTATCAAGTTCAAACTGTCTTTATAGGGATTGTTAAAGGGGATATGTTAAAAAGCTTTAGACTAAATATTTGTAAACTTTGTGCTTTTGACTTTAACTGTATTTTATGCCTTTATATTTTCCCTTTTAATATTGGTGCAAAAATACATGCCCAAGGGACCAAGGGTCATATTTCGGTTGCTTTTCACGTTCATATGTTATTTGCACCACTGAGTAAAACTCACATTAATACATATCAATATCATTTAAAGCACTTTTAGCCAGTGTCATATCCTGAGCTAAATCTGTTTGGTGTTTTGGAAGTCTTGATGCTCTTTTTGTCTGGATGATGTTGTATTCCACATTTGGATGAGGTGTTGGGCCATGTCGCATAAATCAATGAATCACCTCTACTGGATCTGTTTGGTGTGGAGATGTTATTCTTAGCTTGTTATCAAGACAGATGCATTAGTGTTCTCAGGCTCCTCCAGCAATGTCAGCCTATGTATTTGTGTGTGTGTGTGTGTGTGTGGTGTGCTAAGACTCAAGGGAGTGTATACTTTTTAGAGCTTTATCATCCAAACAAAAAATCTAATAATATGTATAATTGTTTGTGTGAACTGCAGCATCTTAGCTTTATGATATAACGACAGTCACGATGAATATATAAATTCTCACTGTATTATTTCCTTTGCCTATTACAAATACTTAGGAATAGGCAATGCATTTAATGCACTCTAATGTAAATTAATTTAATTTTTGAAACAATCACTGTTAATACTGATAGTTGCTTTGATATAATTAAAGTAATAATAATAGTAATTGAGAGTAGGCCTACGAAATAATTTTTAGGGACAAAGTTTCTCCCTAAAAGTTTTGAAGACTTCCGCAGCGACGATCACTGTATGTATTTTGATCCATAAAGCGCTTCCAGTTGCGTTTTTTAAGTCTGTTTCCTTTTTTTTTTTTTTTTTTAAAGTCACCGATAAGAGGTCAGATATTATAAATAGTTTTGGGAAAGTTCAATGTGCGGGTTTGCACGCTCCAGGACGCACAGAGTAAATGAAGGAGGATGCGTGTGTGTTGTAGGAAAAGAGAGAGAGAGAGAGAGAGAAATAGAGAGAGAGCGCATAACCAGATGGCCATTCCGGGCAAGGTTCGGTAATTAACCTTTTAACATCCCCAGCACAACCTCCAGAAGAATCCCTCGTTACTTTATTGGGTTTCTCGCAGTTCTGCATCAATCTGCCGTGCACATCTAATTAGAAACGAGAGCGAGGAGAAGAGAGAGCGAGGGGAGAGAGGTTTACAACATTATTTTGTTTAAGTTTGAGTCTAGCCAAAATGGACAATAAGAGAATGAGGTGCGGAGCGCTGCGCTTTTCACTCTTCAGTCAGATTGCAGCATACGGTCGGATAATGAAATTGCCCGAGCAATGGGCCCCCGAAATTGAATTTGCTTCTCGGCATCGTTGCTTTACAGTTCACCTTCGCAAGCATCGCTTTTATAGTCAGATTTAAACATCATCCACCGTCCCAATACCAGATGGCTGAAACTAATGTGCGCTGCGCTGGCCCCTCGCCTCCCCCCCCGTCCTTTCTCCTCTCCTCCTACAGCACATTGGAAAAAAGGACTAAACTGGAACAAATGGGTGTCGTTTGCGTCAGTTTACGGGACAACCATAGCGGTGTACGCGAGCGCAGTGCCGAGGGGATGATCGCCGGCCAGGAAACATTAAGGTGTCTTAAAAAATAGTTACCTGCTGCCTAGGGGGTGTTCAGGGAGACGCGTTTTCCCAAGCATTTTCTGGTAGAGGTCTTTTCAGTCCAGTTATTAAAACGCACCGGGAACTGCTTGAGCATCCCTGGCGCGTTTTAGCCTTCTGGAGCTCATCCCAGGCGCACATCAGAATTTGTGTTTATCATGACGCATGGGTCAGTAGCTATAAAATGTACATTGGTATTAAGCTCACTAGGTTTTGGGACACTGCCTTGGAAAGGAAGCTATTCAATAGGATTTTTAAAAAGTTCCACATTTAAACGTGCCAAAAATGTCCAAATCAGCAAACACACGCACTTACGGGCCGCTTTTATGATTTCTCAGCTCCGCAATTGATCTCCGGGTTTTTAATGCATTCATTATTTATTATAAAGAATTTGCAAGCTAAACATAACACTAAACTAGTTTGCACTTGGGGACTGCACTTAGGAAATTGAATGGGAATTACATTAGAGATGAACATCTGTGCTTGCTCTTCTGCCTCTTCGCAAAGGTGGATTGGATTAGTTTAACTGTGCTTTTTCCACCAAGAGCAAGAACATCCAAAAATAAAAAAAGGTGTCCACTAACGTGTCCAGTTGTGTCCACTTGTCCACTAATATTTATTGCATCACTGATCGGAGTTATTTCATATGAATAACATCATACAAAAGAGAGAAACAACCTTGCTTGCTTTCATAGTAGGAGTGGCAGGAATTGTCAGCTTAAATCATAAAACGCATTACTTGTTCGAAAGCCTGTCATATTTTTCGTCTGTTGAAGCGATTTGCTTTTTTTAGTCATTAATTTAAAATGTGTCTAATTCTCATCGTAGCCCCAGGCGCGAGCTACCATCACACTGCGCGTCAAAGTACTGCGTTAAAACATTCCCTAAAATGCACAATTTGACACCTTTTTAAAACAGACTTTGTAAAGCAATATTGAATTAAAATGTACCCACTTGTGATTGATGTTTATTGTAAATAAAGACACGTTTGAACATTAAATAAATATGCACACTTCAGAGGATGCATACATTTACAGAGAGCTTATTTATCTTTAATTAACAGAAGTGCGGTCACGCGCGGTCATGCTGTAATACGTGACCGCGCGTCTCCACAGTGTCACCTTTCACACGCGCGTGCACTGATGCGCTCAGGCTTTGTGTGCGCGCCCGGTCCATATGGACAGCAGCTCAGCGCCTGTGGCTTCGCCCGAGGCTCTGATGCTCAGCTCGGCCCGGGCACCAGAGACACCCCGCTGTCTCATCAAATCTCTTCAGGTTGTCACTCTTCATTCGGCGCACCTTAATGTCAGCCATTAATTATACATCCACCTTTTTCTGGGTTATCTTTTCTGCAGATTCACTGTTCCCTTTACCCTTTATGTACAGTAAATTATGAATAAAGACATCTTAAAATGTGTAGAATGACATCAGTTCCCAGTGCCACCTGCAAAGATTTGTATAAGTTGATATTAAGACAATTATTGTTCAAAGGTGAATTGTTGTATACATGACAACCCAAAAGTGTATACACTACAGCTACACATTTAATCTATAAACATTTTTACATCAGAAACAAAATACCGAACTGAATGGCCTTTGCAAAAAGGTCTGAGAAAATGGAAATTTTTCATTTATTTGCAATTACTTTTAACCAGCTGGGGACAAGGTGCATTATAGTGGCTTCATACAGGTGTCCTACCATAACATTTGACAGCCAGAAACTGGCCATACCTTTTGTTTTCATTTTGAGCAGTTTATCAATTGTTTTATCATATCTTTATCATATCATATCAGTTGTTTTATCATAGCTTTCTCTTTTGAAATTTGGCATTTGACAGTGTGTTTGTGCTATAATTTATCAAAATCAATAATACCTGATTTGATATTTTGTTATGTAATGCAATGACATTTTTATGTGGATTAACAGTCCAAATTGCAGACAGACAGACAGACAGATAGACAGACAGATAAATAGACAGGCATGCAGATAGACAGACAGATTATGACTTAAATTTGATTTATGTGTGCTTTATGTCATTGTACAGAAACAAGAACATTACAAGAACATTATTTATGGTGTTGCATAGCAAATGTACAGATGAAATACATTTTGTAAATACAAGGGGGCAGCTGGTCTGATGGAGTGGCTAATCTCTCTCAGTCTCTCTTATTACGAACATGTTGAGACGTGAGCAAGCTTAACTGCTGACGGGCTCTTATAAAACAACTTGTGGCCATGTGAGTTCTCATTAATGTTGGCGGGTGCCTGTTCCAAGCCACAGCACTTTAATAACTAGTCCCATGCGTAACCAATGAATTAGAGGCAAAGCAAAGACACATGTGGTCAATTAGTGATGGAAACGTGCTACTTGAATCTTTACGCACGAAAATCACAAACACAAATTAGAGCGCTGGAACACATATACGCGAATAAGCACAAATTACATATTGACATTCACAATCATTGAATGTTGTTTAAGGACCGTTTAGAAGCCGCAATTATGAAGTTAGCAGTTAATATACACAGTCTCGACGGATTGAGGGATAGCAGGTGTTCGGCAATGTGCAGCGACGTGGTGCAAAGAATCAGAGAGATATAAGAGGTTAAAACAGACAGATGGATATGGCCTGTCAGGAAGCTCACAAGAGGAAAAATGACACTTTATGCTCACCATCTACAAACCTGCAGTTACAGAGAAAGAGAAAAAAGAGAGAGAGAGACTAGTGTCATTTTGACTTTGGGAAAGTCTCCTCCTGAGCTTAATGACACATCTGCAGCCGGGCTATATTTATTACAGTCATGTAGAATAAAATTGATTGTCTCCTAAAATTAATTTTTGCTTTGCCTCTAGCAGTGCTTTAATGGAGGACACCAGGCCCTGTGCAAGAATATTGTTTAATCACATTAGTATCACAGCCCCCAGGACAGGCGAGATAATTGTACAAACGAACATCGAAATATGTATCTCTAACTCTTATGATTGAATTATGCAAATTACTTATCTTCTGCCCTTCCAAGCACTAATCATCTAATTAGGGCTGATGTTTTAAATGCTTGTTTTTGGATGGGGATTCGGGGGGAGAAGCAGGAAGCAGAAAATTGAATGTGACACTGAAATCGGCAAAGTAGTTTGCAGCGAAAGAGCTGGTGTATTCTTTCCCCTTCGCCCCTTCCATTGTCTGCCGCGGCAGGGTTGGCGGCAAGTAGATGATTAGAGCAGTTTTGTTAAGTATTTTAAAGGCCTCGAAACATAAGCCTTATCTAATCCATTTTCGAGTTCATCATTTTATTGCCACTTTATTAGTTTAGTTTGACGTGTAGTATTAGCTCGCGCACTGGGCGGAAGACTCGATGCGCTGGAGGGAACTGAGGCTGGTCGAGGAAGCACTAACTAGCATCCCAATTATGACGCATGATATTGAATGCCCTGTTCCTGTGAGCTAGCAGCTGTTGATTCGTTTGCACAAGGTAGTTTATGTGCCAAAACTGAGAGGTTACGGTAATGATAGTTGATCTCAAGTAAGCGCTAAACACTCAGCACACTCAGACTTGTGCAATCCCGTTTTGGAGGAGTTAAAAGACGTGGAGATCAGAGGAAATGGCAAAGTTGTGCTTTTCTTTTGTCAGATGAGTGTTTACAGTTGTCTACCACATCTGGAGGCAATAATTTACCGCTTTACCCCCCTCAATCTGGTTTAGGCAGATGGGTTCACTTGGAGAGCATGATGACGTCCTGCCTTCTCTTAGTCCTGTTAGCTGCCTCAAGTGTGTCTTGCTTGGAAAAGAAGAGCTTGATCTTGGTTTGACCCCAGGGAAACTGTTAGTGGCACAGACATTACAGGTTTTGTCTTTAATATACAAACACACAAGGATGGGGATGTGTAGAACATCTGAGTTGTTTGGGTGCACAAAATTTTGATTATAAAATACAAACAGCCCCAATGAGGTCTGTGAGTGTCTTTAATGAGCATAAAACTGTGACTTCCCACTATATCAAAAGCCTTAGACATGTTAAAGGTATACTGACGTTCAACACAGAAACATCTGTTTGCTCCAAAATATTAACAGAAGTACAGATAAAAGAAGGGATGGTGGAATGTGAGGGTCGAGTGTTTGTGTGCCTCTCTGCGTCTGGGTTAAATCAAGAAAAGCCCTGGGTATGTGATGACATCATGGTCAGTTTTGGTGCTCTTGTTGGATCTGTTAGGGATTCATTCTCCCTCCGCCTGCCCCGGGCAGCACAGCTCCAATTATCCCCCACACACGCATCTATATACCATCATCCGGAAGCCTGCTGCATCAAAGCAGAACTTTTGAAACGCGTTACAGATAAGACCACTTAGGAAATTTTACCACCCCTTTATTCATGTTATAGAAATATAGATCATATTACAACATTTACAGATTATAAATTAAGTTTTTTTATTATTCAGATCTATTACATTTAAAGGTTTGTTGTACTTTGGCCTACAGTAACCCAAATATACTGTTGTATATTATTAATCATGTAAATTAAGCTTCGAATTTTTTAAAAAGCTGTGATTTTTACTTATTTGGATTGGCGTCATGAATATAAATGTGTTAGTATCAATGTAAGAGTTATTGTAGATGACTGTTAAACAGTTGTTAAGGCTGTCCTGCACTTTAAATTACTTCATAGAAATGTATATGCATTTTGTTTTTAGTTAATGTGGTAACTGGAACAGTTTGCATTGACTTTTCTGTTTTGTTCTCATACTTTTGTCTTCGTGTGTATTTTGATTAACTGTTTAGCAATGATACTGTTGCGATGTTGTGGTTTTGTGCACCACTGGTTGAACAATACTGTACATTTGTATCATATTATGCTAATTATTTTCTAATTATTAAGTATGTCTTTTGGGGTGCATTGCAGTTCATTTCTTTTTTTAAAAAGAGTCTAACAGGAATCGTGGACATGCTCAATAACAGTGTCATTTATGTGTTTTCCATTCTCATCTTTTCCGTGCCCTCATAAGTATGAAGATAGTTCTCGTTATTAGCCACCCTAGGCCTGATTGGAAACATGCTAAGTATGTGTGTGGGACTGTAAATTGGAACCACACTATGAAGCAGGTTATGTGGTTGTTTATTCACCATTATGATGCCTGTGTCTTAAAAATGCCCTATGGAGAAACCTCACTGGATAGACCTGCATCCAGTCAGTGAAGTGGGTAAAGACCGCACCCACGCAACGGCCCTCTCCAGGCTGTAGATGTTTGTGTAAAGTCTGGCCACACATACATATGGACATGCAAATCCACACATGATGGATGCATACACGAATGCACACAAATCAAAGCTGACTTTTGTAGTGCTCGGAACTAACCAAGCATTTTACTTGATTTTCACATCATTTAGATCATTTTATGTTGTTTCCTTGCAGTCGCAACATGCATAACAGTTCTCTCCTAATTTAAAATAAAAAACTCGTATTTTTAGTGTCATTACATTTCCCTTGTATGTAGCTTTCATCCACCCATATGGTTGGATACCCTCACTGCAATCCGCTTACACACACACACACGCACACACACACACACGTCTCTCATAAACCAATGCTGCAGGGTCAGTGTGTGTGTTTGAATGTGAGGATGGGGTGGGCTGATGTTATGCATGTGTATGTCTGTAATTGTGTAAATATTGTGTCTGTCGGGGGAATGGGTGTTGTTTGTGTATCTTAGGTGGTAGTATCTTCTGATGAAAACAATCAGGCCCTGTGTGGTTTCATTACATGGTAATGTCTCGCCAGATTGTTACGGATAGTTAAAAAGAAATGAAGTGAATTAGGGAGACAAGGGGGAGAGCATGCACAAGGCTTTATTGCTTTCTTTTGAAGACCCACACTGACAGTGATCTGACTTCAGTTTAGTGTGTATATCTGATAACAGATCAAAAACTACCTCTGAGTGTGTGTGCTCATCTTGTACTGCATTCTGATCAAAGATAGACTATTTAGTTTTTACCCTTCTGTCTTTGTGAATGCAGGTGTGTGTCTTACACAATTAAAAATCTCTGTAATAAGTAGAAGCTTTGAAAGATTTTTGTGCGATTATGAAAAATTAGACAAAAGACATCATAATTAAAACATAACATTTGTAATGGCATTGGATCAATACCTTGATATTATATTTAAATATAATTAGATATCAGTCTGAAAGAAAAGTTAGATACAATATTAAGTTTGAAGCATAAACACATTAATACTTAAATAAACAGCTTCATGCACACATTCCAATTCACTGCAGCTAGATTCTTTGGTCATTGATCTGACAGTTATTTATTTGGTTTTGAGTAATCAATTAATCAAATAATAAAGGCAAATTGTATTCCTTTATTTAAACTGTGTAAATTCAGTGTGTGTATATATAGACTAACAAACGAATAGTGTCAGCCATTTGTTTTCATTATTGATTTGTATCGATTTTATTAATTAGGCTAGTTGTTGAAGCTCTAATTAGTATGTTTTGATTTTGGAGCCTATGATCAATGTTATAGCAGTTTACAACTATTTCTGTCTTTTTCACTGTGCCGTAATTCAACAGTACACGCAGTCCTCCTGGCTTTCCCATGGTGCTTCAGTGTGAGATTGCAGTGTGAGGGATGGCAGGCACACCTGACCTGCCTGTTCCACCAGGGCTTGTGGGTAATGGATGGGTCAGAGTTTTTTGATGTTTTATTGAAAGATCACCACGGCTGTCCTGGCTTTCGCCTGACTATAAATCAGGGTCCTCTGTGGCCTGCTGGACTGTCCAAAGTGTGGTTTATGTCAGATGGGGCAGGAAGGGCCTCCAATCCCATCACTCCCACCTCACCTATATCACCCACCCACACCCCCACAAAACCTCACTGTCTCAACAGGCCACTGCGGTCTCTAAACAATGTTTCTTTCAGAGACACATACACAAATATGCAGGAGTTAATCGGCTTATTCTTTTTACTCAGGTGATAGCATAAGATATATGTCGATGCTATCAGAAATTCCACTGTAGTCAAAGCATCTTTGAGATTTTTACATCTGTTGTTGTAAATGTACTTAAGATATATATTAAAACAGAGCTGCAACTGATAAAATCAGTAAAAGCCGAAAATGCAACAGTTGCTAGTAAATTGTATGATTGTAACATTTCTTTTATGTAACTTTTTGCACACACATCTACAGTGGACATTTACATTTTATGCTTCTGGCACCCAGTCTGCACATTGTTTGAAGGAGAGCATTGAACAAGATGTGAAATAACATGCTTTCATTAAATCCTTCTGTAATCCAAATATTGATCACTGGAGCAAATATTCAATAGATTAACTGATTATTAAAAAGGAGGTTAGACAAGCAAACATAAACTGAACCAAAAATGTACTGTAGGGTCAATGTTATTGTCTCTTGCAGTTTGTCAGATGACTTCTAATTCTGTTTTAAACTATTGTCTTTTGGCACAGAAAGGAATTTCTCCTACATTTGTTGTTATAGTCGGACTGCTGATGCAGCACAAACTCGACCGTTTTCTCACCGCTATCCCTTAATACTGCCGTTAATGAGTAAGTTGATGTAGTTGAACATTTAGTTAATAAATATGTCAGACGTTTCCCTCTCTGTCCCACTCCCTCCTTCCACTCCTTGTCTCTCACTTGCAGTTTCCCAGGCTCACTGAGAAATCGCAATTAGTTTTAGATTTACGCTACGATGACAGACAGTGGTATATAAATAGAGGTTAAACACACAATTTACATATTAATTTCATGATTCATTTAATCAATGATTTATGTGGATATAGATTGCTTTTAATCCGCCTCTCAGCAGCAACGTTTGCTCTCTTGCGCTCGCCCTTCTTCGCTCTTCACCGAGCATGACAGGATAGAGTGCTGCGCTCTTTCTTTTCCTCTCTCTATCTCTCTCTCCCTCTGTCTCTCTTTCCTCTGAGCTGTTCAGTGGCTTGGAGAGCAGTGCCAACGAAGGGGCTCCAAACGGCACTCCTAATTGGTTTAATTTTTCAGTGCGTGCACCGAACCTGACACTCGTTTTACTGTGTGCCGCTGTATCTCCTTTCTTTTTCACCGTCTCTCTCTCACTCTGCTCTCCCTCTCGGCTCTCTCTCTCTCACTCCATTAATAAAAGGGTAATAATCGCTCCGGTTAAAGGGATGGTAATGAGAGCAGTGGTTATGGTGATTGGTGGCGGCGGTTGTGTATTCATAACAGATCTTTCATACTGAGACGAGGAGGCTGTAATTGAGGCATGATTGAGACACATACGCTCCTCTCTGCCGCGGGATCGAGTGGAACATCGGGGGAACTGAACCGGGGAACTGAACCATCTCATGTAGCGCAGAACGGTTCTTATTAAACACTTATTTAAACATAATAAGCACCTAAACGGTGCTTGTTATTAAACATGTATGCATCAGTATAATGAAACTTATTTGACAAGATATTTTACTGTTAGGGCTTTTGCCAGTTTTATAGTAGTTGAGAGAGAACAGTAAATGATGGGAACAAGATTGGCAAATATCACAATATCTTAATTATCACAATTAAATCTCAATTATCTTAAGTACATGTAACTCGTGTTGCCTGAATTGTCAGCCTTTATATTCTGTCTACTTTTCTATTCAGACAATATAACATTTTGATAACACGCCCATTCTTTCCTTACCACGTTTTGACATTTGTCCCCTGCAAATTGTTCACACTCTATTTTCTTATCACATGCCACGTTGTTCTCAAAAATATATATACAGTACGCTCATTTGACAGTTGCTAAAAAAGTCACTTAAGTGTTTTATCAGAATATTCAGACAAACAGACCTTTCTAGTAAGTCGTAAATGAAGATTAAAGCTCATGTTGGCGGAGAAGAAACAAATTGGAATGATTTATTGGCACTGACACAGACGTGCTACTGCAGGGGGAGACTTGAATAAAAGAGAGGAAAAGAGGGGTTGAAAGTGGAATACGAAGAGGTGTGAGATAGCTGCTCATCTTGCGGAAGGTAAATAATGGTCTTTAATTATTTGCTGGCAGGGCTGTTGAAAGCTCCGGCTGATACTGTCACTGAACGACGCAGCTGCCGTGACGTGCGGTTAGGAATGTTAAAGGTGATAATAGTGTGCGCGTGCAGGAGCTTTGGGGGAATGTATCACCAGACGCGCATGTGTGTGAATGATGGCGTTTGCGTGTGATGAAAACACTGTGGAATCAAGCAGTCGGTAATAGGGCTGTGTTAATCTCCATCCATTTAGGCAGAGCTTGGGGTCCATTGAGTGGACACCCATCAGCCACATATAAATCCATCAGCTCAATCAATAAATGACTTATGATTGAACAGCTGATGCTAAATCTCATCATCATTAGTGTTTATAACACATAATCTCTTCTTGTTTAAAGGTATAGTTCACCTAAAACTGAAAATTCTGTCATCGTTTGTCACTCATCACTCTTGTGGCACCACAAAGCCGTTTGATTTCTTTATATTGTGGAACAAAAAAGGAGAGGGGACTTGTGCGCTATATTGCTCTCTTTGTGCTGACGTGCTATACACTTCTGTTTTCATAAGGAGAGGAAAAATTACTTTATTTGCTATGTCTGCCATATCCAGAGCCAAAAGGGTGGGACTTGATATTATCCAGCCGAAATTGGTTGGATGCATAAAAAGCAATGCAGCTATTGGTTAATATTATCCAATCGCCCTTGTAACCTGGGTGACTTCACTGTTAAAGGCAAGTCTTTCAGTGGCAGAGGAAATTATTACATTTTGACAAAAGATTCCAAACACAATCACTTTTGTCTGGAATAAAGTAGACTAATAGGTCATGCATGGTAAGATTGGTAATGTGCTTTATAAAGTAAATTCATATGAACTTATATCAAATGAGGTACCCAAATTAACTTGCCTGAGTTTTGTCATATTAAACCTGTTCATTTGCATTCTGTGATGGAATGTTATGTAAATGTAGTACTCTGCAGAAAAGTTTTACCCTCAGTGCCAATGATTTGCCAGGCTGGCACCAGGCATGCTGGCATGGGCTCATACTACGAGTCAGAGGAGAGCTTTTCACAAACCCTCACCTGCCATAAAACCCAGGCCAAAAACCCAACCGCAGGCACGATTCACCTTTTACGAGCCCCGAACAGCCCATAACACACACTGGCTACACGTGAGAATGAGCATGCACGTTTTTGGCAAAAATGCATCCCGGGATGGCCGCACAGCCGCGCTAATATCTCTCATAACCATTTCAGCTTGTTAATTTTCTCCTCAAAATTTCCTTCCATTGCTCCTGCACTGTGTGTATGCTGCCTTTTTGTTATTCTGAGTGTGTTGGGGCGTTTGGACGAGGAGAGCTCTCTGAATAGACACAGTTCAGGGTTTAATAACTGTTAAAGGGAGTTGCTGCATGTTGCTGTGGCTGTATGCCGCAACATATGAAGTGGAGCTATCTGCGCTGATGGTGTAAACTTTATCTGGTCTGATGTGCAAATGGTTATTTTGGCGGCCTAAATAAAAACTGAGAGCCTGAAATCTCTTACACATGCTTTTTCAACACAACACCAACTTTAGAAGATGCATTTAAAACGTAAATTTGTCTAAAAATCTTGTGCATGTTTTAACATGTCAAAAAAACAGCGATGCATCCAGTAATGTGAATCAGTCTAAAACAGGTAACAGGAATCTGAATTCTTTTATACACACATTTTGTCACATCACCAACGTGTCAGGTAATGTAAAGCAGTCTGAAATGTGCTTCACACACATGCATGTATATTTTTTCAGCATATCAACACTCAAATGCATCAAGTAACATCAAATCTTCATAGCTAACACCTGGAAATGCACATGCATACAAATAGACACATGCATTCTGTTCATCTCACACCAACTCCAGTGCACTATCCCCGGCTGCTGAAGGACACCTAAGTCATAAACGTATACACCGACAGCATCGCGCACTGACACATATCTATGTAGAGTATTGCATGGGAATGAATGCATGCCTATATGAGCAGAAGCACATGGTAAAATAGGAGAGGAAGAAGCGGGTCAGGGTTAGTGTATACGCAAGGTCACGTTTAAAACACACGGGTTGGAAGGGCCCATAAATCAGCCGGCGCATACGGCTGCCCTCCGCACTGCCTGATTTAACACCTGCGCCCAGACCTTCCTTGTCAGGCCCGCGTTCTTTATTACCTGCCTCTGCTTACTATAGCAGCAGCACAGATAGAGTTCACCTTTGAAAGAGCTGCAGTAACTCTCTTTCTCTCTCACTGGTGTGCTATCTATTGCCTTTCTCTTTTCCTCTCTGCCCTGTGGTCACAGTTCAGGGAGTGGTCAGATATGAGATTGGTGGGGGGGCGGTGCATGAGGGCACATACAGGAAATTGACCATTTAATGCTTCCTTTTCACAAAAAAGCAAGCAGAACGCAACTGTGTGTCTGCACACAGTGTATATGTACAGTGTGTGGTCTTGAACTGTTTTTTGAAAGCTGTTTTGTACCATTTTGTATGTTTTGTGACAGTTGTTTTTTGTTTAGACCTGCAGTTGCTAGTTAATTATGATTTATGATTTTTTAAAATTATGCAACGAGTTTTAAAAACATTTTAAAAGCACAGTTAAATAATCTATCTAGTTCTCAGGCAACAATTCAAATGAACTGTAACACAACAACAAGTTTAATGGTGATAAAGCTTAATTACAATTTTAAGAACTACAATCTTCATGTTAAAACGGTCCATGTACATGTAATTTGTTATATACTTAATTTTATACTTTGTTTTTATTCAGAACTTTAGCTGGAAATTTCCAGGCCAACTCTCAGAGTCTAAACTCAAAGTTAACAAACACCAAAAGTTTTCAGAATGTCCACATTTTTTAGGTCACTGCCCCAAGCAGTCGCAAATATCTTCCATCTTTTTTGACAAATCAGGATCTGAGTTTTAATGTATGTTAAATAATAGAGCTCACCGGAGGTCGGCTCTTTTGCTCTTTTGTCATCTGTAATAGAATCTCTGACCACATTTCTTTTGCTGTCGCCAGGCCGGAGGGGCCCGAGGGGGCCTCGGGGGGACAGTGGGTAAACGATGGACTCGGTAGCCAGGGGCCCAGAGAACTTAAATGTAAATGTAATTTTTGATGAATGATACAGTTGGACAAATGATGATGGATCATAAGAGTTAATATCATGTGCAGTTGCAAATCATAAGTTGAAAAACCCAGTGCTAGTCAGAAAGGTGGGAATCAGCACAGACCTGATGCTATGCTGATTTCTGAGTCACAAGTACATAAATATTGTGATTCTGTGTTTAGTGTATAGTTATTTAAAAATGTGATATACTGTGATCTTTTACTCACTTGATTCTTTGTTACCTGCAGCAAATGACTGGCTCAATTATTTTGCCCAATTATTTTATTTGAGTTTATTTGACTTTGAGTAGAAAATTGTTCAAGAGTGTAAACTGACCTACTGTAATGCTATGGTACATTTAACAGTAATACAACATTGTGAGATAAAATAATACAGTACCTACAAATATCATTCTTTTCACCTAACCCACTGAACAACTTGTTGTCTTAATGTGTGAATTTGGTTGACTTCGCCAGCTTTTGTGCTAGCCTGTCTAATATCTTTTAGGACTAATACAATTTTACCCTCCCATTAATTTTAAACGTATCTCACAATAGACAAAACTGGCACTCTTCAGAAGTAAAAAAAACTGAAGCGTGTTTTCAACTTTTTAATTCAGCATTGAAACATCTCATGCCACAACAAGCTCATGCCTCCCAGTACACCCACAAAGAGCTTTTGTGTGTGTGTGTTCCTCGCTCAGCTCGTCAGGTCCTCCCTAATAGCAGCTTTACGAATAAGTCTCAAACATCTGACCACCTTGTCATAACGCGAACGTGCTTGTCAGCAGGTCCGTGAATGTCTTACAGGATCGTTTAATTATAACGCCAGCCCACGAAACACATTTGCAGTCGCCTGACTGGCAGGTATTTGCTCCGCCCGCCATTCTGAGACTGGGAAGAGAAAGAAAAGTTGGTACCGTTTGATTACTGTACCTCTACGGTCCGTGGGCTCCAATTGTTCTTGTTGAAGCAAAATGCAAACGTTGCCGTTAAAAAGAGCTTCAGCAAAATTCCTGTCACAGATGTAGCAGTTTCACGCCTCTCCTGTCAAGAGTCTTTCGCTTCAGTGCTGTTTAAGTCCAAAATGTAGTCCTTAGCATTGTTCGGCATTTCTTCTTCAACAATAGTTCTCAAAATGATGAGTGCTATTATTTGCCTGCTAACACTGACACATAATTGGATGGTGTCTCCTTTAATCTGAGCTGTTAGGCAACAGAGTTGTCAAAACGCTGAACAAGTTATGAGATTAATTTCCTATAGAGCATTGTGAGCTTGTCACTCACAAAGTGGTTATGAATTATTTTAGGGGCGCACAAAGTTTTCACGTCACCTCGAGACGAGTTCTGAAAGATTTGGCTTTGAAATAAAGTTGCCAAGCAGATTACAATTGGATTATAATATGCTTAAAAGAAGAAGTATGTTTATGTTTACCACAACACCTGTTGCAATTTCCTTTGGAAAAAAGTCAGAACATTGTTTCCGACTTTAAATTGACATACAAATCCAGATCCACAGTGTAAAGTTGCATAAACTGTTACTAATGGTAAGGGGTATTGTTAAATATGACAGAAAAAATACAACAATGATCAATAAGAAATTACATTTATTAATAACAATTACTGTAATAAACAACTACATTTTACACTAGTTCAATGTCAAATGTGATATATATCAGACACACACTTAATGACACATACTGTATAGGCTATGAGGTAATACACAGCAGTTCCTAGCACTTAAAACACAACTGTTTCTGTAAATGGTGGATCAAAGAGAGAAAGAGAAATCAGTAACTATGATATTTTATTGTGTTTAAGTGTGTGCATGTGACAGAAAACTAAAGGGTTTCAGGTAAAAGATTGTCCAGCTCTGTATGACATTGTAATCTCAGGCAGACTGTTGGGTGACACACAGATGTGTATCATCACCTTATTTATGTAGCAGGGAAATAAATAGCCGCACAGCACACGCAGACATATGACTTACTCGCCAAACGTCCTCTGTAGCGTTATCTGACCAGCATTGAGCTTGATCAAGTATCTCTCTTTCTCAATGAATGTTTTATATTTCTCCATCAATGTCTAATTTAATTCATCATTGCTTTATTTCTTCTGTCTTTTGCTCTCTCTGTCCACTTTGCAGCTTTATTTGGTCTGTATTCTCTCTGGCTTTCTGTTTTACTTGGTCAGTGTCTTTTTTAAAATAACATGACATCAAAATAAAATCTACATTCTTAGTACACATTCCTGGTTTTATTGGGCACAATTTATCGACACAAACTCATGATGCAGTCAGTTCACAATGGATGAAATTTATGAAAGTCCCACCCTATGTTTTTTTCTCTTTGAATATATTTTTGAAAACGAAACAAAATGCATTTCAAATGCCATTTCATGTTGACTTTAAGGTCTGTATGGTTCTGTTAAACTTTAAATACGTCATAAATCCTGACACGAGTGATTGACTGATGCTTGAGCAGTAACTGAAAATAACTTGTGATGTGGAACAGCGTGTTATTAAGCTGATTACACACATTATTAAGCCACTGCTCAGGAACATACACAACCCCTCCTCTGGAATCAGTTCAAATGACAACCACACACATTAACACACACACTTAAATTAAGTGTTTTAAAGCTAGCATCTACAATTTTAACTTCATGTTTAATAACTCACAGTTTGCTTAATTTGCAATTAATAATATTGTCTGTATTTTCATATTGGCCTTTTGTTTTTTCATGTGGCGATCCGTTGGCTGTGTTCCTGGGTTCCTCATCACAGGTAAGAACAAACACGCCTGTCTTTCTGGACCTCTTTTCCTCTGCCATTAACATACATTTCATATCCAGACAGTATCCGGATGTTATTGTGCTGGATTAGTCCTTGCATCCAAATGTATCTCCGGTGTGATCAGATAGAGATCCAATTGCACTGACCCATGAAACAGCATTTACATATTACATCAGAGGTTCCATAAACTGAAAATGTTCAGAATTTCAAAAAACATTGACATTTTAAACCGCTTTCAGTCAAAGGATGCTAATAAGGATTAGAAGTGGCCTGTGAAAACAGACTGGTCGGAGACATGCATGAGAAATTGTAGAAACAAAAAATTCCAAATGTGGTCTAGAATTATAATTTGTGGGGTATTGTTAGTCATATTTGGGTTGCCAGATTGTGAGACCACAGTGTCTGTTGTCTTTCTTTCTACTGCAAGAACAGAATAAATACAAGAACCAGCAACAAAGGACAAATATATACCAGCAGCAAATCCATATATGACCACCTTCGAATGCATTTTTAGCGATCCAATCGCAATGCAACTTAGATGCATTTACAACTGGCTTTTAAAGCACTCAAGTGTTCTCCGATTGTAATTTGATCACCAAAAACGTTAATGCCACTAACATGCTCAAAGTACAGTAGATCTTCAAAGGTCTGATCTGATTCGACAACGACACCTGTAAAATCACATGAGTAGTCCTGCTAAAACATTCTCCATCCTGTATTAGTCAGAGCAGCCCACATTGAGGAATGAAGAAAAAGACACGGACAAGGTCATAATGTCACAGCCTGAAAAATGTGATATCGATAGGGGTTAAAAGAAATGTCCACTTCTCACACACACACACTTCTGAGAGGTGCATGAACAACGCTTCTTTTTTAGAAACAGGTGCTGTGTCGCATTTCTTCCCCCAGGCCTCCTGTAGCAGATAATGCATGCTATGACATTTGGTCCGGCTTAATACACCTCTTTGTCACAATCGCTGGTGTAATTGTCTTCTATAGAAAGGCATGCTTTTAATTAAAGTGAGTGGTAGACTCTGACAGAAATGATTTATTTCACGCGCTCCGCCATCGGGTTGCGTGCACACATGCACACGTGCAGCCGCAAATATGCACACCTCTGACTGTCTCCATGCATGGGGCAAATTAATTACAGCAAATCAAATTAAACAACGCCACCAAATCACACTGTCTATCTGCGAGTCGTGCAGCCCCAACAAGAAGTTTATTAAAAAGAAGGAGGTAAAACGAGCGAGACAATCAGGCGTGGAAAAGGAGTGTCAACGGTTGGTTGGAGAGGGCGACTCAATTAAGGTATTAATGCGTCGTGTTTGGAAAGGAAAATATCACACACTGTCATTCGTTTGAATCTTTTTCCCACTTTTGTCAAGATTAGGTTCAGAGGTTAAAACAACATTTCTCTCACTCAGATGTCGGCACAATGTTTTTAGCTCATTTGGAAACTGCCTTTTTTGTGTTCATAACATCTCTTAAATGACCTATAATTCCTTGTGAAAGCCATTAATGCCAAAGCATTCATGTTTAATCATTTTTATTTAGATAACAACAGGCTTTTTGTTAACTTTAAATGTACGTTTCCTGTTTCTCAAATAACATTAATGAAATTGATTAGATGGCTTTAAGAGATGTAATGGAGCTGAATACACACCAAATGTTTAATTGTGCTAGGGGACGTGAATTAGACCAGTTCCTTCCCATAGCTTTGTCTCAGATCGATCTCAGGAAAAAGAATCTGCCTGATGCATTCGTTCCTTCAGGCTTAAATATACCTATTTCTTGTCATCTGTGTTTGGGGGCAGAACAATTGCACTTTTAAACAATAGGCTTTCTCTGCTCCAACTGCTCTGCATTTGAAAACATCCTGTTATTCGTATAAAAGTTCATTAATTGTCCCATCCTGTCTGCTTGGGAGGTACAAATGCAGGGCTCAGAAAAGTGATTTACTGCAGAACACCATGCAAAACAGAGTAATGAAATTGGAGGTTTAGCTCTTTGTATGTTGATTTTTGGTGATTGCTCACTACAGCAATAAAAGACATTCAGTTTAATTAAAGTAAAAAATCCAGGTCATTGTTTTGCAAGCCAGTTTCAAAGTATTTAGTATATTTCAAAGTATCAACTTTGTCTCAGATAAATGTGGATAGCATAACTCAGATAACTTGGTTTGGAATAATTTGATGAGAAATATTTGGCTTTTGGTTATGGCTTTTGACTGTGTACAATTTGGCCTTAAATCAGTGCGAGTGTGAGACATTGTTGAAATCTCTTTTAACTCTACAGGCTATAGAAAAGGTCTCCATTTGCTCTTTATTTAGCCTTACTGGAGTCTAGGAGAAACAGTTCTCAGATCTTATTTGTGAAATTTAGGTCTCTGGTTTCATGCCTTACTAACAAAGTAGAAATAATTAATGCTTATTTTTGTTTTTTTACTTAACCTTATATCTCAATGTAAATTAAACAGAAAAGTCACTTGTGGGGCATTATAAAATATAAATTAAAGCAATATGACTTCATTAACGCAATATAACCTCACATTAATCTTATTTAAACCCAAAATAGACATACGTTAAGCAATTCTCATGAGCTTGTTGCTAGCCACACAGCAATAATAACACACACAATTAAACTGTACAAGCCAGTATCAAGATGAATCTGTTTCTATAGCCATAAATTTGTTGGTTTGGCGACTGTGACAGTTGGCTTGTAATATAATTAAAAAAATTGGTCAATAAATTAACCAGCTCACTTCAGCACTGCAGATAACATTAAATGTTTGTTATTTGCCAGCTAACATTGTTACGTGTAGCTAATTGCTAAAAGATTTTAAAGCACTAACAAATTCGAAAGTTGTTGATGTGTTAATATTTTTCACAACCTTTGGAGAGTACAAATACATTTTTTAAAGTTACTGTCCAACCGGTTTAGAAGCAATTATCCTGGCAATCTCTCTCTTTTGGTTTGGTTCAGCGATATCTGATTTAGGAAATACTGAAACCTTTACCCAATACAAAGTTAAGGCTTTGTAAACAAATTAACAGAATTATCATCCACCAAATAATTACACACAAGTAGTCACAAGTATCTGAGCTAAAAATTTGCTGTCCTTAACATAGTTTTTTGTTTTGTATTCTATTCATTATGATTGTCTAAAATTTAGATTCTCTAAATACAGTGGTATTAATAAAATAAATACTAAATTAAAAAAATAAAAAACAAATAACATGCTACATGGGTCTTTACTGATACTGAACATTTCTGTGCAAATTTAATCTAGAGAAAAGTTCATGACTCTCATGGTGAATTTCTCTCTTGTTTCTTGTTGCTGTACTGTGTGCACAAAATGAACGATTCTCTCTTTTGGGCCACTCCTGTGATTTTTAATTAAATAAGGGTCATGTGTATAGTCCACCTCCCACGTTTAAAGGAATTTAATCTGGAGTCAGGACACAAGTGTGTGTGTGTGCGTCCCTCAGTCTCAGCCATGTCACTCACAGCCATGACCTACCATACCCCAGGGCTGTGCGTGGAGCTGTGTGTGTGTGTATGATTGAAAGTGAGACAGGCTTGCACCTGCACCTTTAATAAGTGTAGTCAAGCAGACTGGACATCTCTCTTATTCCCCTTGTGTGTGTGTGTGTGTGTCCTGTACACAAACACACACTCACAGGTCTTCAACTGGTATTACTGCCCCCAATAACAATATTGGGATATATAATATTTTTCACATGCTCTTAAAGGAATCGTTCGCCCAAAAATAAAATGTCTGTCGCCGTCATGTCCTTTCAAATCTACAAGACTTTATTTAATGGAACACCAAAAGAGGAATTTTGAAGAGTATTTATCAGAAAAAACACCACAAAATGATCAGAAATGTTCTGATGTTCAAGTCTTCTGAAGATATACACTGTCTCTTGGTATGTTTGACATCACTGTGATGCTATTGGTTCTCGTTTTTTGCCGAAAAATGATTACAGTGTGAAATTAACTTTCTACAGTAAGTTTCATAAAAGTTTTAAATAAACACTTAAATAATGCTGAGACCTAAGACTATTCTTAGAAGTCTTGTAGCATTGTACAGGTGCCATAAAATTGGAGCTTTTAAAGATTTGTGTTCTTAACTTTGGTGTAAAGATTTAATTAAAAGGAAGAAAGCGAGATGCATGTAATTCAAACAAGGCAATTATTTCAATTTTATGCTGACGCCATTACCATAGAGACCTATGTCATGTCAAATCCCTGTACACGACTACACTTCATTTAGCTTGTAGTTTATGCTGATCAATGGTTGGCAATTACAGCTTAAACCTTTTGAAAATCTTTCGAGTAGGAGAGAGACAGACACAGAGAGAGCATTATTGAAAACTCCTGAACAAATACTGTGTAATTGGCTCGGGCCAGCAGGGTAATTGGCTTGTTCAAAGTGGGGAAATAAAGAGGAGAAAAAGGAAAGATTAACCCAGTGAGGAGAAAGTCAAGGGAAATGTTAATATTGCACTATTGCTTAAAAATTATGATGACATCAGCAGCGAGCAGGGTAAGGTGAGTGTGGATGGAGTGTCAACTTCAGACAGCAGCAGGTAAATAAGCATATCATTAACAAAGGATTGTTAGCGTGCATTTTTCTCAGGGGCTAATGTATTCAAGGAGGTAAGCGGAGTGTTGGAAGAAAGGCGGTTTTGCGCTGAAGTGTCACTATTGGAGTGGAGAAATAAAGGGCTAAGTAATATCGTGCTGAATAAGGGCTTCTGCTCTCTCCGGAGGTCGGGGCCTCCCCGGTGGCCGGGTAGGAGTGGGGGTGGGGGTGCCAATAGTGAGGCAGCACCATAAAATAATTACTTAACATTGGATAAACAAAGAGAGGCTCACACACAAACTTTGTACCAGCATTCAAAACTGCTGGCAGTGTGACGGAACGCGACAACTTAGATGGCACCTATTATAATCAACAAAGTTGTCTAGACTGCAAGCACGCAACTTTGTAAAACCGTGTAACATTAATGAATTAACTTCTGCACACACACACACACACACTAATTTAATCACTAACATCCTTAAAACGAATTATATTTACATGATATTCTGTAAGGTAATTATGATGTTATGTAGATAATACATTTTTTTATAAGAGTTGTTTCTTGTTTTAAGCAAAACCTCACCATATTTTGTGGTGTTAATTTTTAATTTAGATTTAAAATTAGTTAGAAAAACCAATTTTAGATTGGAATTTCTCTAACTCCACCCTCTATTTGCTATTTTTGTATAAAATCAATTTTTTCACTATTTATTTTTCTCTGTCTTTCTCATGCGACATTTTTGTCATATTTATTTCATTTCTGGTGGATATTTTGTCTCTAGTGTAGCTGTGTAATCTCGTGCAGACACACAGTCAAACCTGCATAGGTTTTCTCATGCCTCTGGTCTCTCAGACACACACACACACCGCAGTCATGCATCTGAAGTTGGGTAGACTTTGTATTAAAGGGGAGAAGAGTAAAGGGAGGCAGAGCAGGCTGTATTAGTTTTGACCTCCTCTGGGTGAGCTGAGAAAAAGGGAGATTTGATTAAATGGATGCCCAGGGGTCGTGACCCTGTCTAAACACACTGCAGCCCTCAGCATTAATCAAATAATCCTCCAGAAATGTTGACCAGCGTGACACTCCCCACCATCCCCATGCATATACACAACCTGGGGATCTCAGAGTGTGTGTAAATGTAAACAGCAGCCATGGTCAAAAAATACCACTGACATCTATTTTGCACACAGTCCCTCTCTTCTTAAAGTCAACACAAATCCAAACTGGACACTTTCATATTTGTATAATACACATTCCTGGCTGTAATGTGAGTCATTTGTCAGTGTAAAAACACCTCTAAATGACTTTGGGTCAATTGTCTGGCTAATGTCATTAAGTTCTTTTATTTTTAACCTCCCCTTTCAACCACCTGTTATAGAGACTTTTTACAGTCAGTTTCTGATCAATACAATCCTGTCTTATTTGTGTCTCATAAGCACATTTTTACAATAAATACAAGGAAGATTGTAAGTGTCACAAGAAGGAGAGAAGGAGATACTGTAGGTTTTGAATGTGACAGTAGTTTTCATTTGTCAACCGTTAGGAATTGATAACCCTATTGAATAAACTGCTATGAACTTTTATTTCATTTTTTGCCATAAAAAGCTTTTAAACACTTCTTGCTAGCTAGGTTTAGTGCTGATCTAGGAGAGAAGCCAGTATAGATGTTGGGTTCACTAGCAAAACTTAGCTGGTGAAGCTGGTTGACCAAAGTTGTCTTACTGGTTAGCAAATTAGGAAGTGTGGTACCTCAGCATCCAGATCACAACATATGCTGGTCTTTTCAGCTGGAACAACTTGGTTGTTGCTCTAGATGAGTGTTAGACTACATATTCTGAAAAGGAGATGGACATAGGTCATCAGACACAGATCACACAATAGGAATTAGCCTGACCAAAAATGCAGACCAATTCCTCTTTACCACTGAGTGGGTCTTGACAATGGACACTGTCTGCCTGCTGCGGGCTAACAGAAATTAGAGTAAAGACCAGCGATGTCAAGTGTCAGCGCGAGAGAGCCGGACCTTTTGTGATGTTTCCAGTGAGATTAGGGAAAGAGCGCTTCTCTGAGACCTCGGATTTATCAGTAATTATCACGCCGCTGCCTCCACACAAACCTAAGCCTTCGGGGCCGATCGGGGGTGGCGGGCTGCTCCTCTTTGCATTTTATTTTCATTAATCATAGACATGTGAAGTCTTAACTAAGCCCTCCCCCGATGCTGCTGGACTATGGAAATTCTCAATTCTCACCGACTGGCCCCAAGTATGTGACACAAAAAACGTGCGACAGCGTGCGTGAGAACATTGTCCGCCCAAATAACCGCCCCATCGGTGGGCATTTATCCTTCTATTATGTAGGTAGGGGGTTGGTGGGGGTGGTAGTGGGAGGGGCTAACGAACATGAATTACAAGAGACAAACGTCCACAGCTGAGGGTCTCGGAGAGAATGGAAGTCAACTGGAGAGTAATGGCTGGTGTGACAGTCATGCCTGGGGCTGTTCATGTGTACCCTGTACACTAAACAGTTAAAGATTCACGAGAGGAAGGTGAGCGTGTGTGTGCATGAGCGTAACAGCCCCCTTGGTAATAGGACGACAGTGCAATCGCTGGAACAACAAGGTTGTTCTTCAGGACGTTATTATGACATCTGTGTGCTAGTTAAACAGCTTGCGAATATGCTGATAAAACTGGGAGCTAATTTACAGTGCTATAAAGCCAACTTCACCTTCAGTTATTATCTGAAAATATTTATTACTGACTGTTAAAAAGTCTAAAATTAAATGTTTTATGGCCATTTATTCACAAACGTAAAGCAAGCATTGGCCCCTAAAGTTAATACGAGTCTGCTGTTTGTTGAAAACAAACTGGAATAATATAGATAAGAGCATGGTGCGAGGGAAGGGAAATTTCTGTGCTCTTGGGTAAACACGCCTGCTGAATCAATTCACTAATCTGTCCATTCTCTCTGATTGAGGCCGGGGCAGGAAACTCAACGTGTTCACCCTTTTCCTGTCTAACCTTTTCTCCTTTCCAAGCGCTCCAATTTGAAATTTATACATAGAGTGAAGGCAGTTGTGAATGTCTGAGGTCATTGATGTTTTCCTCAAGATCCCCTAGCAAAGGTATGAGTACTAGATTGGAGCCGCTAGCTGTGTGACTCTTAATTGAGATGCTGGTACATTTTGCTATAGGCCAACTACCAGGGTGCAATAATTGCATTGAAGCTTGCATGTGCCATCCTAAATTTTCATATAATTAGTTTCTTTCTTTCCACTACTGTGACTCTAACTCTCAATGTCTTTTTAGGAACCATAAGGCTTGGAAGACTCCCACACATTGTCGTCAAACTCGCCGTTGCACTGTGCGCTAGAAAGTTGTCTTAAAACGCTAATTAAAAAAAGAAAGTGGTGCAAATTGAAAGTGATAGGAGAGATGCCACTTTGATATTTGCAGATATCAGTTAGTTCTGCTTATATAAACTGACATAAACGACTCGCCGACTTCTATCTCTGCCTGACAGAGTTTCCAACCAAAAGAACCTAGTTTCCCAGAACGTGTACGGGGGGAGAGTGAGACTTCTGTGAAAGACAAGAGAGATTATGCTAATCAGAGCGCATTTTGATTCTATGTCCCCGGGGGTTGCTCCCGCAATGGTTATTTACTTATCGCGCCATCCAGATAACTGGGCAAGATAATGGCCCCACTACATATCGCTGGCTTCATTTCACCGCTAATCCTCTTCCCCTCTAGAGTCGATTCCTCTTTTGTCCAAGTAATGAGCTGTAAAATTTAATAATTCACTTTTTCTTCCTCATGTGCAGTCACTCTCGAGTAAGGGTTGATCAGAGAAGTTAGTTGGGTCTTTGTACCAATTGCAATTGACAGAAAGGCATAGGTGCACATTACATTAGGCAGACACTTTAATTTAAAACAACTTACAGGGCATTCTAGGTATACATTTGTACTTTTTCAGTTCTTTCTAGGTTTCAGTTCTTTCATTCCCTGGGATTGGACCCATGTCCCTGGCGTTCCTAGCGCAACACTCTATAAGTTGAACTACGAGAACATTACATTGGTTTGTGCTGAACCGGCATATACAAAAGTCATACCTGAATTTCAGCATATTTGGTAAACAAGCACATCTGTAAAGCCATTTGTGTTTGAGCTCAAGACATAGCAGAGCTGTCATAGTCTAATCTGTCAGTGCGATATCTGTACCGTGATATATAACTGGTGTCTCTTTGCATGCTTCCTCCTGTCCAGAGCGTATGGGATCTTGTTTGTTTGCTAGTGTGATTCAGATCCTGTTTCCAGGCCCATAAACTGAATCAGCAGAGTTATTGGAGGCAGGGAGGGGTCACACAGAGGTATGAGTGTGTATATGTGTACTCAAAGAAGCACCAATATTACCGTTTCCACATCTACATCCCAGCTGTTTAGGCTAAATGGATACCTGTAATTCTTCTTTGCACTTCGCCTCAAGAGCATTTATGTGGATTGAGAGTGTTTCTCCCGCCTCTCTCTTGCTCTACCCTCTTTTCTCAGCTCTCATTCCAGTTTTTGAACCCAGACAATGAAAACAATGGATGGTAGCCTCTTTTTCGCTCGTCTCTTTTCCCACACCCCATCATTCCCATTTCATGCTCCGCCTGTCGGGATTCTTTTGTGAACGGCATTAATTCCGGCCATGCTGGATAAACTTTCCACAAAAACAATACAGTCTTGTATTTGTTTATTTATTCATTTAGTCACCCTCTACAGAGCTCTATGACCATCTGCCTAGTGTAATAATCTAAACCAATATAAAAAAGATTAGCCTATTCTTTTTTAACTCTTATCTCTTGTGGTGTTTATATATGTAAGGCTTAGTTTGTGAACAAGGCCTCTGACTCTCGTTTTAGACCTGCAGGGTCATTTTTAGGGGTTGTGAGAGCAGCAGGAGTGACATCACTAGCTTTTGTGATGCTCACTATAGTCACAAAGCTGTAAATTCCAGCCAGAGGTCCACCCTTGTGTTCAGATTGCCAGAGCTGAGGGAAATGGGCTGGAAAAAAACGTCTGTTATATCAGCAGTGGTAGTAGTTACAAAAGGATGTTTATATGGCTGGCCCTGTTGATATTAGATTAAAATAATGGAATTTGGCCATCTTATGGAGCCATTTCTGGACTACATTAGGAACAGACTAGATTACTGCACAGAATAGATACTTTTCTGTTAAATGCTAGACTCAGAGTGAAGATAATGGTGAAGTGTGTAATTTTCTAATGTTAAAATACTTACTCTTTTTTGAGCTTCCCGACACAGCAATATTGGCTCAACCAATGACATAAGTTTGGGGCAGGGTAACCTGCTTGTGTGACCAAGGGCAGATGGGGGGACTGTTTGGGAAACATAATCATACCAAAGCACTAGTTTTCAAGTTGAGGAGTAACTAACCCAAAGTTACAGCTCTACTAACGTAACTACATTTTTCAGTAGTGTGCCAGTAACTCAGCTGTTTTAAACTAGTGTTTTTTTCAACAAGTAGTACGTAGCATGACAACATTTTACAATTTCACAATCAGTTTTTTAGTTTCTGTACTGTTGTTACTAACTGCATTGTGTCACTATGTTTTTGATTCAGGTATACAGATATTTTATTAGTATTATAGTTAGAGTATAGATACTGTTTTCATTAGCTTCAATTAAGTTACTTTTTGTTCACTGCAGTAACCTGCAGTGTTGCTAGCTGCAGTACTTGTTCAAAAAGAAAGCTTGACTGTAGTTTAACTTACATTTATGATTAGCTTGTACCCTAGTAAGCTACAGTTTCAGAGTATCTTCCCCAGCACAGATCATTATGTAGCAAATCCCACAGTTCACTTCTAATCTTTCAGGAACATTGCAAGCCATTCAGAGTTTTTCAGCCATCACCTCATTCAGCATCCCTTAACGCTGCTAAAACGCAGCTGATGACTGTGTCAATAATTCACGACTCTTTCTGTGTTGGTCATCATTTTCATGGGTGCCTGTCTTCTGAGCTGTTTTCAACTGCTCCATCATGTTTGCATGAATAATACATGCAGTATTATTTTACATAGGTGTTAAGTTACAGAGGGGCTCATGTCCTTGGGCTATAATAGTGTGGAACACAGAGAAAACAGTGAAGTGTCCCTGAGAATGGGCCAATTGTCACTGATATGAGGCCCACAGGTGAATGTGTTTTTAAGTCACTTGGAGCTTAAAACCTTTGAACATTTATAAATTAAACTGTTTTTAATTGTAAAATCTGGTTACCTAACAACAGTTTGTGGTAAATAAATTAATACAGTAAAAAGTAGTGTGATACCAGAAATGTATTGTTATTTATTTATAGTTTACAAATTTGTAATTGTACCTGAATTTCCTGGAGTTTAATCATTATACAAATATGTAAACTAAGTACACGTATACAAATTATGAAAGATCGTCTCTTTGAACAAACATTAAAATGTGTTAAATTTTTTTAAATTTTGATTCAGTTTGAGTATAGAACTTGAGTATAGAAGTATAGTTCAAGTTTAGAATTTGTGAACACTGTTGTATCAGCTGTTGATGTAGCAGGTGGACAGTTGATCTACATCAGCATCCCCCTGCCTGTCTGTCTGTCTATCTGTCATGTTCAGTTTGGTTCCCTCTCTTCTCTGGACTGCTGTGTCCTGCTGACCTCTCCATGGCCCTTTTCATTACTGGCATTCCAACATTGTATTTGTGTAAAAAGGAATCAATTAAATTCAAATCTCTCTGAAAGCAGGCTTTGCAAGAAAAACACAGGCCGCTCAGTGTTTACATTGTGCAGCCACTGCGTCTTTTCTTCTTTTTCACTTTTCTACTACATGGTCAGATTTTTGCCACTTTTCTGTTTCATTTTTATACATGCAATACCAGAAAGTACACAACTTTAATTGCTTTGTACAAAAGCATGATACGCTGTATTCTTTGCACTTTTCAGCTATAATTCCTTTTCATTTCACGTCATTGTTTTTCTCTGCTGGTTGCCTGCGTGTTCAGGGATGACCCTGGTTCATACTTACTGGGTAATCCATGCATGTTTGGAAAAAGAAATCATTTTGTAATAAAAAAAAATCCAGTAAACAGAGATGTAAAAGTTTGGCTGGGGATGGGAGTCAGGAAATCTCATGGCTTTTGTTTTCTCGCTCCGGGGACAAGGTTCAGCAAAGGTATGAGGTACGGTGAAGAGAAGGGCTGTTGTTTTCTTAATCCATTTGTCCCACTCCTCTCTAAGTGTTTGCAAAGAAAACCTTCTTTGTGTTTTTGATGTGATGAACTTGTCTCGGAATTTCAAAGTGAAGTGAAGCGCATGCTTATGGCCGGGTCACTGGCGGAGCACCAGGTCACAGCTGCTACATCTGTGAAATAGTTTAGGTTCTTACCCACAATCCTTAGGCTCATGAGTCCGACAGGATGTGTTTTCTGTCTCAGAAAACTTTGTAATTGGGTATATATACATACACAAATACAGAAATTATATTATTATATTATATTAACTTAAACTAAATTACAGTCTGTCTCGTATTTTATTCCAAGCACACTCTTTACTGACACTTTTTATCCTTTGTGATCAAATACACTAACTTTTGATATAGTTTACTAGTCACAAGCTGTGGGTTGTCATGAAAATGATACCTCAACTAAAGTAAGGTCGTCATTAATATTGATGGGAATAATTTTGACAATATTTATTGATGTGGTTTATGATTATTTCACTCTTGGTTTTAATAATCATAATATTAAAATGTAATTAATTAGTTTTCTGATGGACTTTCACATTTTAAGAAAGATCTTAATCTAGCATTAGAGGATAAAACAAAAACTACACATAAAATGCACTTGAAAAGTAGCACAAATATATAATAAAGGCAAGTGTCCATATAGTTTTAATGTGACCTTCATATAAAAAGAAGAAAAAAGTTGACATCTGTTACTTTTATTAAAAATCAACTCCTGGGACATAAAAATGCTGTAGCTTAACACTCAAGAAGACAATGACGTTTTGAAAATTGGTGCTATGAGTCTTATTTGATATGTGAGTGTCAGTGCAGAATATGTCAAATTACCAGGTCGTTGATTTGAAACGACACCTTACAAACTTCTCTTACGCTCTATGGCTGTCACCGTCATTTAGAACAAAGGTGTGTGAATGTTAATTGATTTTCTATTTATGGCAGATGTCAAGTACTATTTATAATGAAATTTCACCTGCTGAAACCTGCGAACAAAGGCACATCGAGGGCCTCTTGCTCTCCTGATTTTTATTAACAGCCTCACACTGTTGCGATTGGATTTTTCACAGGCTAAAGGAAGTGAACAGAGTCAACAGGATGTCACTTCGTTGGGAGAGAATGCACTATATGAACTTCATTTCCCAGATATCCCCAACCAAAACATCAGATATCGCTCTCCTCCACCCCTCTCAGTGGGTGTCCTTTACACCATCCCCTTAACATTTTTTCCTTCCTATCTGTCTTTCTTTTTCTCCCTCTATCTCTACTGTGGCTTGTGCAGATAATGAGACAATGACGCTCCAGTGTTCTTGTAAGCCCCTGTAAACATGGAGCTGCGAGGAGTTCAAAGGATTTGTTAAATTATTGACATTTAATTGGAGGTGCTTTTGTGCCGGGCCACGGCTCAGATGCTATTCGCTGGCCTGGGCATCACCATGGCAGCTAATGAGCACAACAGCCATTCAGGCAGCCAGGGGCCGAGGTAGGGGCCTCCTGGGTCTCAAATACTTTCATTGTGTCACACAAGTGCTCCTGGACACAGATAAAATGGGCAGGCATTTTTCTTTTTTTCTGGAGGAGAAGAGAGAAGAATGGAAATGGTATTAGCGATATGTTGTGGACTGAAGAAGATTAAAGAGAGTTTCAGTTGAGTTAGACAACGGGACAAAACCCAGAGGAACAATTGGTTGCTAATAGGTTTGTTCATAGCTCAGAAGATAAATGTAGTTTTTTATAATGTTTAATTTAGGTACTAGGTACTAATACTAGGTCCTCTTTATCCTCTTGATCTATCTATAAATTCATTAAGGTAAATAAAAACAAAGAAATGTGGCAATAATCAATATATATTAAATGCATAGAGAATTTAATAAGGAACATTGGAGTACATTACAGTACACGGTATGATGTTCAGATATCTTGTGAAACTCTAAAAGGAAACACACACTGTACAAGATTATATTGTAGATATATTGTCATTGTAGAAAGCAGCAGAATTAGGCAAAATTTTCCCTTTGATTTCTATTTAATGTTATTACTGTCTCATTTGCAATGTTAGTGAGATTTGTGATTTGTATTTCCTATGGGTACTGCTTGTGCTTAATAACTACAATTCAAAAACTGTTAATGTGTACTGTTTATTTGTTTGTGATTATATGCTTGCCATTACCAAAACAGACAAACAGGCATTAGGACATACCTGAACACACACTAAATATTGGCCTTCATATGTAGAACATGCACTACACTTGTCCCTATTCTGACCAGCCCCCCACCCTTTTCCCATCCTGACCTTGCGGCGAGTGCTCAGGGGTCGCGGTACGTCGCACAAACGTGCCGATAATGCTGTTTACACAGCCTTTAAGTGGGGTGACATTACACAGGGGCACATGGCTCGGCAACCCCATGGTGGCTCATTTCCATAAGCCCTGTCTATGCTAAAAAAGAAGCAAGAGATGAAAGAAGAACAGAAGAAAACGAGTGCTCGTTTGTGTGCAGAATGGTAATTGAATTGAGCGGAGGTAGAGGACAGGCAGGTTCACCTCTGCAGTGGCCTGGTTGTGGACATACACTCAGTCTCAGGGTTGCAGTTTGAGAAATCTCACAGTGGATACTACAATTGAGTGCTCTAACATATATATAAATCTATAAACTGTATATGTGTTACATTAGGAAAGACTAGCGTTTTTAGTTATTGATTATGATACTGTTTTTTTTTTTTTTTTACTGTTAAGGGTATAATTTCACCCTTAACAGTTTGCATGTTTAAATAGGCTAATAAGATTGATTGCTGTATGGACCAGTCAGCAGTCAGGAAGGGAATTGCCCTTTTAATAACATAAATGTCTGGGCGCACTGTAAATGAAACCTCTCACATCTCATCTCTTGCTGTGACAGTTTTGTTGTAGCCTCTGTATTGCAATGCAATAATGCACCGTAAACGTACTGTATATGCACTATAAGGCATGTTTACATTGACATCTCCGACTATTTGAACTCAAATGGTCTCCAGTAGGGCTTTTACTATGTGTTTTGCCTTTATTACTAGCCATGGGGCTCTGATCCAAAGGTTTAATGGCGCTGTTTGCTCGGCAGGGCTTGTATAACTTTACTGTAAAGCTACAGAGCAAGATATATGTTGCTCAGCTTCATCCTCTAGGGTAGCAAAAATAGAGAAGTTTTGAGTAAACCTAACTGATAAAGGTTTATGACCAAGGTTAAAATCAACAGCAATTTAACATAGCTTGATCAGGCTGGGATATCCCACAGCTAGCCAGAGAGTCAATGGGGATGAATTAGCAACAGCCTGTGGTTTTTTGGGCAGTTTCGATGCAGCTCTTGGCTACATGTGGAACCACTCTGATGCATGTAAGACTCTTGCTCTGCTTTCAATTTATGCCTTACCTCAGTGATTGATAGTTTTGAATTGGACCAAATATGTTCTAATGTATTAAAGAATTCTGGGGTTAAAGGAAGTGATAAAATAGAGCCTCCGGTGTCATCGCTTGCGAGATGAAAGCCCACCGTAATTTGCTGATTTTCATGCTTGGTCAAAGCACAACAATACAGATTTTTTCTAGTGGTGCAGTTGGGTTAGTAGTTCAAATTTTTTGGCAACATTTTGCTATTTAGCAACATATTTCTTTAAATGAAGTGTCAGAGGCAAACTGTAATTTTAGTATCCAAGATTTCTTGGATAGACTCACTATAACTCATTTCTGAAGTTAAATTACTTTTGAAATGACTTCTGCATTTTAAGTACTTTTGCTATATTTGCAATAATAGCTATAAATAGCTCATTTTTCAGTGTGTCATGCTAGGAGCATTTTTAGGACATCCAAATAAAGCTAGAAGCTATTCCATTCTGCAACATTTCTAGCACTTTGTAAACAGGAAGTGGCCCTTAATACGCTGTCACTCATCCAGTTGTTATTAGCTCTTTATGCAAACTGAATTGATGGCACAAACACAACACCGGCCCAGTCTGGAAAGTGGCTTTCCCATCAGCCGGCCCAAGCTATTCTTACTCTTATAGCCAAGCCTGCGTTTGAAGCCTGTCTTCTGAGGGGCTCAGCATTACTTCTCACTTTAGTCTAGTTCTGCTCGGATGGATAACATCTGGATATCTGAGGCTTTTGAGGCACTGGAGATATTTCGGAGCCCCAATCTGCCCTGACAGGATTTAATCTGTTCAGCGATGATTGATGCTGTTCTAAACGTTGTGTTTTAAGTGACAGGTTCTGCTTCTTTCAGTGATCCGCCGTGAAGATTGCTCTGATGATAAGTCATTCCTCTAATTGCTATGAAATTAGACTTCGCCATCTAAGCTGTAATTACTTAAAACTCACTTTATATTCATCTCAAGTTTACACCCCTTGTCCACTCGACCGCCTTCATCTGTCTCTCCTCACCTCCCTGTACGCCCCTAAAAACCTGATGTCTCTGTCCCGCGCAGCTGGCCGCAGTGCTGAAGCGGCAGTTTGAAAACCCAGCGTGCACAGCAGTCGTTGTAGTCGGGACGTTTATAGGATTGTGAGGGAGTGCCCTTGCGGGGACAGCAGCAGCGGTGCAGTGGATTCTGTCGATCAATGCGGCTCTGCATTTGCATTACAGTGTACTGTTAACTACAGATCTGAGCATCGATCCCGTGTGCTAAAATGCACTCTACTGAACCAGCACAGAGAGCAGGGACAGAAAAGAGAGAGTGGGTTTAGTAAGAAAAGAACTAGATGACTTTGGGTGCTTTTGGGTTTTGGGTACAAGCATTACACCTAAAGCCAGTTCAAAAGAAGTCATTGCTATAGGGCTTTATCATACAGTTAAAAGGGATAGTTCACCCAACAATAAAAAAGAATTCTGTTACCATTTACTCACCATTATGTCATTCCAAACCTGACATTTTCTTTTGTCTGAAAGATGAGAAGAAATTTTGAAAGAAGTCTGACGCTGCTTTTTTCCGTACAATGAAAGCGAATGATGTCTGAGAATAAGAGTAAATGATGACATTTTGGGTGAACTATCCCTTGAAGGTACAAAGCAACACATCTAGCTTTTTTAAAGTCTGTTTCAAATCCCATTTGAAAACAGTAATTATATTTGCAATTTTGTTTGGTGACAGTAGTTGTGTACACACTGCAGCTTTAAAATATGAATAAAATAAGGGGCTGAGTTTTTAATTAAAAGGACTATAGTACCTTAAAAGTAAGTTTGTTATATATGGTGTGGATTTTTAAATGTAAATTACAGACATATTGTGTTTTTGCTGTTTTTAGTATGCGGTTTACTGGAATGGAAAAGCAGGAAACTATATGCACATAAACTATTTCAATCATGCCATCAACAAAGCTGATCAATACACACCAAGGTAACTGCTCTTTGAGTGTGTGATTATGTGTAATTATCGATGGAGAGATGAGCTGACATGAGCATTCATTTCAAGATCCACATCCCCCAACCAGCAGCACATGCATAAGAGATGATCCAGCAGACATCCATGGTCTAGTCATTTCAAACTCATGGTTCCACAAGGTACATCGTGCAGACAGTTTTTAGTTTGTCTGCACTTTTAAAGGATAAAGTATCATTTTTTGCACCACTAGCGTCACCAAACACACAAATAATGACATATTTCCAGTTTAATACTCATAATCAAGCCATTGGCTGAGACAGTGTTTAAATGAACATTACAGCAATGTTCTGAAAGTGACAGAGCCACAGTGTTTTCAAGAAAATCAACATAAATGGCTTACTAATAGTCCCTGCATATTAATCTGAAATAGAAGGGAATTCCTGTCTCTTTTGAAATAAAACTGTTTGATTTACTTTGTAGACACTCAAATGCAAAGCTACCCACAGAGTCGACCCAGACCAGAACTAAACTAACCTGCAAAAATGACTCAAAATATTAAACGTTAACGTATTGCTACCTACATTTACTGCACACATCAATATCTAGTATTCAGCAACTTGATCCTTTGCTCGAAAAGCAACAATGAACTACATCAGTGGTCAGTGGTGTTGATACAGACTGAATATATGAATATAATATATATGTGATATTTTTTCATACTTTTGCAGTACCTTTTAAACCAGTGCTGTACAGACAGAATTTATTTTTGTCTTAGATAAGGGACTGTCAACAAGCACCCACACTCTGCCCTATATCCCATAATGCCCCCTGACAGTTCAGACTCACTAAATTAAAGAACACTCTTGGAAGACAAGTGCCCACGCATGCAGGTCGAGAGGGGACAACAGTCCTCACAAGATTTGTTGCACACGTTAAGGAAAATGATTTATTCATGTTTGTATAAGTCAGCATTAACATTGCACTGAATGTTAATATGAGAGAATCTGTGAACACTTTCTGAGGCACAATTTTGTTTTTTGTGACGTGTGTGTTTTTTAGTAAGGATGCACTCTTCAAAGGATCTGCTCAAATGCCTCAAAAGAGGAAAGACACACCGATGCATTTAAATAAAGCCAATAGAATAACATTTTAATGTAAACTAATTAATCACACCTCAATTACCATGTGTCAATAATATTGCCACAAGATTGAAATTCACCTTCATAAATATCATTGAACCATACAAGCAGTGAAAAATCAATTGCCTTGTGAACTTTGCATTTTGCATATCATGTATGTGGGCCTGTCTGATTTATGTTATATACCAACAGGAGGTGGACTATATTTAAAGTGAAGTGAAAGTGGCATATTTGTCAGATATGATGCCCATACCTGAAATGTGACCTTTGCATTTAACCCATCACTGGTGAGGAGTGAACACACACACACACACACACACCCACACACACACACCCACACACACACACACACACCCAGAGCTGTGGGCAGCACACTACTGATTATCAGCAGCCAGCTGGTATCAACTACTAGCAACCTTTTGATTATAAGCCTGACTCACTAGTAGGCCACAACTATCCCCTGGTAGTTAAAAGAGTAGTTCCCAAAAAAATCTCACCTCTCATGTTTTCCAGAAAATGTATAACTTTTAACTTCTGTGAAACACAAACCAGAATGTAAAACATAGTACACAGGTAAACTGCACTAGTTTGTTGTCATGTGTTTTTTTTTCAGCCTAATGCTGCAGTCCCCATTCACTTTCATTGCTCGTAAAAAAAAACCAGCTCAGACATTCCAAAAAACTTCTGCTTTAGTTTTTCATGGAAAAAAGAAAGTCATAGGTTTGGAATGATATGATGGTGAGTAAAGGATGAAGAATTTTCAGTTTTGTGTGAACTATCCCTTTAATATGATTAAGAATTGTGAAAAGGGCAGGCTGACTTCCTCTGTTCTTTTTCTAACTGTGGGCCTCTTGCTTCCCATCAGGCCATAGCTAACAATGCACTCCTGATTAAAGACAACCAAGTACTCAGCTACCCGCACAAAAATAGACCTGCTCTCACCATGAGGGCCATCCTGCATGTGTGTGTGCATGTGTGAGTGTTTGTCTTTGAAAAAGATAAAGCCAGAGAGATAGAAAGACAGAGTATAAATGCATCCGGAATTTTATGTCTGCTGTGAGGACAGTTAATGACAAAGATATACCATAAGTTTAGCGAAACATACACAAAGTCTCACAAAAGCCACTCGCAGACTCGCAGCGCAAACTCTGTCTTGTGATCTCTGGCTTAATGGGGACTGGAGTCTTTTTCATGTTTCATTGTGTGTTACTTTTACCCACAGGCTCGCTAAGTGTCCCCCTCTCCACTCTGCCTCCCCCTCACACCCCACATTCCAGCCCCATGCACACAGCTTGTTTCCTGATATTGCACATTGTTTGGCAACTTCAAAAGGATCCATTTTGAACATATGTCCATTTAAGACTGTACAGGAATTCATACCGTCTGGTCTGCATTTCGTCGGTCTGCTTAACCGTTCACATGTGGCAGCGTTAATCAGAACATACATGTATTTACAGTGCAGGCAGAGCACATACCTGCGGGGCGCGCAAATTAAAGATGCAAGCTGCTTTTGATAATCTGGGTGCAAGGAAATGTTTTACTGTGCTGTGCATCCATAAAAGAGTGTGTGTGTTCATTTCAAAATGTAAGAACAGCTTTTTTCCAAATTTATAGAAATAGTATTATTGCTACATTAATGTAGTAGTCATGCCTTGTTTGGTATTAAAATATTTGTAAATAAAAGTAAAACCAAGCATGTAAAATTTGTCAAAGTAGTATGCTGTTTCCTTTCCTAACCCTAATACTTAAATTTCATTTAAGCCCCAGTACAGTACTTTAACAGTATTTACGCAGTGTTTAGTTTTACGTAAAATCCAATTTTAACTGCTGCCTAAATAACGAAGAAATTAAAGTTGAAATTTGACAACTCATTATATTGACACGTATTGTGACAGGTTGAATGGATGTAATCAGAGATAAGTTGCTATAAATAGATCATTTTTAAAAGCACATTTTTTATGTAAATATGCCAGAATGATCATGGCAAATAGAAGTGCCACATTGGAGGCATAAACTGTTGCTTGGTAAGTTAATGCAGGGAAGGAGAGGATGCTGGCCTGCGGTGTTTAACCTTGGCAGGAAGTTGACAGGCAGGCCAAATAGAGGGCAGTGGTTATAGTGAACACACTAAAGAGTGAGTGTGTGTTTGACACAGAAAGTGTAATTGTGGCTGGATGCAATAATGCACTTTAAATTGTTGTGTGTTAAACGTGCGCATTTCTATTTAATCTGTTGTTCTTTAATTACAAGCTAAGTATATTAGGTAATAGACTGTTCTACAATGTTGACAAACCCCATTTACTTCCTCATTAAACAGCGATATGTTCTTCACTGCTTTATTCTGACTCACAACAGACAGTTTCACTCCAGTCTGGGCAAATGTTCATTCAAAAGGAGAAACCATTAGTTTAATTGGAAAGGCCTTCAAAAGAGGAATGTTTCTAGCGGAGTGATGGGCATCCGTAGCATCTTTTGATAGGACAGAAATCCACTCTCATAGCCTGCTATTGATTTTCCACGCCTGTTTCAGCCTACATTAAATTAGAGCGGATCTGTTAGGTGTTGCTCATGAGAGCAAAGTGAACCGCTCGTAATTCAGACATTGAGTTTTTTCTGTCTCTGGCTGGAATTAAAGTGAGTGATTGTTTGCGCATGCTTTGAGGGATGTGCAAACATCAGATTTTCAAAACTGACTAGATGCTGGGTTGCCTGAACAACTAGTCAGCCGGACTGTCCTAAAAAAGGGGCACGTTCCATCTCACAGCCAGTTACATGTGTATGGATCATTTCTGCATGTTTGTTGGCAACATTTACATCCATTTGCAACATCAGATCTGCTCTCTGAACATGTTAGCAATCACAGGGTAATGCTAATGAATGTTTATGGCTGTTCGGCATACACAGGCGAGCACAGGAAATTGATCAGGTGGCCATTGCCATGGTGACCTGTTAGAGCAGAAAGATTAGTCGCTTTTCCAAAAAGAGGACTAAATGAAATGTGTGCATGAACAGCACAGTGTAAGCTCTATTAAGGGCATCTAATAATAGATCTTTTTTTTCTTTTGTTTAGAAATGAAATAGAATTTTTTAGCACAAAACGTCCTAATTAAACGTTTTATATAGTATAATATAATCAATGTATAATATAGTTAATCAGAATATTGTTTATTCATCTAAATATTTAGTGTCTGAAAAGATAAGTGTCTGTTAGTTTTCAAATGCATTTAATTAACGCAAGCTGCTACAGTCTGCCTAAAACAAAAGCAGGGTCAGGGTGACCCTACCGAATGAGCAAAAAGCATTGCAATTTCACATGTGTGCAAAGGGATTAATTTTGCAATTTATCAATTCGCTGCAGCCTTTCGGTATAAACAAAGTGCCACGCGGTATTGAATGCCTGGCAGCTGCTTCTGGAAAAACTCAATAAAGATACTATGTCAATTGGGCTTGTGTGTTTTAAGCCTCTGACCTTTGACCTTTCACCCTGGCCTTGTAAATAGTCCCTAATCCTGATCTTTAACCCAGGCCTGCACCCTGGAGCTCTCAGCGTGTTGAATGCAGCATCTCGTAATGCGATGATAATCTGCTAAAATCATTACTGGTAATTCATTGTTCTGGGATGGAGAGCACTGGGTTTTTATTTGAAAAGTTAAAAACAGTTTCACAGATAAAGAGGATTTTGCTGAAGAGAAAGGTTGAGTTTTCTTAAGGGGTGGCCTAATGTATGAACAGTTTCACTGCAGTGATCAATGTCAGATTCACTTTGTCGCCTGCCCTGCAATAAATCAATTATGTATTTATAATCCTTCAATCAAACTGCTATAACTGCTGATTTTTCTTGCCTTCTGACATCATCAAGCACTTAAGCCTTACTTTTAGACCACTCCTCTTTAGCCATGCATCACTTTTCACAATCCCAGCAATTCCCATCAGAAAAAAGCAAGTCCCATCATATGTTTTATTCCTCATTGTACATCATCTTTCACTGACATGTATGTCGTGTTATGGAAGTAAAATTGGTTACAAATGCAGTTAATGTTAAGTTAATGTTTCTTTGTGACTTTACAAAGGCCCTATTTGTCACCTAGTAAGGCTTTTTTCCTGTAAAACAAATTTTGCCAGTGTTTTTTTCTCATGGGAACATCAGAGGTATTTTAATCTGTTCTAATCATGCATTTGGAAAAAAGTACAGAGGTCAAAAAAAGCCTAAACCAAACAGGCGGAGAAAGAAGGCTATCAACTTTTATCTTCAGACCACATGTAGATGAAAAAGGACTTGTTAAATTTGGAAAACACTCTGTTTGTAGGTACAAGAGCCACAGGCTCCACATGTTTACATCTTCCCATGACATTTTCCCTTTCTCCAGTGTTTTGCAACAGATTAGGGTGCGGGTTATTAAATAAATGAGAATAAACCTCCCTCGCCTTCTTTTTTTCTCTCTCTCTCTCTCTCTCTCTCTCTCTCTCTCTCTCTCTCTCTCTTTTTCTGCACTGAGTGACAGTAATCCACTCTGAGATGCAGAGCATCAGGGACACAAGGTTTGTTATGCATCTTGCCGACTCCTGTTCCTCCCGCCTCCTGCACAGATTCAGTGGCTGGTTGATAATGTCAGAGAATTTAATCTGCGTGCAGCTAAGTGGCAACCCTCACTACTGTCTGAAAGCTGCCCCCATCATCCCGCCGCTGGGGTCCACAAAGACTCAGGGCTGAGGGGACGAGCCGCCACGTCACGGAGGAAGAAAGCTGATTGCTGTCAGCTTTAGGCTGAGAGTGGCAAAATTACAGGAAGCAGATCTAATTTAATTGAGTGGGATCTGGGGACTTCAGAGGGTGTGGGGAAAGCACATATGGCATTGGCGCATGTTTGTTTGTGTCAAGGTTCAATGCATTTTTCTATCGAAACTGTTTGCTTTTTAGTCGACCGTTAATATAATGCTGGGCTGAGAGAAATGGCCCATAATCAAGTAGTAGTGAGGTCAGTTTTCCAAATCATCCAGTTTGTCTGACCTTTGCACTTGTTGCGCATGAATTTGTATCTGGTGCCATTAGTAATTCCACAATGGCTTCAAATGCAGCTCATCCAATCAGAATTTAGACTTTATTTAGAGAGGAATTTAGACAGAATTTAGTTAAGAAATTAATTATAATGAATTCTGTATAGTAGCAGTATGCCAGTCAAAATCAGTTCAGAATCAGAATTTGTGATTGTTTCATCACATGTGACTCCCTCTGTGAAAGAGTGTATGACATCCAAAGAAAGATGAAGTACAGATTGAACTGTGTTTACCTTGTTTGGTTGTGTGTGTGTGGTAGTGTGTGAAGCATCATGGGAAGAGCACACAGACACAGAAAGACTGTAAATGTGTATGTGAGTATACTGAGATAAGGAATCTCTCAGTCTGTTTTCTCTCACACTCTGCAGGTCCAAACATATGCGTTCACTCACCGTTAACAGGCTGTCAGAGTCGGTCTCATTGCTAAAATGCTTTGAACATATCACGTCTTAACGTAAGCACGTTCAAGCTCATGTGTGCATCTCAGTCGTGGGTTAAAGGGATAGCACGCTGTTTATCAGAAAGCTGCTATTTTTAAGAGCCGCACATTGAGTCATATCTCAATGGGCTGTCAGGTAATGACAGCCTCTCTCTCTCTCTCTCTCTCTCTCTCTTTCTCTGTCCATTCCCCGTGTGGTAAATCACTGACTCATCACATGTTGAGTGTTAAGTCAATACAGACTCACAGAATGGAGGATTGATAAAGGAAGTGGCCACATTTAAAGAGGAAGGATTAAATGGTGATTTCAGCTGGAACAACAGTACTGATGGAGGCTTTTAATATGACGTTGAAGTATGTGTGTGTGCTGTGTGTGTGGTTTACTTAGACATACTTGATGATGAATTTGTACTCAGACAAAAGTTAAATCCAACAAAACCTCCATCTGGGGACATGTATATGTATTTATTCTAAAAATGCTAAATGTTTTCTTTAAGGGTTCGGTCTGGGGTTACTCAGTAGTATTTATTATAAAAATAGTAGATGGCTATGGTATGTCCTCATTTAGATAGTCAAGTAAAGGATGTGCGTGTTTGTGAAGTCATAATGAGGGTCAAACACAGGTTAGGGGAGATGGGTTTCTCTGTGAAGAAACATCTAGTCCTTTGAGAGATATGAGAGATATGACTTTTACACTGACCTTATAGCCCCCCGCCCCACACACACACATATTAGGTTTCTATCCTTTGTGAGGACTTTCCATAGGCATAATGGCTTTCATACTGTACAAATTTTATATTCTATCCCCAACCCTTACAGAAACCTTTTTGCATTTTTACATTTTCAAAAAAAGCATAATTTAGTATATTTAATAATTTATTTCCCACGTGTATGTAAGTGTCTGTGACTTTATTTCATCTTTGAGGGAACATTTGGTCCACACATGGTGTCCAGGCACCTTTAAATGAACGTTTCTTATGGAAAAAACTGTCAGTTATTCTTTTAATTAATTTTGTTTCTGTTTTATATTTATAGTGTTTGGAAAAGAAAACTTTCTTCAGCCTTGAGAAGTCAGATTGATTTCAGTGAATTTGTTCAGATGGTTTATTTCAAGACAACACCAGACAACATATTGTATACAGTAGATGTATGACTGTAAAATAATTCACTTTTATAGATATCTGACTGTAATTTTAGTCAGTGTGTGAACTTTATGAAAAGTGGGTTTCTGTTATTTGCTTTGAAGGAACATTACTTGTGGTTTGATTTTAAATATGAATTATTTTTTACTTTTATTTAATATTTAATTTTAATTTAATGAAATATTGTCAAATATATTTGTTAAACACAGCTGAGAGTACTACACTTATTGGTAACTGAGAGCATTATCAAATTATCAGATAACCCAGGGGATGTGTAGAACTTTCTGAATGACACGCGTTCAAATTCAGCAAGCGCAAGATGTTTTGCAACCCATGCATCAAGGCTTTCTGTGTCATGTAGTTATAAAGATCATCTCGCCGGACGTCCATATTGATATGGATATTCATACACACAGGCTGCACAGAATCAAATGATGCACTCATGTCGTGCGCTCCTCGCATTTGATTGATGGCTGAAGATAATGGCTCACAAACAAACTCTCCCCCCCCCCACTCGCCCGCCCACCATGAATAAGGCAACACCTCTCTCTCTTTCTCTCTCTTTCGTCCTTTCTCTCAGAGCAGACAGCAGGGTGGAAGACATCTGACATTTATTCAATACCATCAGTAGCTCTGTAGTGGCACTGCTGAGAGAAGGAGGAAAAAATTATGACCGGCGGTTACTTAAGCTAAAAGCTACACGGTGTCTGACGGAGGCAGCACTTAAACAGAATCCAGAGTGCAGATGGCTCATTCCACCAGTCCAGCACACTGGGGTGTTCCATTACTGATTTTTATACATAAAAAGAACAATCTTTGTTAGATATTTGATTCAATGTAAGAGTGAATCATCATGAAAAGAAGCTAGTTTTTAACACATCAAATATCTGTAGCCCTAAAATTATGATTTTGATTTGTGTCATCCTAAAGTTATGGACCTTAACTGTATTCAGAAATTATCATTAAAAAATATTAAAAATCATTAAAAATATAATCATTTTGACAATCTATTGAATCAATGTTCAGTTTGTAATAATTAAGCTATTTTGATTCTTACATTACCATAAAACATATTTAGTTTTGTTCCGCAGTTACTTATATCACTTCTAACTATAAACCAACATTTGGTCACAAACTAACTAGTGACCAGCTGAGTGATAGTTTAACTTCTGCTAAATTTGCAGCCCTGTTTGTTACTTGTGGCATAGTTTTTAATATTCAGTTTATATTTTTTATTTGATAACTTTTCTCTATTTAATTTTATTGCTTGTACACAGAACACAGATTTTTAAACTGTTTAAGATGTCCCAGACCCTGGTAACACTTGCACAATTTACAAACCTCTGAGAAAATAAACAGCTCATGTAATATTTAGTTTGACCTTCTGAAGGTGACAGTCAACATTTTTGAAAGGTTAAGCACATCCTTTCACTGACCATTTGTTGAAAATGAAAGAAAAAGCTTTTTTTTTTACTTTGCAATATTTTGTGCTGTATTTGTGGAAAGTGCCAGATTTGTCTTCGGGAGGTTTTCTGTTTATCTCTCTTCCCTCTTTCTTCTCTCTGCACCGCTGGGATGGATGAACTGTGCGTTCACCCTCTCTGAAACGGTTCCTTGCACACAACCACACCAAGTTTTTTAATAAAAACTTGAAGCAGAGGAATTCTCTCAGTTAATAACGCAGAACAAAAGCAACATTGTGAGACAGTTGATGGAGGTCTGATGCTTCGCTCTGGACAGTGTGTACGTACAAGTGTGTATGCGTGCCAAACAGACCATGCCACATAGATGGAACTCTGTTGCTCTGAGTGACCTTTCTCCAGTGGCGTCCCAGGAGTCAGCCTTTAGGGGGCATTCTGAGAAAACACACCTTTGTTTACTGTCATTAACTGATCTAAGGCCATCTGTTATGACCTCAGTTGTGACCTTCACTGCAAAAGCAATTCAGATGTTTAGGATTTAATCATGCAATAAAATTAAAGGCACAAGCCTTCAATTTTCCACAATTTCAGTGATACACTTGAGAGGGACGTTGCAGGTCTGCAGACATACAGTAGCATGTGTCTATTAAAGCATGTTTGGCAAAACTCCCTCTAAGACACCGACTATAAAGCCAACATTATCCTTTTTGTTTTTCACTTAGGCATGGATTATTAAACATGCCAGCCACTTTAAAACTCAACTAGTCAGCCAGTAGGTGGTTGGAGACAGTTGTCCTAATTTTTTGGCGTCACCCCGGGCTCCACTGCCCTGCACTTGGCTTTGCTCAACCTTACAGCGAAACCGCTAGTTATGGTTAACAATAGTCTTCATCTGACATCTTGCAATCAAGATAATGGAAAACAGTATGAGACAAGCCTGTGGGGAAAAACAGCTCTTGCATGGCCAAAGCCTTTTCCAAATTAAGTGTTGGCCTTTAATCTGAGAAATATTGGATGGCTTTATAAGAAAGACTGATGACTGAACATACAGAGCTGAAAATGTCAGGTGTGAACTTACCTGTGTTCAAATGCAATACAATTGAATTGAAAAACAAGTTAAAGTCTATTGACAGAATCTGTGGAATGGTGAAAATAATCAGTTGGTAAAATATATATGTTGACCAAAATACATGTTGAATGGCAGTTTATGGGCCAATTGTTGAACGCCCATAGACTTTATCAAAAGTGAATAAATGTATATTTTTATGTAATATGTAATAATAGATATTATGGCATTTTATATTAATGAATAGAAAATAGAATTTTTTTTATTATTAATAATTTTATAATTTATAGCAATTTTTTATTGTTATTGCATGTGCAGTACTCAGCAGTCCTTTGAGAGAAATTAAATATTTTATATAGAATTTACAAATAATCAGACAGTGATTTACTGCATCAGTGACTTCACAACAACAATTATAATACGGCTTGCCGTACATCACACTTAAAAAACATTTGCATCTGATTCAGATGAAAAGTTACTGTAGTAACCGACTGTACAGGAAAGTGTGAATCACACTTCTTCTGTCTGCCACATGTATTTCTAGATTGCTCCAGTCCAAATGATTAGCTTAATAGCACAACAGAGAGAGCAGAGTGCAGGCTTAAACCAGCTCCAGTGGCATGACAGTGAGAATAGAGCTTCAGTCTGAGACCAGACAGCTTCACACACAGTGTGTGTGCTTGGGTATATGTGTGCGAGATAGCATTTCAGCAGTATTGAATGCATGGACATATGGAGACTGACTCCTCTTGGGCATCTGTGGGTACCAGGAGTCCCATCATCATCTCTTGCTGTCTAACTCTCTTTCTCTCTCTGCTGGCACACTGGTAGCTCCTCTCCCTGGGATACTCAAGCCTTTCAAACATGAGTAATTGATGAATTGTATGCAATATGCAAATGTGAATGCATAAATCTTCTGACTGACAGCTTAATTTATGTGAGCCTTTAAGAATGCGGGATTAGATTTTAATTAAATATCTTCAAAGGCACCCTGACTTGTACATTTTTCTCTCGCCTCAGCTGCCGTCTTTGTTGTTGTTAAAACCGTTTTCCATAATAATTTTTGAAATCTGATTTTGTTTTCCCTCCTTGTCCTTTTGCACCCCCTCTGGCCACGGTCCAACTCTCACCCTTGACTTCTTTTTTGGGCCACATATTATTATGAACAGGTCTTGTCAAAAGAAAATATGAAAACAAACTGACTCCGCAAACAACCTCTTGGACACTTAGACCACGCCCATCTGCCTGAATGGGGCGGGAGTTGTGACATAAAGGAGCAAGACATAACTTCTGTGTGGCCCCGCCCCCTCTTTTCTGCTACTCGTCTCAGCACAAGCTGCTGTCACCTGTTCATGAATATTGAATAAGGCCGTTTAAAATATGACAAGGGCACATTTACGAAGCTGGGAGAGAATAAAAAGTGCTTAGTAACCCAGTTTTCGCCGGACCCCAGCAGAGCACGATGCTGTCGCCGGGGATTTGAGCAGAGTGATTGGCTGAGATGAGTGCACTGACAGGGTTTTCTTCTCCGGCATGTGGAACGTGCAGTAACGTATGAATGACTTTTTACTGCCATCTGTTCCTTCAGCCCAATGGGATATGAGAGCGAGAGGAAAGCGTGCGTGTGTGTGCGCAATTGTGGGATTGTATACACAGCTCTTCACTGTCTGTCATGGCTGTAGGGAACGCACATGGGCATGTGAGTGGGAAAGGGAGATGAAAAATATTCCCATACCAGGCAATTCTCAGGGTGTAAAGGCTCCATTACAGTTGGATTGACTGAAGCACTAATCAGTTCAGTGGGTGGCCACTCAGTATACTGACCAGCAGACTTCAGCAGACCTACCCTACAGCTGGTTAATAGAGATATAGTTCGGAGACTCACATTATGACTGATCAGGCTGTTTTTGCTGTACTTTGCCGGTTCAGGCTTGAATATTTATTTGTTACATTTGTTTGTACACTGACACTGTATGTACAGTACAAAGTATTTACTGTCATCTTTAAACTAGACTTACCAATGAGAAATGTGAGTATAATTTGTAGACACATTTTTTTTTACAAAATAATGATTTTTAAATATACACATTTAATAAAAAAAGTGAACTTTGAAGGTATATATATACATGTATACCTGTATATGTATACAGTTTGTGTATACATATTTTTGTGTGCAAACTGTATACACTATGGAGAACATTAGACAAGATTTGATTTACATACTTTTTAACAAAAGTTTAACAGGCTTTTTATCCAGATCCAAATTGACAAATTATTTAATTGAATTATTTTGAATTGAACAAATACAAATTATCAATATTGTTGCAGCACTATTCCAAAACTGTCCTTGTTTCAAGCAGTCATACAAGGCTCATATTTCCATGCAATCAGAATCCCAAGACTCTTTCTGGAACATTGTTTCCAGCACATGAAGGCTGTACCTTTCCGATGGTGCTCTTGAAAATGAAAGGATGGGTTTTATATAAAGGAAGCACCTGTCATGAGCGAGGAAAGAACTGCTTGGCCTCTAACAATACCCAGTCAAAGTGGAGCTAAATAAGAAAATAGCTTTAAGAGTCCCGTGGGAGTCAAGTGCCTTTTCGTGCACAATCACCTTAATGCTAGATATTATGACTATGACTCCAGCATATTCAATTTTATTCTCCTATCATGTTCTTCAGGCACACCTTGTGCAGGAATGGGCAAAAAGAGCGACTGAGTCAGATGTTCCGAATGAGGAAAGGCCAAAAAAAACTCTTCTTGTTCTTCAACAGACACATATGTAAACACAGAGCTTTGGAGGAAACTGCTGTTTTCCACGTCATTTTAAACACTGGCGGAAACGCCTGCTTAAGTTTCTTTAACAGTCACTGGTGTGCGATTTCAGGTTCATAGTAAGCCATCTTCAAAGGCAGGAACTTCTGACGTTTAGCTGATTTCTCTTCCTGCACTACGGTGACCCCGCAGATTTGTTCGCCGGCCCACCGTGTTGTTTTCTAATTTGCTTTCCTCAAAGGAAATGGAGTTGTGTTATAGGAACACTGAGGTAATTGATTGTTTTTCAACACCGCTTTTGTCAGAATGATGTGAATAGACCAAATATGAAACATGAACATTCTAACCCTACAATCCTAGAAATTAGACACATACACAGCTGTTAAATAGCATTGTAAAATGGATAGCTCCTGTTTTTGATGCTGACTGGTTAATAGCCATGGTTTAATCACTGTAAAGCACAGCTATGAGCTCTTTACCCAGCTGCTTTTTGTATCACATCCTATAGCTAAAGGTTAACAGTCTCTATATCTTCTAGAATAAGAATGCATTTAAAGATTTTACTTTACTAATATATATATATATATGTTTCAGTATAATTATTATAGAGTAACAATTTATTTTATAATATTCATAACACAGCACACCCTCTCAGTTGCAATAATGTTCTGTATGAGATGTGGACCTGTGGTTAGGGCATATTGCATTCAGTTGTGGTGCTTATGCTGGAGTCACAGGTTTAAATCATGTAATGAAAATCCCTCTTTGCAATTAAATAAAAACATAACAAAAAATGGATTTCTCAATAAAAAAATTGAAAATTGAAAAAACTTATTCAGACCAGAAAGTCAAGCACACTAGTTCCCCTTAATAACACATAGTTTGTAGAACAGTCTGTGAATCAAAGACTCCATTAATTTTATCAGCACTGGAGTAAAATCGTGCTTCTAGTTGCTGGTCTGGTAGACTGTCTGCTGATGTTGTTTTACAGTACAGTTAACTTCATCGACTGCTCTCTACTTACAGACACTACAGCAGCTAAAGTGATTCATGTTGATTGCTTCTCTTCTGCACCATGCTCCACTGTTCATAGTTTTTAATTGGATTAGTAATGTGACGGTCCAGGGAGATTCTCATTTGCCATGGACCATGACAAGCTTGTCAACAACCAGTGAGTCAAATGGGGGACTCTGGGGGCAGGAGGGTGACAGACCAGTGCAGGGATGCATGGACAAAACTGGATGTCTATGGGGTCACTTGAAGTTTACCATTGATCCACATGGCTAGCAGTGAATGTACCTCATGTTGGAGTTCTTTGACTGTTAATTCCAGGTATGAAATGTAGGTAAATACAAATATACTAACATCTTAAAGAGAGGTTTTCTCATTTTAAGGAGATACAGTTTATTCAATATGTAAAATTATCATTATACAAATTATATATTAGAGTTATATATTATACAAAGTGCTCAGCAAACACAAAACACTGACAATATCCAATTATGCCAAATTAAAATAAATCAGATTAAATAGAAATTGAGCCTTGTCACTTTCTTAATAGTATTCCTGGTCTTGTTATTCATGCTAACAAACAAAAATATTTGTCATCATAACTTTTCATAAAAATAACTTTTTGTTTGATGTCACTTCTGCTTGTTAACAGTTGTTAACTGTTTAAGCATTATGTTAAGCTACTGTTGTAGGTAAAGCCTTGCCAGTGGGTAATATATTCATTTAATGCTGATTAACTTGAACATAATAAAAGCAATACAGCACAGCAATAATAACAAACAACATTCGATTTTAAAAAAGAAGCAACACTGTTGATCAGTATTGAGATTTCAAATTTCACCTTCAGTCTCCATCCCCTTTTCTGAAATTTAAAAATCAAAACATTTCAGCAGTACAATTAAAGATAATTATATCAGATTTAAAATAGCCACGTGTTGGTAAGTTTCCTTTATCAGGTGTGTAGGCCAGAATTTTGCTCCTCACTGCGGCTATTATATTTTAATGTTTACACACAGACACATTTTCTGCTGATCATCATGCCATTCACGATCACGTTGTTTCTTTTTTTTTTTGCAGCCATCAGTTTATTGGTGTTCCAGCTCTGGTGTTTGTTAGCACCGCAGTATTAACAGAACACTGAAAACACTTGCAGCTTGATGTACTTGGACATGATCCAATGATATGCAGCAGGAAAATTAGCATTTTGCTTCTCTGGCTTATTTTTGCTCAGCTCGCACCCTTGAGCAGGTTTCGAACTGTCATGTACCTGTCTACTTGAACGTCCATCTCACAATGGAGTGAGAGAGATAAGTGTGTGTGTTTGTGTAAAATAATTTGTCTAGCGTGTTGTACGTTAGTGGAAAAGGCTTAAATTGAGCTTGTTCATGTATGTGCCATGACAGAAGTTGATGTGTAACCATATGTATGTTTGTTTGGTGTGTGTGTGTAAGAGAGAGAGAGAGAGAGAGAGAGAGAACTTGCTGTTTAAAGACAGCATATAAAATAAAAATTGACCCTGTTTACTTTCTATGTTCCTGGTCTTATTATGAATGATTCATCAGTGTGTGTTGTTCTACAGAAAATGTTTGTCTTCAGAATCTCAAAATGTAATAACTTACTCCATCTCTAAAACAACCTTATTTTTGGCTAGGCTGAATGGAGAGGCTTTTTCACCTAGGAACAGGTTAATGTTAACCAACAGCCGGATAGCTAAGGCATTGTTTTAGGCCACTGATAATGTAATCTTTTTGAAATATTGCTTATAATTAACAATTTAATGTCAGTCAACAGCATACAAATTATGACAATAATGGAAAACAACAATGGGTAAATAAGCATTACCATTAGGATATGTCAGGATGCTCTTGTGCTGTAGTCAAAAAGCCTCCTTAAACTCACTTTCAGGTCTTACTATGTTCTGGTAGGGAATGCCCACTTTTCATGATTCAGTCAATTAATATAGTCAATAAAATAATTGAGTCGCACCATACATTTTTTTTCTCAGTAACTATCCTGGTTCGCTTTTGAACATGTGTGTTTTAGAATGTGTCATTTCATAATTGGAAGTACCCATCAAAACCCCCAAATCATGTGACCATCTGACCTGTATGATAAAGTGTTCTGCATATGTGAAAATGCATGAAACACCTGTTATCTGTCTTTCTGTCCAGTTCTCGACCTGGCCGTCCTCCCAAACGTTCTCTTGGTGTGGCGATGCAGGACAGCTCACGTCTGCTTCCTCACAGTGTTCATGGCCTGCTCTCCCCCAGTCTGCTCTCCCCGACAGGTAAGACCAGCTTGAACCTGCCTAGAAGACCTAAAATAAAGTTACAGTGCTATTGCTGAAATATTCAAAGTGACATATATGAACATTTTGTCTAAGGATGTACAGATCCACATTTTTGTCATACTCAGTTAGTGGGTTTTAAGGACGTCCTGTGTAAGGCTGGTTTATGGTTATGTCCATCAGTCTGACGTGTTTTCCAGGGGACATTTAAATACAGTAGGACACGCTTTTAAAAAACAGCTGGCTGGAGCTCAGTAGAATGGAACAGCTTGCAGGCGTTGCACGCATCGAAACAACCAAAGATGTCCATCTGCATGCTATCATAATCCTCAAAAAAAGCCCCAAACTACAGTTTATGCTAAATAATAAGATCTGCAGGGGAATGGGTTTTAAAGCTAAAACAAAAAGTTTAAGATCCAGATTCGGTAGTCAACGTCATAAATCAACACAGTTAAGTTGATTGGGGGCGACTAGTTGGTCATCTTGACCAATCTCTAGTTTTGTCATTTGTGCTTGAATCCAAAGGATGATTTTTGATTAATTTGTGGATTCTGGGTGTTTTTTTAATTCTTTTTATCAGTGTTGTCTGTCTTTTTTCCTGTCTTTCTTGCCTCCTCCCACTCTCCACCTTCTGCAAATCAGCTCCTATTGATTTTCCACCTCTGTCCTTCACTAGCCACCACTGCGTCTCAAACAGAGGTTAAACTATTGGATTTCTGTAGCCTCTTTGCTTTTTCCTGCGCACGCATTTGCTTTCTCTCTCTCCGTTTCTCATTCCTCTTTTATATCACATGCCTTTTAAATGGAATCCTTTTACACCACTTTTACACCAAATCCCAAACCACAGGGTGTCACCTGCGGGTTTGTTTGTGGGAACGCACATATATATTTACAACTAAGCCTCAATAAATGCGCTGACGCCTGCACGTCGTTTAACACATGCTGTTCTGTTTCATTCAGGTTCTACCCCCTTTCCTTCATAAGCCATCTTTACATTCCTTCCCTTTTAGTTTCAACTCTCTAAATTGCTGATGGTAGTGGCAATTTAGCTCTCACAATGGCCAGCGAGTGTATCGATTGGTGCAGCGCGGAGTAGCCCAAGTAGTCCGTTAGCCAGCCACGCTGATTGATTTTAGATGACTCTGTTGTTATTTCTGCCGACCTGCTCCGGGGGGTTTTGGGGGGAAGGAGCTCTTTAAAATGTGCGTCCACATTTTTCTCAATCCCTTTGCTCACCGGGGGACAACAGGACGTTTGGCGTCACCTCAGTGCCAACAAACGTCTGACTTCTTAGAAGGTGATGCAACTTCAGAACAATGTTAGTTAATAGTGATACTTGCAATGTGCCAGTTTTTAAAACATGACCAGAATGTTGCGTGTACTAGTTCATAAAAACCATTTTATGTAAACTGTTGCATTCAGTTTAATGCAACAATGTATGTATTTGTGAACAATTTATCTTACATTTTTCATTCTTTCTCACAGATAGTTTCTCTGTGGAATAAACATTTTTTTCCCAAACACATTTTCAGTGCTGCATATCTAACAATCATATTTCATCCAGATTTCTTCCAGCTGGTAGTTGCTGGCCTTATTTATATACATAAACAGAAAAAGGGCCTTTTTAAACGTGTCAGATGAACTAAAATGTTTATTTTGCACCCCATCTGGTTGTGTTCTAAACACCTCAGGTCTGTCTGCTTCAGTGTGACCTGAGATCTCACCAGGGCTGAAGGAACTCACATGTCAGGAGATCCCGTTGTATTCTGCATGACAGCGCTATCAACATATTGTGAAACCTGAGCTGCTGAGCTAACCATGTTTCCGATTGTTTACTGAGAATGATAGCTCTGTTCCATGTGCATTTCATGATTTGCCTGTGTATCATTTCCTCCCAACACAAAATACACAAGTACATTTGGTCAAAGCAATCATTTCCCATGAAACATCTTAACTTAAACATATGTTTTAAGACATGCAGCCTATCTGTTGCGATACCCTGTAATACAATATTATAGTAACATAGCTTCAGCAGTAGCTGCATGAAGTATTAACTTGTAAATAGGCTACAATTTTCAAAGATGACTAAATTTGTACATATTCTCTAAAAATGAATTTGCAGATAAAAACGAACTTAATCAGTATCAGTTGTAATTTAAATTTTCTATGGATTCTAATTACATTTGTCCTTATTATAACCAGGAATTATGCAATTATGTATCACAATGAATTCTAATTCTAATCACATAATAAAAATGCTTGTATCTATTTTGTTACGTTTATATTTTGTTATGTTTGGTTAACTCTAAACATTTTTGTTTAGATTTGTGTAGTAATACGTTCATCTTAACGATCATTGCATGCTACAAGCATTACTAACACAGTGGATTCTGATCAGAGTTGTCATTTAATTATTAGCAGCAATTTAGGTGGTTATTTACTGCTAATGCCATAATTAGGCAGAACACAGTGGCGGCTCGGCCGATGCAGCGCTCAGTAGAGGATGTCAATGCTCGCCAGCACCCTCAGAGAGTGAAAAACAGCCAGGGAAAGATGTCTCTGGGGAAATGAAGGGTTTTTCTCCTCTATCTGAGATCTCAGCTGCGCTTCCAGTCAAGATAGAGCGACTGAACGGAATGGGGGGTGATAGCAAACCAGGTGTTGTTGTGGGGTTTGTTTTTACATTAGGTTTCCTGGATTGCTGTTGACAGAAACATTATAAGCTCGTAGCACCTCCAGATGCAAGAGAAGGAGAACAGGAAGGTGATAATGTTCACCCCGTATGTACAGATTATTAGAATAAAACTATGATGCTGTTTACTATTGAACTATTGCTTAAACTTTGATTTTGAAGAAACCACCTAACCTTAGGTATTAAACCTCATAGTATTGTCTCCCTCATAGTTTATGCTAGTTTTTGCTTTACATGAGTAATTCCTTAATTTATATGGCTTCTTATAGAGAGGCAGTTTAATTCTTTAAGTGATCAGACTGTAGTTTTTCACCTTTGGTTTTATTCACAAACAAAATAATTTTTTTGAAGTTAATGAAAAACTCTTTTAGACTTTCTTTTAGACCCTGAGGCATATCTACAGATCAAACTATCACAGAGATGTGGGGACAAGATCTTTTGACTAGTGCCAGTTAAACACCCTAAAACCAGTCACAACCCCCTTTCAAACCAGAGGCATCACAACACAGGCAGGCACCGCTCACACTTTCTTTGTAAAATGTAAAAGTCTAGTAATCCTTATATAGTTGATCGTGAGCAGAATTAGTGGGTAGCTTGACTTTCCAAACTCGCTATCTGTTCCAGGTCTTAGTCGGGGCCCACCACTGATAACAGATAACTGATGGGCGGTACTGATCTAAAATGTCAGCAAAAGGACACACTCTCTCTCTCAAACTCACACATTCCCACACACACATGCCCCCTCTCTAGTTCCCATCCATACACACTTGTAGAAAACGTCTGTTACACAAACCTGTCCACGCACACAGACACACAAACGCGCACACTCTTTCTCTGTGGGTGAAAACAATTGCAGGCCTAGCTGGTGACTTTGATGAATGACACGTCCCTTTGGGGAGCAGTTTGCCCATCTGTTTATCCCCCCTTCTGTAGCCCCCCTCCCCCAGCACGCACACACACATGTGCAGAAACACACACTGCACTCAGAGCAGCAGTATTTAAGACTGTCGGCGTCTCCGTCACGCACCTGTGAGCACTCTCGCGCTCACACTGCTCGAGACATCTTCTTTCTCCAAGTACCCAGGGTCTCGTTGTCACTCATCATTTCTATGTTATTTAGCACATTCTTTTGATTTCAGGTGAGGAGTTTCTTGATGCTAGGGATGTGCAAAACTAAGCATTTTCAAAGTCGACTAGTTGGCGTGTTGCCTGATTGACTAGTTGGCTACTTGTTCATAAGGAAGCCCTGTATAAATCAGCTGTTTTGGGTCCTCCTGACCTTGACAGAGGGAGTGTAGTAAGGAGTTGCAAGAGTAGGTGAAGAGTAGGTGGAGCACTAGTGCCACAGTGCCATTTTATAAGTTGAACTAATTTTTTCTCTTTAAAAGATACATACCATTCTTATTAGTACACTTAAATACAATTATATAGCATAAACAAATACAAAAATCTTTAATAAAAAAAAATAGAATTAAACTTTGCTAATCAGAAGTTAGTTGTTGGGCAACTAATTGAGCATCATAATTCATCCTTGTTTGACACAATTGTTTCTCCTTACTTTACACTTGCTTCTTCTGTTATAGAACTGGTTACTTGCTTAGCACTCTGGCTGGAGGGGTTAAGTGTGCATTTGTGTGTGTGTGTAGAAAAGAGCTAGGATAAATAAAACATGGAGATCTGTTTAGCGACATATGGGCCAGTGCAACACGTCCCTTGCATCCTAATGAAAGCTAAGCCTTTCAAACTGCATGAGACGAGAGCTTTGTGCTGCCAGGAATATAGATATCAGTGAGAACCAGTGAGCCTTTACATCCGTCTGAACTTACTGTATCACATGGACAATTCATAGAAGAATCTGAATTACAACACCAAATTAATTTCATCCTTTTGTCAGGTTGTATCTTAATTCAGATTGTCAATACGGATTGTGAATTGCTGCGAGGAGTCACATGTTAACAAATGCATCTTAAAGTAGCGGCACAGTCGTGTGGTTTTAACATATGGCAGTCAATTGACAAGTCAGCTGAAAAAAAATCCACAGTTGAACACAAATTAAGCTAGTAATTTGCAAACTGTTTTTTCAGTGTCAGTAAGTTCTCACAGCCTTAACGTGTGGGAGCGCATCAGCAGTGCTATTAGCACGTTTTTGTACTTTTTTAAAAAGGTGACAACTGTACAAAAAAACACTTTTTAATGTAATATTTAAAATGAGAACATGTTGCTTGCAAAAAAGCAAAAAAAGTGACTGTAAAATCATAAACGTTAAACCTTCTAGGGTTAGTGAACAAAACCAAAATAAAAGAAAGTGTTCAGTGTTAAAATATTTTTAATTTCAAGTTAATATGTACAGACAACTACAACCCATTTATAGACTGATATTTCCAAAAAAAAATGTGACAATATAAAAAAAATTGTTTTGTTTAAGTATCAAGACCAGCCTGACACAACAACATTGGTTCAATGGTGTAATTTCAGGGATGCTACTGTCTGTTTGCTGACTAATAGCAGACTGGGGGGAGTTTTGGCCTTGTTTTTTTTCAGAGTTTCAAGTTTTAGAGTTGAAGTGCAATTTTGGATTGATGTTTTATCGTTCATTTCGCTACATTTGCACCTCCCCTGATTATGCCTAGTCCCCTTGTAAATGCATAGTCTTCTTGTAAAACACACACACACACACACACACAAACAGACCTCCATCAGCCCCCAGGTGCATAGGTGGGTGGCCTTCAATCCCTATTTAATGAAGGCTGAGCTTTTTTTTGGTTCACAGAGTGATCTTCCTGTCTTCAAACACACTGGCAGAAGACGTCTCAATAGCTCTTCATTATTGCAGGCAGAGCCTTTGGAAAAAAAAACAAAGACATCATAATTACAAGAGCACGCACAGGCTCGGGGACGCAGAGAGTTAGCGGGCACGCAAGAGAGAGGAGAATAGAGATCTTTTAGTGCTTATTTCCATAGCTCTTCTGATAAAGAAAGGGCTGGTTGATCTCTACTGGGTTCCCGGTACTTACTCTCTGCATTGATCTGTTCAGCTGAAGGCAGTGGATGTAAAGCACAGAACATTTTACCCATGTTTTCTTCTCTTTTCAAACAGTCTGTTCTCTGTTATCAATAAACACATTTCATCCACAGGTGAAGAAGGCCGCATTTCCGGAATGTGAATTTGTGTTCACAGTGACTTTTAGTGTCTGTACCTGTATGGCAAAACTGCCTTAACAGATTAAAAGAAATGTAACTCTGTAACTCACCAGTTGAATTACAAAGTGGACATGTGTATTTGTTTCTTAAGGGTCTAATTTAATTTATCTAAATTATTATCTTAACTATTGATTTTAATTTAGTCATTTAAAACTTATTTTATTATACAAAGCACATTTATTTATAGCATAATATTTTTTGATCATGTTGAAGTCCAATTGTAAACATTGACCATGGGAACCACAGTTACTGCTGAAACAGCATAGTTACAACTAGTTACATAGTAACTAGTTAATACAATAAAATATAACCAGTAAAACCACAGTGCTGTAGGAAAACAACTATATTTAACTATAGTTAAATCATAAACTAACTGTGATTATATGTAATAAATCCATAGTAATTGCAGGTAAAGGAATCAATAACCACTCTCTAAATTAATCACAGGTTTATATACTCTTCATACTCTCCCTGTGGTATTTGATGTAAACCACTGTAACAGTGGGTGGCTCCACCCAATCAATGGTTGTGATGTCATCAATGTAAGTGTTGTTTCTATTTATGAAATATGTTAATTTGTTTTAAATAATGTAAAAAAATTGTAACTGAAAAATCAGCAAAGATTTATTTAGAAAATTCCTTTAAAGTACAGACAACAACTTTTGCAACAGTGTTGTTTGGCAGAAATTACGTTTAGTGGTGAAATTTTCTAACAGCAGATTTAGCAGTTTAAGCATCAGCAAACTTTACGATCTTCAAAGTTTCTCATAGTCAGAGGTTTTATTGAAGAGATAATAGATATTAAGGCGTCCACCTACAGAGTTTGAGCGATATGATACTCATCTGTCTGTTTGTCAGCCGCTGGCCTCCTTATCACTGCACCGCTCGACTGCGTTAGCTCTATAATTAGCCACTTAATTAGCAAAGGGGACTTGATTGACAGTTTGGAGCCAATGACTCACGTTCAGGACGAACGTCTCAGCGTATGTGTGTTGTATGAGTGTGCCAGTGCCGCCGGCGACACGTTAAGACCCACCTTAAGATCAATCCTACACTCCTTCCAAAACCTCTTATGCTAACGCAAGTCAATCCATGTGTGTCAGAGATTACAAAAGTTGGATTAGTTCTGCGGAATGATACACATTTGTTAATCCCAAATAAATTATGTCGTCTTTGGGAAGCCTTGGAGAGACATGGTACAGTACCTCAGGATAAACTATAGTTTAGCAAAAGCTTTGTTACGTCCCCGAAAAGAGGCTGTAAATTGTCAGCGTTAAAACCTGATGACTTTTTTGAAGCAAATAAAATTTCAGTTCATTGTAAATGTTTGTTATTAGTGAATTCTGAAATGGAAATGAGCCATAGGTTTTGTGACACCATCAACTTTATTAATTCAAAATACTATATATATATATATATATATATATATATATATATATATATATATATATATATATATATATAACGTTTTTTAATTAGCTGTGCTGTATGACTTTGTGTACTAATAAAATGTTATTAAGCGAAAAATGAAGCATCAAGACGTTGTATGAATAACATGTCCATGTTAATTACTCATCAGGCCACCTGCAGCTAAATGAGCTTGTGCTTACCAGAAATAGTTCCTGTTCTCCATGTGAAGGGCATCACCACACACACACGCTTGTATGTACACTCTGGATACCTAATACAGAATTATAATAGATACACACTTGAAAAAAAAAACAAAGACTCTCAGCATCCCACAGCGAGCTTTATTAATTTTGACAGTGCGGTATGCAAATGCCTTTTTTAATGCTTACGCTGCTAGTTAGCCAGGTATCTGCCGTTCTGACACCTCCTTCCCCCATTAGAAAAAAGAAAAGAAAAAGAAAGAATGTCGATAGCTCATCGATAAAGTCACGCTAATTTTCCATGCTGTCCTCGACTTTGCTCCCATCTGCACTTTTTTGTAAACTCATCATCAAAGTTCAAAATCTGACTCCATTAATCTGGTATTAAAATGAACAAAAGGGTGACCTTGTCCAGATTAATAAGTCAGTGGCGAAACACGCTTTCAGCGTTCGAAAAGGTTACACAAAGGTTAGCCTTTAAGTGCGGCACCCACCTCTCTGCTCTCTTTCACATAGACTCTTCAGCTTTTATCATGAGATATGTGAGTTGATCTTGCTTTTATAATGTAGCATATAGAAAATTATCTCACAAAACATAAGAAACAACCATATCATTAATCAGAAGTAAAGGAGAACTCTGATCGGTGATCAGATGCTGTAGACTTTTTGTTCTTCTCATTTTGTTGACAGCCGGGGTCACTGTTTTTTGCTGTTTGTGTGCCCTCAGACAAACAAACTTAAAATCCCTTAGTGGGCTGCTGTCCAAAACTGCAGTCAATACCCAGAACCTGCGTATATGTGTGTCAGCTCCTGAGGGAAGGTTGTTTTTTTAACCTCTGCACACATCTAGGGTCTGTCTCAATATGTTCCTCACCTCAATAGTAAGTACTGTACACTGCCCAGGGAGACTCTAGAGCTATGCCGTTGTCCTTACAGTGCATTTCAGCATTCACTCTCTAGAATTTCCCAGAATGCATTGCGGGTGTCGCGTCTTCTTGATTGTAGATTGAAAATAGTGTGCTTTAAAATAGCTGTGAAAGATCTGCTGTAGCATATTCCATACTTATTTTGCTGATAAACACCAGCATCATAAGGCACAAATTTGTGTCACAGGAAAACAAGTCATCAGTGTCCCAGTGTTTTTTGGATGAGGCTCTTTTGTAGATCAGCCAATCAGTTCTATCAATCCCTGTGTCATTTTTTGTGCCAGCTCAGGTGACTGGCACAAAAAATGTCAGCATTCAAATTAGGTATAAAGAATGTAATTCTGCCCATCAAACACCTGCTTTTGAGATGAATGGGAATGCTGATGCTTTTTCCAGACATTACAGACCTTCTTGGTTCCAAGTAACATTAGACGTTCATATGTGAGTGAGTTCAGCTCAACAGGTGCAGCAAGCTAAACCATATAAACCTCCAGTTTTATTTTCAGCTTTATATTTACCCCTCGTTCTATCTCACGCTCTCTTTTTTCCTCTCACTTTCTCCGGCCACTGGAGTGGATCAGTCAAATTATCGAGTGGCAAAACTAATTCGGCGCCCGGGGGCCGGCAGAGCTGCCACTTCCCATCAGCCCCACCGCCAGTCAGTGCCCAACTGTTTTCATTTGGATCCTCTTGTTTCATTTATTATGGCTATTGGAGCTAATCCTACGAGCAAACCCCCGGCTGGCCCGCCTGTCACTATTGTTTCGGCTGTTGGATGCACCTTGCCTTCAGTGGGAGGGGTTGCTCCAGGACCAGCTCATGACGGAAGTGAGGTTTCTCACAAGGGGGAGAAAGGGATCTCATCAATCACATTAAACTCATTAGGACAAGCCTGTAGCCCCCCATTTTCTCTTCTTCTTAATCTCTCTGTTCTCTGTCTGTACTTTAGTCAATGAGGAGACAAGACTACACAATCACATAGGAAAATTGTAGTTTGTTGCTTGTAGATTGATTGGTTGGTCAGATTTCTGGTTCATATTTTGGAAGTCTCAGTCTGGTTCATACTTTAATTCTCAGTTATGTTTCATTTTAATGTCTTTAAAATTAATAACTTTCTCCCAGGTGTTTTTTTTTTTGATAAACTTTTGAAAATGTGTTCTGAAACTGACAAAATTGAGATTAATAGGTCTTTTTCCCCAAAAATCTAAAGATCAGTAAAACTAAAAACTAACATGCAATTTTTGAAAAGAATTGATGTCCATGTAATCTCGTTGTAATTTAAGATATATAGGAACAGAGTTCTAATCTGTCATTTGTGATTTTTCTTTCCTGTACCCAAATATTTTATATTTATTATTATATATATGGATATAGTTTTGTATGGCAGTTACCACCAGTAATGGCTCAGTGTATGCTGTATAACAGTATACAATATAGTTCAATAAGTCTAAAATCTAATATGTTCTACTATTTTATTTATTCTGTATTGCAATATATAAAGTTTGAGACTATACTAGGTATGTTATAATCCTAGGCAGAAACATGGAACATAGGCATGGAACAGTTTCTTGTCTTTGTTCTGTAATCAAAACCTCACTCTAGGAAGTTATTGATTATAATCAATACAGCCTCATGCAAGTAAAATAGATGCTTAACAAAAGGCAAGTACATCAAAATGATTTTTATAGTTCCTAAAATAATTCCCCTCACTAATACATATTTATAAAGAAAATGGTGTAGTTGCCTGATTCAAAAACTCAAAAAGCCTTGACCAGAGAAAGAAAGTGAGAGAGAGAGAGAGAGCTCATTCAACTTATTTTCACCACGGGGCAAGTTATAAAGAGGTTAAGGGTTTGTTGAACACAACACATTCTACTCAAGGTAAACCTTTGTTTGTTGAAGTCTGGGCTCTCTTGGTTTGCTGTCTTGCTGAAAATAAATGCCTGGGGGTCTGAGGAGAGAATTGGGTGGTCTTGTTTAATGGCCCAGCTTCAGTCTTCCTTTGAAATGTGAGGGAGGTCATACCTCTGCATCTCTACAATTAACAATGTTAACGAGGCTAGGCCATTAACGCCAGCCTTAAATTTGGGATGTTACGAGAACAAGAACTTCACTGTACTTGTTAAGTGTTTATTTGTGTGCTCAGCATTTTGATTCAGATTACCTTGTTCTGTTGAAGTTGAAAATGTTTTCGTTAAACTAAATTCATGCTTTTTTCCATCATATTTTCCTTTATCTACTGCTAAACTGTGATGTTCATGACGATGTCACTTACAGTCAAAAACTATTTATTAGTAATATTTGCTAAGGCCCCCAAACTCTAGGTTTAGATTTTGGTGCATAACTTGTATGATAATATCTTAAGAATCTCCTGAGCTACTGAGCATCTGTGCTACTGAGTGTCTACTGTAGCTCAGTGGTAGAGCATTGCGTTAGCAGCGCAAGAGGTTGTGGGTTCGATTCCCAGGGAGTACATGTACTAAGAAAATGTATAGCTTCAATGTACTATAAGTTAGTAAATAAGTTAGTAAAACTCTAGTCAGTCCATCTTGTTGAAATGATTATACATTTCCAGGCAGTCAGTTGCTGTAAATGCAGTGGATTATAACAGCCCTGTTTTATTTTCTCTATTTTTTTCTTTGATGCCTGCGGCTGCCTCTTAACTAATCTAGATCAACAACATTTCAAAGTGTGCACACACACAGTGGTAACAGGGAGGAGAAAGACACGCTTATATAGTGGTGGGTCTGAAGATGTTTGTGACCATGTTTTCAGGTACGATGCCCAAGGGTTTTACAGCAGCGCTGCAACAAATCAGCTTTAACCTGTTTCTTCTATACAATTAAACAATGTTTTACGCTGTCCACCGCAGTACTTGCATGCTTTTGGGGCTGTTCACCTGGAAATATTTTTAGATTGCATTTTATTAAAGCAACACGTTTCGTTGTGTAATGTATTCTGCAAACACACTGACAGTTGTGAGTGAAAGTAATAAATGAATTTATCGGGTTTGTAAACCAATAGACATGAACATGGTTTACATTATCACTCCTCCAGGCCGCACTAAACCGGATTGTTTGAACAGGAGTTAGAGGTTCTGTGAACTTTGATCATCATAATTAATATTAATATAAGTGCTGTTTCTCAGAAATAGTTTGTACTGTCAGGTGTAAAATGTGACCCTTGAAATTATTTTGTTTTCTATGTAGTTTTATTGTATCCTTATCAATTGCCTGCTCAGATCACACAACCATGGTTAATGTGAGGTCAATAAAAAGTTTATCTGCAACTATATGCGCAAATAATTGTGTTTGTTCCCTGTGATAATTAATGTCATGTCGTGTCAAATGTCATAACTAATACTGTACATTGAAAACTTTAATAACTTCTAAGAACTTGATTGACTAGGTGCTATGCTTATTTTGTTTAACAGCTACATGCCAAGGTATAAATTGTACTGTAAAAAATCTGATTCATATATTGATAAAATTAATGATTGTATACAGTCTATCAGTGCACATTACTCAAAAACAGTTTTTCATCAAAACACAATAACCAAATAATAGATATACTTAAGTCCCTGATATTATTGCTCACTATATATATTGATTGACTTTATACATTAAATTATGTAAGTAAATGAATTTGAATTTGAGAAATAAAATTTAAAAGCTATGATGTGGGGGTAAATTTTAAGCAAACAGCAACTTAAATCAGTCTGTTCCTTACTCAGAGTTATTGTATAGCTACAGACGACTTAAAATGCAATAATTTCAAAAAGATCATTTCGAGATGATGATCCTTTAATTGTGAAAAACATGCATTAGTACACATTTTGAATGTGTTGGACAGATGGACAGATGATGGCAGATGATAGAAAGAAACGAGTGGAGATAGAGTGTAATTCTGAGCTCAGGACAGAATAGGAGAGAGAGAGAGAGAGAGGGTAGGAAAAGTGCTCTCCACTCACTTTCTGCCCAGTGAGCAGTGCCTTGTTACTCTTTGAACACTTGGCCCATTTATTTCTGCTAAGTCGTGAGATTCTGCGTCGGCCAGTGAAGACTCTAGTGGCTCTTTCCATGAAACATTAACGAGTTCCTGGGGTTAAAGGGATGCCTCGAAATCACTGCTGATTGCAGCTTGTGTGTATATAGGTGTGTGATTGTGGGTGTGTATGAGAGAACATTAAGGGCAGAAATTAATATACTGCATTGGTACACATGCACATAGATAGTGGTGGGCAAAAGTGTGCGTTCAAACACTCATCAGAATCTGCATCAGAATCATTGAGTGCGCACAATCTGAATTCTGAATTCAGTCCTGAGATGTTTCTGCGTCTGCGTCATGTTTTTGTAGCTGTAGTTGTGAGTTCAATTCCTAGGGAAAACATGTACTGTTAAAATGTATAACATGAATGTGCTGTAAGTCGCTTTGGATAAAAGCATCTGCCAAATGCATACATGTAAATCAGAATCATTGTGCACACACACAAACATATAATCTGAATTCAGTTCTAAAATGTTTCTTGAATTATTGTGTGCACATATTTCGTTTCATGGACAGTCTGACTACAGGACGAGGGGTTATTAATCCTCACTGCCTCTACCGCCTACCACCCCTTGTTCGTCTAGGGCGCCTGTTGATGACACATACAGATCAGGACGCCCACGGGCCAATCGCAGATCTCATCCACAGGGTTTCACAATTTTGCTGCAATCTGCCTGCCCACTCCACACACTCAACACACACTCTAGGGTACATGAAACAAAATATAATGGAAAGACTTGTGTCCGTTACCGTAGTCGTTCTAGAGCCTGCAGAGTTAAAGGTCAAGGTATTCTTCAAAAGGAATAAAGTATCTTCCAGTTTGTACGTTATTTAGTTCACATGAAAATGTATTTTATTGGAAGTTGGTTTGTATTTACATTATTACATCACACTGCATCATTGCACTTACAGTGGTTTCATGAATTAAGAAATTCTTCTTGGTGGTTAAATAACATTATTACCAACCAGTCAGATTTTTGGGTTAGAGAAATGGTTTGGACTAGAGTTTTCAGATAAAAAACATCCTAAACACTGATCTATGATCAGATGTAATAATCATTTTAATATTTATATGAAACACAGCAAAACTGATATCAGATCAGCATAAAATGTCATCTCTAGGCAAGTGTACTAAACAGAGCAATCATTCATTCACCCAAAGTCATATCAGATGACCACGCCTCTCTCATAACAACAAACTGAAAGTTATACGCTGTGTCCCAGTTTGTATACTTTTCTAAATTTGTAAGATTCAAAATAGGGCTTCCTAGATAATAGTATGTGGGAAAAGAAGTATGCCAAAGATTTGCTATTTCCTTAGATTTTCAGTGCATCCAGGCCTTCACACTGAATTACCCATAATCCTTTGGGATAAATCCAAACCAAGTCCCTTTCACCTGACTTACATCAGGGCTTTAACACAGCTCTCAACACTAGCATTATGTATGCTTTTATCTCTACTTGAAAAGTGTTGCAGATAGTTTACTGAAGGTCAGTTGTACAATTTGTAATGAGCATAGAATACCTAATATTTATAATGAGAAGATATGATAATATTATTCTCTGAATTTCATATACCTTTGACCTTGTGTCATACAGCTCAGTCTATCAAGATACATACAGTATGTCTTCCATGATGTACTGATTTTTGTTTCAGAACCACCCCTCAAAAGACATTTAATTAAAATTGTTTAGTACTCAGTGACAGTCAGGTTTAAAGCTGAACTATAGGGCATAATATGCAGCAGTTCATGTCAATTTTATGGCATGGTAGTACAGTATACTACACCGTTACTATACTGTCTTTCTACATCCTTATTCCCATCACCAGCAGAGTACATACTTTTATTGTGTAGTAGAAGTATGCAAATTCCAATGCAGCCATAGCGCCTCCATAATGTGCAAGTTGGAACAAAATGTAAGGCTTGCACAAACAATCTAAACAAATAAATAAATAAAAAGAAGCGATTACTACAGCAGGGAGTTAATTAACGGCTTGTTCGTGTTTGATAGGAGAATAGCGTGCTGTAATTTTACCTTGATGTAATATAAAACTGCAAGCTGCCACCGCTGCATTGGCTAATTAACACCTGTGTGTAGTGGCCGCTTGGACCCCAGCACCTATTAATGCCTGAGAACACAATACAACAATTAAACTCAGCGCTATTAGACTTTAAACTGTGCTGGTGTATAGTGGGTAGTAAATTTGGCCGCTTTTACCTTTTTAATTGCCCCAGACATTGACAAGAGATTATATTAATGTTTTTAAATGTAACTTAAACACAAGGAAGAAGTGCTGAGGGGTAATGTTATTGCCCAATTTGTCTGTTTTGTCAGCACTTTTATGCAGAAAAAAAGTGAAAATCTGGAGGTCAGGAAAATCTGGAGGTCAAATTAGAATGTAAAATACAGCATCACTTCTTAATGTGGGTTTGACTTTTCTGAAGTTTTGCATGTACTGCCAAAAACAATGAATTAGACATGTATTTTCTTGAAATACATGTATAGCTTTTAATCAAAGGTCTCCACAGTGCACATTAAGTCTCATCAGTGACTGTGTCCCAATTTACATGCTGTGTTCTAAATAGTATGTGAGATTAGAATTCGAGTGTCCCAAATCATAGTTAGTTGAAAATGAGATCCCAAAGGTGTCAGATAGTGTACTGTTTTAGTGGATTTTTTTAAGTGTATACCCATACATGCTTTTGAGGTTTATATTACCCATAATCCCTTGCACTTTTAGATTCTGCAGAACTATGGCTGAATTTAAACATAATCTGTTTGTAAATCTAAATGTCAGAGGTACTGTCAGGCTCAGTTGTACATCATTATGAGGTAAAAAAATGTGAACAATTGAGTCAGAAATGATCAAATTAATTTGCCTTTATCAACTGTCTATACAAACATACAGTTCAGGAAAACTTGTGCTAAATATCTGTTATGTCTTTTTTATTCTTTCTTGCTTTTGTCTGTCCCACTCCTCTGCCCGTTCCCCTGGGTACGGCCGTCAGTGCCCTCATTCCCACGGTGTGTGTGTGAATGTATGTATCATCTTTTCTCTGTTCCAATAATGGCAGATCCACATCAGCATCTGCCTCCATTAAAAGTAATTACAGTCTCTTGCTCATATAGGCCATCTCTCAAAAAGTGTGGTTTGGCCCACATGAGCTGACTCAGGAGCAGGGAGACCCCTCGACCCCAGACAGGCCTGATCTTGGATCAGAAATAAGGATGACTACCCATTGAAAAGCTTGAAATAAGTGAAGTGTGTCTTCACTATAAATGGAACTCAGTTCACATATTACTTTTGTCATGGCAGTGTCTAAATTAATTAGCCAGTTTTAATTTAAAATAAGTAATAATCTCAAAAAATTCATTTGCTTGTAAATCACGCTACACTGGTCATGATAAACAGAAAATTATGTCTTAGAAAAATAATATCCCAAAGACAGATAGATTTATAAATTGATTTATAAATTCAATGATTTTATACATGATATATAAATGATATATTTTCTAAGTCTGTTTTAAGGAGTCTGAGTCTTTCCTTTAAAATGCTTCAGAAGGGACTTTATTTCAAAGCAAGGTGAGGTCTCAGCTGCTTAGGAGTTGAGAAGTCCTTCACTAGGTTTCATAATAGGGTCACAAGGTGGAAATCTCAGTATTCATTTGTGCTTTTATTTACAACTTCCATCTCGCCCCATTTCTCTCTCTGATTCTTACAAGCACTGAAAAGCACCAGAATCTGGTTTCACCCGCTGGCCATATTCCTTTGTCAGGCGCACATCTCATCCCTTGTTCCGCTGTTCGGAAATTCCAAAGGTGAATTAAATACGGTATTCCGCCCCCATATGCCTGTTCCCCCCCTTCTTGTCCTGTCTCAGTTTACTGTTCAACGTGAAATCGGACTGTAATATTTACCTGTTTTTTTCCTGTTTTGTGTACAAATCCGATACTTCTTTCCTTGAGACGCTCTGTCAAAGCAAAGAAAAGATGTTGTTTCTTTCTTTTTAAGCCCTGTTTGTCTGAAAAGGAAAAATGCAAAAGGCAATAATGTGTCCGATTGCATAGAGTAGAGGGTGGGGGGTGTCTGACTGACCCCCTTGTGGAAAACATGATCTCTGTGGACTTGTTCTCACAGGCAATCAGTGTTGTGTGTTTTGTTGGCCTCCATTTCTCTCTTCCTGCTCGCTTCTTTTTCATGTTCACTTTTATATGGTCTTGAACACAAAATCAGTGGATCTCTTCTTGTGTGCAATTGGGGGTTGTGCGTGTGTTTAGTTGGGCAAGTAAATACGGGAAATAAATATTTATTGGGATATTTGGTGACTCGCTCCCTTAAAACACTACAGAGGCAGGGAGTCTGGTATATACGCACAAAATATTTACCATTAGAAAGTCATCAGAAACATCAGAAAACCATGAAATTAAATTTGATGTTTGACTTGCTTCATTCATATGCACGTTACAGCTGCATGTAAGGAATCTTTGATTGGGAATATCTGCAATAAATCTGCCCTTTACCATGCAGTTTATTTGTAACAAATTTGTTTAGTTGTCCTGGATGCTGATTGGCTAATGCAGCATTCCAGCTGTGCTAAAATACATGATACAGCTACAGTATGCCGAAAACCACTGTTCACAGGTATTGTGTGTATAACTGTGCAGAACCCACAGCGACCAAATATAAACTTTAGTTTACATTTTCTAGGAAAATACAAACGAGCAATCTGATAAACAAAAAAATATACAGCTTTTTAAGCACTTTAATTAGTCATTAAATGTAAATACATAATTACATACTTAACACACAGTATCAGTACTTCATTAGTACAGGAAATTCAAATGTATGAAATACATAAAAATATAAGAATCAAACTTTCATGTTAGAACACATTAAATTTAATGAATTTCATTTGATTATTATGTAAGCATGAATTAATGTCATCAATGAGGGTTAATATGGTCTTAGAGGCAAATGTGAGTAAAATTATCTCACTGTGAAGTCCTGGTTTTATACAAGCAATATACAATTTATACAGGATATCTGAGGCTGTGTGTAAAGGGCTTGTTTGCATAACAACACCTCTAAGCCATGCTATATTTACAGTATAACACAACTTCCTGTATCTTATTGAAGAAACACTTTTTTATTTTCCTCAACTAAAGCCATTTCAGCCTTTCTCAAATGAACCTACAAGAAGGGACATTGAAATGACCAAGAGTTACTGACCTGTAACGCAATCCTAACCTGCAATTTCTCCTGTCTTTTACCCGGTCTTTAAGGTTTCATTACCGCAGTAAAGACAGGAATATTAAACGCACTCAACACCGAAATGAACCCATTGATGTAACGCTCGCTGACTTCCAGATCAAAAGAAACTTCTTTGGATAAATTTTTTTCTTCGTTTTGGAATCTACCTTTCCCATACCACTCTTAATTAAATGGGACATTGTTGTCTAGGTATGAAAAAGGGCCAATTCAAGCACGTCATAGCAGAGGAATCCAGACTGGCCCTTAGCTGACCCACCATCGAGACTCCAAAAGCCCCTCATCTACCTCAGCGCTTCACCTCCTCACTTCTAAGCCAGGTGAACCATTATCAACCAAGATGGACTGTCAGATCCAAGAACGAGGGAGTATTGGGTGAGGAAAGGAGGATAGATGTGTTCTCCCTCCAGTAGACGTGCCCCAGCGCCCTCCATTCATGATGACTTGCGCCGGGGCCCCGAGTGTTCAAAGCGTGAGTTTGAGGCTGAGAGACTTGTAGATCTGAAGGGCCATATGAAAGGCAAACAATAAGCAAGCTGTTTGTCCACCCCTGCAAAACGGCGCTCGCCTTTCATCCACCGGCTCCCATTTCCGCGGGTCGCGACTTTCCTCAAACATCAATTACGGCTACGTACGCCGTTTGATCTCCGGGCTTCTTCTCAACATAGTATCGGGAGGCGGGTGGGACTTTATAGTGTGTGTAAGACAATGCACTTTGTGCAGTTTGTTCACTTTCTTTAGTTTTCTGTTCTTGTTATACAGTATTAATGTGTGAATGTTTAGTTGGCAGATTTTATTTGGAGTCAGGATCCTGCGGAAGTGAGCAGAAGATGTGTTTGAATGTCTGATCTCTCTCTCCCACAAAGTTGGGCTTTTACATATTTTCAGAAAAGCACTTAAGGGCCCATCCTCATTTATTATTGTTATTAGTTTTAGTCGTTTTTAGTTTTAAGGTCCCTGACAGTCTGTTTGGCATAATGGGACCAAAGTGTGCACTCTGAGGAGGACTCAAGAGCTTAAGGGATCATTCTGGACGGGGCCTTTTTGCCACACACACACACACAGCAGCCTTATGTTGACAGTTCATTCAGCGTTCTAGAGTGCGTCTGAATCCTGTTTGAAGGCACGGGCAGCCATGTCGCTAACGACTCAGTGGGATTAGGCAACAAAACGAACCCTTAATAAATTGAATCAATCATGCTGACATTTTGTTTAAATGTAGTTGCCGCTTTTCCCACACTGCACTGTGTGGACAGGGCTGGTTGCATAAAAATACTGAGATTCTTATATTTTTTTTTGCCAAGAAGTAGATTCATTTATCTTACCCCCACTCACTGCAGTAAAGTATATCAGAGGCTTGTGTTTTTCAAAATATAAATAATTTGCTGGTTTTATTTATCTTACCGGCTGTCGCAGAACCTAAAACCTGAGAACGTTGTTAATTTTCAGTCTTAAGTGTTCGACAAGGGAGCATACGGCCCTCAAGGGAATGAAAAGTGCTCTGTGCTTCTGAATCCATACCGACTTTGTGAAACAGAATAAATGGATCTTCTTCGGCCTTCTTTTTTTATGTGCTAGTTCACGTATTCCGTTGGAGGCAAAATTTTTAATGAATTAGATCAAGGTGACATCCATTTTCTGAACCTGGGGAAATGTTACAGGACGTAAGCCTTCGCTTCATCCCATCCTGATTGGTGGGGAAATTTCGAGAGCGGAGTGCGAGAAGGCATTGCGTCGTCACTTAATGAATTACTTAATGTGTCCCTTCGTTGTTTAATTGAATTAATTAGGGGCCTAATTGGGCTGAGTGATGATGCTTCCAGGCCTGAGGAGCCCTTGATGAGCGGAGGGTAGAGATCTGGAAGTGTGTTTGAGACAGGGAGTAACACAGCAGAGATCCCCATGGGATACACACACCCTACCACAGTACCGCGTGTAGAGGGCCCTCTGGGAAAAGATTCCTCCCTACTTATTCATAGGGCCACATTTTGCCGGTGGGCAGCAGTAAGGGCCAGTGCCAATCTGCCCTCTAGAGAGCACTTTCTGAACAGAACAATGATATTCAGCAAAATACAGCTGTGAGGCTAAATTTCTAAATGAAGCACGCAGGATAGTGTGCATATTACAGCCACTGGATACTGAGCATATACACACCGCACCAAAGGACATAAAAATCATCTGTGAAATCTCTTTAATATCTCTGTTGTTTCTCCTACACAGCATTGAGTTTCCTTTTTTTTTTGCTGAGGCCTCATGCTTCCTCTGAAAAAAAATCCAAGCTATCTTCTAAAGTAATATGTTTCTTTTCAAGAGCTTCAATAGATCTTAATAATGTCTTAAATTGTGTAACAGCAACAAAGTCTGCAATCTAAAGTCAGAGATTTCATTATGAACTCAGACGTTGTTAAACTCTCCCTATATGTTCACTGTGTTAACAGTTGTCTCATTTGTGTCTCCTTTAATTTCTTCTAAATAATCTAAAGACGAATTTCTAAGACAGTGTAAACTATCTCATGTGTGAACATGAGAATCACATTAAGTTGCCTGAGCTATGACAAAGCAACCCTTCGGAGACACTTCCTGAAATGAAATCTGATCATCAAATGAAGTGCTCACAGGAGACGCATTTGAGACGCATGTTACTACCGGGTGTGAACAGCAATCTGTGTGGGGTGACCACTGGTGATCGGATCACCCCGAGACAGATGTTAGTAACAGGTGTAGACAGGACCAATATACTGTATGTTACCATACACACTTAACTCTGTGTGTGTGTTTGTACCACAGGTCTGACTGCAGCAGCCATGGCAGAAGCTATGAAACTACAGAAGATGAAACTGCTGGCCATGAACAACATTCACGGAGCTGGAAGCCAGAACGGTACAGAGTCAGAGAACGAAGAGCTAAACTCCAGCGCGGGTGAGAGTCACACACATTACTGACGTGCACTGATATAAGACTGTATAACATACAGAAGCCCAGCAGAGACGTGCATTATTACTTTCTGTCTCATGTTTGTGATCTCAACAAAATGTATCTTAAGTGTTTTTTAAAACAAGACATAAGGAAACATAAGGGTTCCAAATAACATGTATTACAGTTATATAGTACTGTTAGCTACCTATATATACCTATGTGTGTGTGTGTGTGTGTGTGTGTGTGTATACACATTTATTATTTAAACAATTATATACTGTATATAATAGTACTAATACAACACTAATAGTACTATATAATTTGTAATAATTACTCTGTCAATCTATTCTGTCTATTGCTTTTAATGTTCTAGTTTATAGATTACAGTTTATAGAAGTATAAAAATTTCACTTGCTGCAGTTTCACATCACATCAGATCTCCCACAACAAAACAAAAGATCTCTTAGAACATCAATACACTCTTCTGATGTACAGGGTGGACATTTAATTTGACAAGTTTTATGATTCATATGATTCACGAGCTTTGAATTACTAACTAGGCAATAGATATTCATAATATCAAAATAAAGAGCACTGTTAGGAAATGTTCAACAATCTAATCACCTCAGCACACACACACACACAGAGAAGCACATGACCGGAGGTAATGGGCTCTCGCCCATGCAGCCCTCTCCCTTCTTCTGTGCTTTATTGAAGCTAATGACGTCTTTAATGTTCCCCACCTGACTGTGCATTTAGATTGTGATGTTACCATCACTGCATCACCGCGCACACACACACAGTAAAATGTCATTCTTTATTATCACAGTGAACAACTGCGAACACAGACACAAATGCCATTCTTTGTTATTGCCAAGACCACTAATGCTTACATACACCAGCACACACACACAGGAGTATAAACACACACAGTGCGTGCGTCTGAATATGTAGAGGGAGCCAATAATACAAGCAATTCACTGGTCATGCTGTCTTCAAAGATTTAAAAAATCTGATCAAATTCTTTATGATTGTAAAACTTAAGAAGTAAACAAACACAAAGTGTCACAAAATAAGTCAATTTTATAGATGATTGATGTGTATAATACTTTTATTAGGCTATATTAAATTGGCACATAAATATAGAACTGATCACAAATGTGCATATTCTGGTTCATTGTATCAGAATTTAGAGGCAGAACTGTTGGTTTTATAACACGCCTTTGAGCAAAGGAGTCTGCCTTATCTAGGATCAGCTCCCCTACTGTCCCTGTAGCTCATTTCATTAAGAGATGACAAAAACAAACCGTTCTCAGATTCACCTTCCGAGACTCTGCACACGAATCACCTTTGAATTCGCTTCAACGGCGGCATGCAGGGAGAGACGCAGTCTGTGCAGTGACAGATGATAGAGATGATGGAGAGATGAGTTAGAGTCCGTGGAAGGGGTGGAGAGAACACGTTTGTCTCCTGCTCAATCACACATCCCCTGATGTACTCTGACTGCCGATACAGCTAATGTTGATGATGAGAGAGGAAGACAGATAGAGCTGCATCAATGGAAAGTGAGAACCACTGAGAGTCAAATTTCACTCCTATTTGCGGATGTCGGCGTGCTGAGTGAACAACAGTTTTGCACCGTGAAACAGAGTAAGCTTTGGCCCAGAACTGCAGATCACTAAAACTAAAGCCGTTTGTTTGTGTGGTGTCAGATCTGATAAGCTTCACAGTTTAAAGCTAGTTTTGGTCTTTATAACTACATTTACACTGCAGCTAAATGCGGTTGTCACTCCACTTCTGTTTATTTAATTCTACTGTGCATGCACTGGGTTTGATAATTCACTGGAGTGACAACCACAATCAACGACCAATTTCAGCCCCCAAAAATTCATGTAGTGACATTACATTTAGTTTGTACACAACTGAACAACTATTTGTTGACAGAATATAACAGAAACTGCTTTTTATGTGTTTTCCAACGATAAGTAATTTGTCTGTCCACACCAGACTCAATGCGACAAAATCAACTACAAAATCACAGTGCAGCACTCTCTGCAAGGGCACTGTTTGCTCATACTCAACAATACAATAATTGTGTAATACAATACAAGTGCATAATCAAATTATTAAAAATAAAAAATTTAAAAAATAAATTTTTCTGTGATCTTATGGAATACACTTTTTTACATAGAGTTAACCCTTTACTAAATTTATTTTCAACATCTAAATGAAGTAAATTATACATTGTTGCTTTTATTGTGGCTTTTAAATTTATGAACAATTATATACTAATTAAAAAAACATTTTAATATGATAGAAATCAATCTGTACATGAGCTAATAGCCGCAATGTCACAGAAATAGAAACCGATTATAAAATATAATCTGCTGTTGCTTGTCGCGTATCGGCGTTGCGGCTGGTTAAGACAAAAACTCTGATTAACATGGAAAAGATACCATTTATCACGTGTTGCAACATTGTGTCATGTTGTTTAGGACACAGTGTTATAAGTTAATTACAAAATTAAACAATATTCCTAAATGATAAGCATTGAGAGTTGTTGGTGCAGATTCTGTGTGCACCCAGTATTTTTGGGTACTCCGAGCCAAAGTTGTGGTGTTCTAAGGAACTTTGAGGAAACAGAGTGATGTTTGGGTATTAAACTAGACTTTTTAAAACTCGAAAACAAGTCAAACCACCTAGGATGCATTTGATCGGCTCCTTGTTTGGGGTTGAGAGGCAGTGGGTGTCTTGGATTCAGATCAAGCCTTCTTGCATCCTTGAAGTTATATAAACACCCTCTGTAGCAGCCCGGCAGTTTTAACCTTTGTCTTTACCTCACTCTCTCTCTACTTCGCTCACTTGCCAAGACACGGCTCGCTCAGGGGACAACTACAAAGATCTAGTGGCTGTTTTGCTCACTTTCTTACTTTCCCTTGCTTTTTTCCTGTCCCCCAAACCCCCTTTTTTGTTTCTTTACATTCCCACAAGATGTGTTTTTGGTCTCCACCCCTCTCGCTCTTGGTGGCAAGCTCTTTCCTTTTTTTTTTGAAGGAGAGCTTCAAAGGGAAACGGCTAATCTGTGCTTTTCCTACACTGCGTGGATCGTGCCACAAAAAAGCCTGAGCTATCTGCACCAGGCAGTCAGCATAGATAGGCTTGATTTCAATCTCCCTCACTCACTGTTACTCTCTGCTCAAATGATAACCCCGCCTTCACTGTGAAAGTGCCAGAGAAATAAGCACTGAATCAAAAAAAAAGCACGACTACACACAGCACTGGTGTTTTTGAAAGTGGCCAAAGAGATTTTACTGGTCTCAAACGTGCCTCACGCATCTAATCAAAGTATTTGGCTGAAAGCAAGACAGTCTGCCTTTTTCCCTAAGATTATCAAATAGCACAAAGTGTACTTCAGTTCTTCCGTTGATTTGTGATTTCAGCAGCGGAGCGCATAAAAGGCAGAAAGCAATGTTTCCGCTAATACATTTAAGGAAGCTCTAGCCGGTGCAGTGAGTAAATGGGGCTTCCCGTGAAATTGTGTCTTTAAATATAAATACAGTGCTGCAAACCCCTGTTAACAAGAAAAAAACACAGAAGAGAAACAGAGAAAGAGACTGAGAGGAAAAAGAGGATTAGAAAAAAAGCCAAAAGAGTAACATGTGTTTCTTGTCGGAACGGCAGTAGAAGAATAGGCAAACGAAAAAGGCGACTCATTGGTCTAATGGAGAACTGTCAGTGTGAATCACTGTCACAAATGACATCAGAGAAGAACTGATATATTTTTTTGTGGAGCGACTGACAAGTTAAAAGAGAAATCCCATGCATTATTTAAACAGGCTCGGGAATCTGTCAGCCATGTGATTTGCCGCGTTAGCAAAAAACAGGTGTGTGTTGAGAGAGAGAGAGAGAGAGAGAGAGAGAGCGAGAGAGAGAGATACAGAGATTGTGGGGCTCAGATTTGTGTGTTGCGAATCACTAACTACCAAAGCGGTCAGCACTTTTATCTTTTCTTTGTCTCTCACTTATTCTTTCGTTTTGCCATCACAATTTCAAGAGCTTTTCTCTCATCAAAAAGCAACTGTCAGTCTTATTAAATCATAGCAGACAGTGTTGCTACCCACAGTCTCACACGCCCCTCTCTCTTTCTTTCTCTTTTTTTCTCTCTCTTACCCTCACAGTACTAAATTTACAATGACTAAATATACTAGTTATTCCTACAAGCCCTATACAAGAGTCTGATATTGACAAGTTTCCAGGATTTGGTCTGTTTAAACAGCCATTACAGGAAAGAGATCAGCTAGATTTATTTTGTTACTGCTTTATGTAGCTTTTTTCTAGCAGTACATTTAACAAAAGGAACTTTTTGGATTTCAATGATAAAACAATAGATGTTTGTTCCAAAAGGAAGATGAACAGTGACGTGTTTGAAGTGAAGTGAATAATGAAGTGTTTGAACACTATTCAGATGTTAATTGAACATGTCTGTAGTGAAGGTGAGGAACTACACTGTGGTACGGTAAAGAAATTTATTAAAGTACTGCAAAAATGGTTCTGATAAAAGGTTTAGCATAATTTCTTTGCAGATATCATTAGCTTTAATATTATGTTTAATATATTTTCAGAATAGTATTTGGGGCCTCTGTATTCTTACAATTGTGCTAAATACTAATTAAAAGTGTATATAAATACTCTTAATTTTTGATAATGATCAATAAGCATTATATTTTTTGCATTCCAGTAGGTTACTGACAGTTGTAAGGAGTGGGGAGTTATTTTCATGGAAATATCACAATGCAAAATTTGATTTTGGGGTGAAATATGACCCAGACATTTCTTGGCAGTTTTCATGCGGTTCACGCTAAAACTGACTCCCTGTCCCTACCCATAATCCTACTGTAATTGGAGACACTTCTGCCTCCTCTAAGCTCCCATAAATGCCTTCATTTGATCTCAGCTGGCCCTTTGTTTTATGTAAAATATTGACCGTGTCAAGAGAAAGAGAGATTCGTGTTGATCTTGTGGCAGAGGAAGAGTGGAAGAGTATCAGTTTCCTGTCTCACTCCAGCAGAGCAGTCCTCTCAGACTTCAGTTCACCTTTTGAACCTGGGTCCAGGGTCAGAGTTTTGTTAGGAGAAGAGATAATTCACTAGGCAATGGCTGTACTGGGATCAGGTCTGTATATGTGATCTCTTTCAGTTGTACGCTTTCACTTTTCCTGAATTCTGACTGACCGTATTGTCCATGGGTCAACATTTGCTTGCTTGTTTGCTGTAAAAATGTATTTTTGTAATTGTATTTTTGTATAAAAATAGAAATAGATTCTCAGATAAAGTATTTAAGACAAGTGCTTTTGTCTGCCACCTTCTCTGTCTTTATTAAAACTCCTTTTGACCTTTTAGCAGCTTCATTTTGCATATTTCACAGGTTATTGCTTGATCTTTGGCCTTACATAAAACACAGATTCATCAATCAAAACTTGCACATATATTTTACCTGTATGTTCAGACAGACCAGAATGAATCAATAATCACCTATCATTCAGAAGTCAGAGATTCACATTGCCCCATGTGGCCAGAATTTGAAAATCAGCAGCAGGAAGGTGTCAATACTATTTAACATTCAGATCATTATAAAACAAACAGTTCACATAATTCCTATCGTGTACCTATTGTTATAACACAGTTTTTATAATAATATATTTAAAAAAAAAACTGGTTACATGTGACTTTGCAAACCTCTTAGCAGAGTTTGACTGTTTAGATAATCAAGAGGTTGGAGATTTATCTACTTTTATCATATCAGTCTCTTTCGCTTTGTCATGCTGACTTATCAGAAATCTCATCCAGTCTTTTTCCCCTGACTGAAATATTCACCCGGATCCAGCCATCAGAAATTAATGTTCCATAAATCATCTCCCCCATTGGGGCAGAAGGTGCTCGTTGCCCATTTCTAAAGAGGAACACTCTTCAACACAGAACACACACATATTTCTGCTTACACACAGTTATACACAGAGACACACTCACACATAAACAAGTCAGCATGCCCAGGACAGGTTGTGAAGTGCACCCAGCAGAGCGCTCTCTAACTTACACGTATTTTTTAAAATTGCAATGGCGACCGCAAACACAAGCTTTCAGGACAGCTGAACGCTATACGTTTACACACAGACCTGTAGAGCAGAGCAGCATCGATTACCTGCCCTGTCTGTCAGGATGGCGTCTGTCAGATAAACAGATGGCTCATGCAGCAGAGGGCCATACGAAGGACCTGCATTATCCTCACTCACACCGGCCTGTGCCTCATCGTCCTCGCGTCGCTGTGGGTTAAACCTGACCATTACCTTGATTTCCAGATGACCGTGCAGTCATCCTGAATTAATGTGTCATGGAGAAAGTAAGAGAGATATGTCATAGACTTTCATTCAGGCAAATCATGCCCCAAGATTGCATTTATTGAGGTGACTCAATGGACTTTATAATGATGTGCTCTAAAGGACAAATTTAAAGGGACGTTTTATTTAGACACATTTTCTCACCCTTACATTGTTCAAACTCTTGTTCTTTTATCAGTGGAACACAAAAGTAGATCATTTCTGAAGAATTGCTACTTGGCCCTTACCATACAACAACATCGCAAATATTTGGCTAAATATTTTTAATGTTTTAAAGGCCTGTTGTGTGACACAAGCTACATTTTTCTTCAATAATGTATATTTTGCATTCCACTGATAAAAAATAACAGGGTTTGGAATAATATCAGGGTGAGAATTAACGACAGAATCTTTTGAATTTTGTGTGAACTATTCCTAAAAACACTTATTTTTATTATTTTTCCTAAAACCAGACCTCCTCCTCCCCCATTGAACACATCAAAGATTCTGCTGTCTACCTAAGTGTTCCATCCTTCAATTCTCTTAAGTAATTCTCACACCTTGGTCTCATCCAGAAGTGTGTGAACAGGTTGAGTGCATCTAAGGAGTGTGTAACAAAGTCCTTGTGAGTATGTGTCCAAAACCTTCTGTATTTAGTCTCAAACCCTCGGTTCAGCTAATGGGAATCCATCCTGTGTAATGACCCACAGTTCCTGTCGGTAATGAGATGTGGGAATTGCCCGTCCGTTCGACCAGATGATGCTGTATTAACAGACTGGGCCAAGCAGGACGGACATGGGGCTGCCCGGAGCCCCAATGCCCCGCCTCATTTTTCATCCACCCGACACTGGAGCCGGCGCGAAGGTCCGAAGGGGGATTGATTTCAAATGAGCCTCAAAATGACGTCTAATGAAAGTCCATAAAGACGTGGGGCTCTCCACTCCAAAACAGCCAAACGAGCAGCAAACCATTGAGAATAAACACTTGACAAGCTCTTGCTACCCCGATGAGGCTGGCTGCTTGGCCCCATCTACAAAATTGTCGAACAAATGTATGCATTTACTGGTCTAGCCGGACACAATTGTATTATTATTATTTTTCCTCTAAGCCACATTTCCCCAAAAGTGTGGCGTATGAGAGTCGCCCGGGCCCCCATCTTCGGCTTCCTCATTGATATGTAAACGCGGGGCAATATCAAAGAGACATCTTTTCAGGCTTTCTGTGAAGCGAGCACTACTTATGATCAAAGGCTAGTCGCCGTAAACCATTCAAAGAGAACAGAGTTCTCTGATGGCCATTAATGTGTGTCTGTGATAAGAGTAAGTGAAAGACTGTGCCATCTTATGCAGCACAAAGGGCCCAGGAGAAACACAATATGGGACTCAGTTAGCGAGGCTGATGAGATGTTAAATATTCAGCTGGAGGTGGAGGTATAAATATGACATTCATAATTGAGAGGCCTCGGCAAGAATAGCAACTTATTTACCAAAGCGGAGAGATCCAGAAACTCAGCCAGGTATTTAGGTTGCATCTGTTTTACCACTGTTTTTTTTTTTTACTTTTTGTCACTTGTTGTTTATCAAGACTCCAGATATGTTTTGTGTTTTGCCAAAATGGATTTCTCAGTCAGTATCTGTAAACATATGTGCATTAAACCTGTTTGTGAACGATTTCACACAGAAATCAGGATTTATTAATATGTTAACACTTACATATAGGATTAAATTTAAATCTGAAACCACATGTGCACAAAGGCTACAAATTTCAGTTTGGTCATGAAAACAGAGTGTGATGGTACAGTAAGAGACATAAGGTTCATACATTTATCTTGGAAGACTAGTATTATAGCTGATAATTTATTATAACCTGGATCATCAATTAAGAATGAGGGTAAATAGTACAAAATGTATGTGTACAGTATGCATCCATTATTGTTTCCTAAGAACCATATTCTGTTTCAGGTACACAACTTGTGTATCAGGTACAACCTGATCCAACCTGGTTTATTGTTTTCTCACAGTGTTTAGGTCTGCATCAGTGCAGAAATGTGCCGTGGTTTTCACTCCTGTCAAAGCAGTTAATCTCCTCCAACTTCATTCTCCTTCACACAGCAATTAACACTTCATTAAAAGAGCTCTTTAATCATTTTCACTTTCAATTCAAACACTTTTACGTTGGGTCTCATGTGGATTGCTTCCTCATTGTTCTGCAAGGGAAATAATGACTTAAAATTTATATGTTTTTCCCCCTTGATTTCTCCTCTTCATGATTGCTTCCTTGTTATTGTGTGTAAATAGATTTTTTTTGCACCCAAACCCAAAGCTTCTCACTCTTATGTGGGGCTTTGTGCGGGGGGTGTTTTAATAAACATTAAGATGTCCATGCTTTTGTGTCTTCTTAGTCAGCACAACATCTGTAACACAGAGTTGTTTGCTAGCGAATCCCTCTATGTAATGTGATTTGCCGTTGCTTTGCGCAAAATCTGCCCAACTGGCCAAGGCTGTATGTTAACGATTAGATGTGGCGTATTGCATTAGCTGCAACATGAAACAGGAGCATATTTAGGGTTGACTTGTCAAAGTGCTTTCCAGAAACATCATAGCACGCTTGATTACAGTAGGAAATGTATCGGTAATGGATTTCAAGGTAGTTGGCATGTGAGTAACTCCTGTGCAATACGCTTATGTGCATGTACATGCAAACAGTGGCTCGCCATATAATGCCTTAAATTTTCTATTCTAAAGATTAGTATAGAAAGTCAACCATCTACTTTTTTATATATGTTTTGATGTTTTTAGTGGTGGCTCTTGCATGTTTAGCATGTTTAGCTGCCAAAAAATACTGATTAATACTGTAAAACTCCTGGAAAAGTATTTAAATTCACCCATTTTTAAACACCACTGATAAAGCCATACATGTTCAGACTGACATTATTGGCTGATGCATTGTGTCTTAAGATGGTTTTGAGAGATTTGTGTTGAGTTAATACCAGCCCACATTTCTAAAAACTGACAACTTGTAAATTACTAAAATATAGGATTTTGTACATACCTACTCTGTTCCAGCCTAATTTGTTGTTACCTGCTAGCATATTCCACAGCATGGAACGTTCACATTCAGCAAGATGAAATGGAGATCTACGCAGATGTCACATCACCATGCCGGCTGAGGCTGATGTATAGCCGTGAAGGTTGTCCTCCTCAGGGGGCTGCAGTGTGTGGGGTGTGTCAGGGTGTGCTAGGGGGAGGGGGGACATCTGTGCGGTGCAGGGTGGGTACGGCGAGAAGGGCAGTCAGAGGGGTGTCTGGCACGGTGTAGAGGGATATAGAGAGCTCCCCACATAGCATCTAAATTACAGCGTCATTCACAAACGTGAGTTCACGCACCTCTGTATAACCTTCAAACACACAACCGTAGACACAGCTGTCGCTCTTAACACTGTCAACCACGTCTCAACTGTTACACATGGACAAGATATTCCTCCAAGCAAAAAAGATGTCAATTATGTCAGCTGCAATAATACTGCTATATTTTCCAAATAAAATCTTTTAAGGGGTTGAAGGCAGGTGCACAGAAGCTTTTTCTATTAAATTTAAAGAAGGTTAAATTAAATACTAGAGCCATCAACCAGTGTTTGACAATACAACAACCAGTGTTCAACAATAATCAGATTCTTAATTTATATATCAGACATTTTTCTTTTTTTTTAACTATGGCAAACTAATCTGATCAACAATACATCAAGCATTCATACTAGCGACCAGTTTATATCAACCAGGCCAATCAATCATTGATATATTTTTGAATAACTATTCACTTGAGCAATTAACAGAAGTTCATCCATCAGTTCCAAAATCCCCCAAAAGCCTTTTCAATGGTCCAGTCTCTTTAAGGAATGAATTTTAAGTATAAACTGTAAGAATTACTTTAACTAAAATGAAAAGTTATGTGTTTTTTGTCATCTCTTTACACCCACAAACCAGATCAGCGAGATGAGCAGCAGGACAGATACCCTGTGCTGCGCTCACACGGCTGTTAGCCTAGCATATTTGTCATTAGCCTGAATTTACATGCACCTTGTTGAGCGAGGGGTGACGTGGCAGGGGGTGTGTGTGTTGGGGGGTTCTCGGTTTGGCCAAAAGCACAGCTGTACTGCCTGCCGTACTGATTGCCTCTCCTTCTCTCGCCCTCATTTATCTTCATTTCTTCCCAATTACACCAAATTAGCAATAGTCTCAGTTGCATTACCAACTTAATCCTCCCTTTTTTGCGGGCTGCATTATGCGGTGGCAGATGATTCCTTGGCGGGAGTCAGGGTAAACAGCCATGAAAATGCCACCCCAGCAGATGGCGAGGCCCACAAGAAATATGACAAACAGAGTGCCAGCGTGCCGTCCTCTGCCCGTACCCGCTACAAGCTGTTAATGTGCTCCCGGACAATTTCTGTGTGTGTGTGTTTGTGTGACTGTAAGGCTTGCCGGCATAACAGTGTTAATGAATGCATGCATGCATCACACAGTTTTAGTTTTTAATAGACGTGGTGGAACCAAAGCAACAGTCATGATTTTTGATACTATATAGGTCCACATGACTTTTTTGAGGGCTCTGTCATTGATTCACTCAATTCATAGTTGATTCCAGAGTTTGACGTAAGCATACTGGTATAAAAAACAATGCACACACAAATATAGGGTAAAATTAGTCAATTTTTAATTACACTTTAATTAAACTTTTTTATCAATACTTTTCAGTATTGCATGAAATGTAAGTATATTTATAATCTATAAACCTTTCTCTTGCCTTGTTGGGCATTTTGGATTACTTTTATTACTAAAGCTCACTTTGCAATGCATTCTGGGATTGAAAACTGAGGATTGATTAAATGAAGGATACGTCATAGTTCCTTTAGAATTTGGCTAAGGCAGCATAACTGATGCCTCTGTAGGCAGCTCACTAGGCTAATGTAGCAACAGGCTTATGTCCGGACAGAAATGACCTTATAGACACTATGAACTTCTTGTCTGGTCACATTTTGACAAATAACAGAAACCTCTCTGTTCTTAAGTGTGTGGAGTAAGTCATTTGGCCGGGGTGTTTGGGGGTGGAGTAAACACATGCTCACACTTCCCGTTACACTGACCAAAGAAAGTTCTGAAGGCATAAACATACACACGCTGTTTACTGCGCCACACACAGACAGGCGAACATCAGCACATGCGGCCACTCAAGCAGGGGCCCGAAGACCGCAGACCCATCACAAACCTAAACAATACGGCCGAGAAGACGATTCACAAGCCACAAAAAGTAATGACCCACCCAAAGAACCACTTGAACATTTGTATGTTTCAGTAATCAAAGCTAGCTTGCTTTAGTTTGATTACATATGTTGTCATTTTTTGCATAATACTTTGTGCTTAGTAATGGCGTGGACCTTTACTAAGACACCACACGCGTGACCTCAATGCTAAAGTGCTGGCCAACATTGTATTGCTCACACACAGATTCTTGAGTCTCCAGGCAGTGTCTGGAGGGATGGTGCAGGTGAATGTAGGCGTAGATGGCAGATGGTGGTTCTAACTGGCCAAAAACCCTCCACTTCAGTGAAGAGGACAATCTTTCTCCTTCACACATTATAGTGTGTTACCTCTATGCCCTGTTCTGGGCTGGGCCGTATGAAGGTATACTGTATTTACTGTGTGATAGTAAAAATGTGTCAGCCAGTCAAGATTTTGTAATATTGTCTGTGGTACGATGGTACTCTCTCTTCATGTCATTTTCTCTCACCCTCAGTATAACCCCCCAAAATGAAAAACAAATGTTCATCTAGCTCAGCTGATAGAACATACCACTAGCAGCACCAAAGTCACAGGTTCGATTCTGAGGTAACACACATTGATGTAATATGTAGTTGAATGAACTGTAATAACGCTCTGATGCATCTAATGTGTTGCAAGCTGTATTTGTGATCTCTGGATTGAATTAAACCTTTATATTCAAAACTGTAAACAGAGGAAGAAAGTGTGCGATTGCGAACCTTGACGTGTTAATGATTTTGAAGGAAACACACAGATAACAGGAAGTCTGGTATGCATTTGATGTTGATATAAATTGTGGAAGTGTCAATACGTGTTTATCAGATTGAGTTTAAAATAGGGGATGTGCAATCTTGAGAGTTTGCATTAGTTGTGTGTGAAACAGCTAGACAGAATAGAACAGAACACAACAGGGTCTAGAGTTGCATTTTCAAGATGCAGTCCTAAAACTGCAACATTCCTGACAGAATATTTAAAATTCCTACAAAAAGATAAAAAACAATCACAAGATTCAGCACAACGGCCTTCAACATTACAAGCTTTTCCGATGAGTTGACCATGGTGACCTACAGTTTGCATGTTGGGAATAGCATTTCTTTGTTGGGAATAGTGCGTGCCGCAAATGCAACTAACTTTTCTGAAAAATGCAGTTAACTAGCTCTGTCAGCGTGTGGTTAAGGAGCATTGCGGTGATAGACACATTCTCAGAGCGTGAATGACAGCTGGATATGATGCAGAAACACAGACACTCTCCATCTCTCATGCTTGCTTACTCTTCCTCTATCTCTGCTGGCTGGCATCACTTTTAGGCTAATTACTTTAGCAGCCAACACTGGAGGAGCTCTTGGACCAAACCCAAATGGGCCATCAGCACCAGAGCTGCGGATGGTTCAGCTCCGCACTCGCTTTGATATACTGTGAGCATACACACATTTTCACTGTCGCACAGACATCTAACTTCCTCTGCAGTTTGTCATAGAGGTCAAACCTGGTGAGTTATTAGATATGTAATAAAATAGAGAAATGCCCATTTAGAAGTGTGGAGATGTGCTAATTTGTTCACCGTGAGATCATTATGAATCCTATTTAATGATGTTGCCGCACTGAGCGAGGCAAACTCATGTGTACATGCAAAAAAGGGTAAACTGTGGACACTTTTGTGCCATATGAAGGTCACATTAAAACTGTGTTGGGAACTTTTTAAACTGCTGGACCTCTGAGCTCTGCATGTATGTCGTGGAATTTGCAATACAAACAATTCTGCTTTTTGCATCTCAAAGGGATAGTTTCCTCAAAAATGATCATTATTTACTTGCTGTCATTGTTGCAAACCCTGATGACTGGAACACAAAAGTGGATTAGCTAACTAATATCTAAACTTCTTAGGGAGCAGATTTTGCACAAAAATTGTATGGGTTCATGAAGCTTTTTTTTTCATAAAAAGTTTTCAAAATTTTCATTGACAAATAATGTCAGGTTTAAAATGACATAACTAAATGATAAGTACATTATATATTTAAATTTTTTGGGAAGTTTTGTTTCTGGATATCACCTAGTCTATGGTATCTGTTGTTTGGATATGTTGTTACTATTGTACTTTATAACTGAAATATAACTTTATTTATATGAATTAAAATAAACTCTTCTGAATATGAAAGTCTATGTTATTTATTTGATTCAACTGTATCGGTAGAAATGCTTATGAAACATGAAACCCATTTAAGTCCATTTATAAAAATATAGTACAGAATACTTCTAGGGATACTAAAACTGATTAAAATAACATCTAAGCATCATTATGCAGAAATGGCTTCACAAATGGTTTCAGAATTCATTATAAAGCAGTTTACAATCTATTCTGATCATTACGCAGGCTGTGTATTGCTTATGGACTGTTTATCGATATCAGATATGATGAATCCCATGGTTTTGTGTTTCACCAGCCTCACTCATCTCACACACAAACGTGTGCACGCTTTGGTTCAGCCTCAGGTGTTTGGGTACAGCCATTACTTTATTAGCTTGTTTTTCCCGCTCATTCAAATGACTCCCTGATGAACAGCACCCCGCATTCTACAGAGAGAGATTTTAATTCGTATTATTATTAAAAGAATCACTCACTGCAATCTGTTGCAAAAACACCATCTGCTGGATCACTCGTAGGACCTCCGTTGCTTATTAGGCAGAATTAGACAATGATTTCCTCTCCTCCGCTTTGCATTCTTTCGCTCTCTCTCCCTCTTCTCGCAACTAATTCAACTTAAGTTGTTTTATGGCACATTGCAACTAGCTTTTCGGCTGCATTTCATTCCATTGATTAATTCCCAGATGTCACCTGCTCTGAGATGAGCTCTGAGTGATTGGCAGAGGGCTTAACCCTTTAGTGCCTGCTGAATTGTGCAGAGGACTCTGGGATAGGATAGTATTTTTGCTGAAGTTGTTTTTCAGTTAATGCAAGATCGAATATATGACCTATTTCCCCTCCACCAATATCTTCCTATCACTTCACTGTATTCTCAATACCTCCCCACCACCCTTAGGCATTGTTGCATTGTAACATTTCCACCCCACTTTACTGTAATGCTTCATGGCCATTTTCCACCCTGTCCCAGGCCCTTAGAATTAAACAGGCTTTCTTACGTTACATTGAGATATAAATTACCTGATTGGCTAACTTCATTGTGCCAGAGTAGTTTATCATTGCTGTTTATCATTGCTGTATAAGTACTGATATGCAAATGTGGGCAGTCACATGTCGATGTGCCTATGGATGTGATGTCATTTCCATGATGACTTACCTGATACCTGTTTTGTTTTTGCAGATTAGTTTCCATATGAGGTCAGGATAGGCTAGGAAGTGTGTGAGTTTAAATGTCTACCTAATGAACCTTATTTCACAAGAGCAAGGAAGATTTAGCCTATGATAGATTTAGTCTATGACTGCAACAAACTGAAATACTGTTCTAGCTCCTCAGGCTCACTTTCACTCAGTCCTCCCTCTCTATGTGTCTGCTGTCCCCAGGCGGTAGTGAGTCTTCCTGGGATAAAGAGAAACTCCAGTCCCCCCCCTCCTCCGGAGCACAGCACGGTCTGGCTCACGCTGGGCTCTCCGCTCAGCACAGCCTGTCAGGGTCTCATCTCTCTTCCCTACAGCAGAGTCATCTTCTGGCTAACCGTGAGTCATTCATTCATCACCTTCACTCATTCACTTGATCACCAGGTACAGGTGTATTGATTTTGCTCTGTTCCATTGATCAGCTACAAATGTCATGTTGATCATTCATTCTATCATTCAGTGGGTTAGTCTGCCTATTTAGACAATTCTCTAAGTCACTTTATCCTTGGTTTATGCCTATCAAATTAATCTCATATTTCTTTGTCTTTAATCTATATTCTGTTTTCTTGTTTGAAGACTACATAAACGCATTACATTTTAGTTCTGTAATCTGACCTGTTTCTGAGTGAAAAGGAGTGGGAAATAATGTAAGATTCATTTGATTGAATCGTGAAAAGAGAGCAGTAATATTATTGGTTAATATGATTTCCCAATAGTAGTATGACCTTGGTTACATCCGCTTTTTGTAAACAGGTTCTCACAGGTGATTTTGTCATCACTTACTCATCCTAATGTCATTCTATACTTGTATGACTTACTTTCGTGGAACACAAAAGAAGAAACTTTGAAAACTGTGTGGGTTGCTGTATTCCTTGAAATTACAAGGAGCAGAGACTGGAACTTATGAAACATATGTAAATGTATAATTTTAATGTATGACTACAGTTTTAAAACCTAAAAACTTCAACCCACACTCATTGTAACTGCATGGAAAAGAGCACATAAAACAGTCTTTCAAAGTTAAAAAAAATGTAAAAAAATGACATGGTGAATAAATATTGACAAAATTTTCATATTTAGGTGAATTAATCTTTTAAGAAATCACAACAGTCAAGACAGTAACTATAGTAAATTTGAATTGTTATTATATAAATGCTATCCTTATATTTAAAGGAAGGTAAATAGATTTAATTTGAAATAACACAAATCAGTACAACAGCCACACTCTACCAGCTAATTACCTTAATACCATATAAACAGATGTAAGACAAATCTGTTTCACTGTCTGTCTTTCTCAGGGCTTGACCTGCCATTCATGATGATGCCCCACCCCCTGCTGCCTGTCAGTCTGCCACCTGCCTCCGTTGCCATGGCGATGAACCAGATGAACCACCTGAACACCATCGCCAACATGGCTGCGGCTGCTCAGATGCACAGCCCCCTTTCCAGAGCAGGAGCATCTGTCATCAAGGTAACGTGCACAGTCACAAAGTTTTGACAGAAAGACACTGACTTCAGTGACCGCTTGAATCCAGGGCAGAAAAAAGCACACACTACACTTTCACCACACTTCATTATGACCGTGTCTTTCCACGCAGCGATAAAGACCATTAGACTCAGCTTGTTTCGAATGCGTGCACAGCACCTCACTTGGAGAATTGCACATCCCCCTCGGACTGGCGAATCATCTCGTTCTGCAAGCCAGTTAACATTTGGGAGGGAGCTGTATACCAAACCATCTTAATTTCTACAAGAGAGAGTTTGATTTGAAATACTCAGAGGAGAAATAACGAAATAAATGTTCTGTGTTAGGTCCATGCGGAGCGGGTATTAGGGTATATTAGATGCTGAGTTTAAAGTCAACACTATCTGTTATCTTTCCACCATGTTCCCCCTGAGAAGATAGTGTGTGAATATGAGTTAATTTACAGCGTGAGGTGGATGCTTGTGAGCTTCAGCGAGATGCAGAAATGGCCTGGAGCATACAGTATATACACAAACATATACAGTCAAGGACATATTCATATAGATATTTACTGACACATACATATGAAGGCAAAATATTTCAAAAGCAATAGATTCTGTTCTGCTACTAAAACCAAAGCATAAACATTTACGTTTATATGATGTGTGTATTTACACAGAATATACATCTGTATACATGTTTCATTTACAAGAAAACTATGCAGAATTGTGTTGCTCAGAGGCTGGTCATTCATAGCTCTGGAGATCAATGTTAGTCAGAAAATTGCTTTTTATTAAATGGCTATTTTTGCCCCCTGAAATAGATTTGTATGGTTTGTAGAGTTATTTGCCTGTTTGGGCTACTGTGTAAATCCATTTGAAAAGAATGCGTGCGTGTGTGTGTGTGTGTGTCAGGAGTGTGTTCAGGACAGTCCGTCTCCCACTCCATCTCTGGAAGAAGCCCCTCGTCCCGGATCACAGCCCTCGTCACACCCCAGCAGCAGTGTGTCCAGCTCCCCTAACCCACACACACAGAGCCCTGAACGCCTGGGTCAGTACCTAATAAACACACATAATATAATATATTCTCTTTGCCATATGAATGTAATGTAATATTTTCAATATTTTCAATATTTAAATACTTTCTCATATTTATAGGCTGATTCTAATGTCAGACAGGAAGAGTGTTTAGGAAACCTGTTTGAAAACAATAATTATAATTGTTTTTGTAATTTCGTTTGGTTAAGCTAATGGCAAAAGACATTGTACTTTTTACCTTAAAATTTAATGATTTTATTTTTTATATTCACAAAAACTGTTATCTGCATTGTTGTGACAGTACGTCGTGAAACAACATAATGCAGTGTAACAAACAGGTATATTTTTCATGCATGCATTCTCTTTAAACTGATATATGCAGTTCTGAACCCGACTGATGGAGAACTCCCAGAACAAGACACGGGCATCAACATGAAGAAAATCCTTAAAGAGAAAGGTTAGTGTCTTTAAGCCTTCATTATTCATTGTCTCGATTTATAACACTACCTACTTAGTGATAGTGTTGCAGTGACTCGGTGTAACATTGTATAACTGGATCCAATGTTTCCTGTGTTAGGTTCATTTTCTGTCCTCATTGAAAGCAAAAATGCTGTGCAACACAACAAAATCAAAATTACAAGATTAGTTTGGCTTACTGGGAGCAAAATTTTGGACCAATCAGATTTCACAGTAGGCTTGGCTACCCAGTGTGATACGATGAACATGTAATCCAAAATGTCTTATTGCATGTCACGTTTGCAGTTCATTACTTTTAAAACTTTTAATGTAGAAGTCATATTGCTCAGCTCTTTATTGCATCTGATCTGGTTAGGACTAAGATGTAACCCCAATTTTTAAACGTTGTTCTCAGAAACAATGTCATAAATCACAGCTGATTTCTAGCCGGTGTTGGTTAATGCTGCCGAGTGTATTGAAATAATGCGCAACAGAGACGTTTTAATGCAGGCCGAAGCTCGTTAGTAAAATTTACACCCCCGTTGGCTCAGACTGGCAGTATATCAGCGTCACAACACTTCTCCTTTAATTAATGACTTAATTAGGAGCTTAACTGAACATGTATGAAGTTCATATTTGCGGTGTGGGGTGTATGTGCTTGTGTATATGAGTGCAAGAGAATCGTTAAAGCCGCTAAGTACATAATTCATCATTATAAAGAATGTTGTTTCCTGTTTCTACAACACAAGATACGCAGGTGTGTGAGTTACAATCTTGGATGATACTTTGGTGTGTGTGGGCTCAGTTTGTGGAATGTAACTTGTGTATTGGTGTGAATGTATCAGTATAGCAGGTGGCAGCCCCAAACGCACTTCACACACAGAGCTTTTGGGAGGAGACGATGCAAAGATGCCCCCAGGCTGTTTTAAAGAGATTCAATGTGCACCTGGCCTCCAACTGTATTTTATTAATACGTCTGGAAAAGAATTCACAATACACACACAAACGCATGAATACCACAAATTGCTCCTGTTTTCTCAAGTGCAGCTCATCCCATTTAATGCAGGGTTGAGAAAGAAAGCTGGACTTTGTGGAAAAAGTATAGATTTAGGTCAATGTGTGGACATGCACTTGATATTTTTACCTATCGTTCTCATTTCTGTAAGCAGATACATATATTGCATATATGCAATACACAAAATAAACTGCAACGGTCATTACAACTTGCTGTGTTTGAGGAGGATTTGTTGGTAAATTATCTGAAAGCAATTGACTAATAATAATAACAACTCAATGAAAGTTAAAGTAAAATTAATTAAAAGATGCACAAAAAATATTGTTACTGTATTACTGTACAACATATTATTTTTGATGTGATGTGAAAAAGTTTCAAATGTATGAAGGTTACATACTTATAGGACACTTACAGTTTTTATACATACAGTAGGATGTTAATATAAAACATACAGAAATATTATATTATTGGGTGCTAGTTGGTATTCCTAAGTGTAAATTAGTTGGTGTTCCATTATGCATTCCATGTAACCAGGAAGATAAAACATTAAATGGAAATGGAACATTAACTTTTATTAGACTAAATAAACCCCAAATGCAGAAGTCTACTATATATCACCGCTTTATCCATTTTTCTTCAAGCTCAGTGTCAGTGTAACCTACTTCACACACACACACACACACACACACACAGAGCAGATTGTGTGAAGAGCAGCAGGCCTCTCTCAATACCTGAGTGGATTGACTTAGTAAAGATTGACCATGATTGTATCAAATATGTCTGCTCTAGTTTACTTCAGTGATCTACTGTACAATTGTGTTATGAATTCTCTTCTGTTTTGTTCTGTGCTTGTTAGTGGATGTGTGTCTATTCAGTAACAGTTCATTTTCTCTTTAAATCATCTTTCGTTTATTGTTTTTTCAATCTGTTTTTCTTTAACCCAGTATAAACTGTGATTTATCTTCTCAATGACAGTCCAATGAATAAGTGTTTTTTAAATCCCTATTTTTTTAATCAGTAAAGGACATTTTTAGATTTTATGAAGAGGAATATTGATACTAGTTGATGCCAGGGTGTTGTGGGTCGTTGCTAGGTTGTTGCTATGCTCTTGCAAGTCAATGACCATGCCATGTGCAGTTTGAAAGTGACATCCACATTTAAATGCAGAAATAAATCCTTAAATATTCTGTGTATAAAGTACAACAGTCACTCTCAAATTGTGATGGTTAAAATAGTGATTACCATCGTAACGTTGGGATGTCTCATGGTAGTTTAGTGGTTGTTACAAATATCTTCATATGCAGTGAAGAGGGACAGTATTAGCATTTGTGAATGAGTCAAGGCCTGTTTCTCTGTCTTTGTGGTTCATAGCACTGCACCCCAGAGAAGCTATCAGTGTCCAGATGACAACTAGTTCTGTACACATTATGTAGATTTAATGTCAGATTGGTTCTCACTACCCGAATGTTTTAAGAGTGAATTCAGTTGTGAAATGCGGTCTGATTTCATATGATTTCTTTCATTGCTGTGATAAATTATAGCATGTGTCCTTAACAAGCTGTATGATCATCTAAGGTATCATCATCATAACTGAAGTTATGCCCATATGTTTATATAAGCTATGTATGAATAACAATAATGTTAGAAATGGTTGCCTTAGTATTCATTTCACTTTGAAAACGTCACTAAATTTTGTTCTTCAATCAGTCACAAATTCAAATCTCCTGGTCTTTCTTAAAAGATCTCACAGACGTCAGGCCTAAAAATGGGACTCAGGCCCATTTTTCCAAATTCTGGTGAAAGGGCCACTGAATTTTAAACACTCTTTGGCCTGTGTGTGTAATGGTGATGATAAACAAAGTGACGTGGTGGTACGTGGTGATGAATGGTGAAGCCCGGGGCCAGCAGCACTGTGTTTCAGCGGGACCTGGGCGAGTGAACCCCATCTTTAACTCTCCATAAATCACTCTCTCTCCTTACCTCTTTCTTTCACTCAGGGCTGGTTGAATGCTAACAGGAGCTGCTCTCACTGCAGGCAGCGTCTCTCTTTTCTGCTACTAAAGAGTGAAAGGAAATTCTGATATTATTCTTGGGTTCATATGCAAACCTTTGTTGCTCACACTACTACCTAACATTACTAACTTACAATGAGACTGTTAATTCTCACAGGCCTTGAAAAAGTGTAACAAAGGCCTTTAATGTGTATACAAATTATTTCTACTTCAGTTGGTTTGGATGATAAACTAATGATATGTTAGATTGCATCTGTACACTCTAAATAGTGCAGAAAACTTCAATTAGTAATGTTACTCACATGCTAAACAAAAGTGCCACAACTCCATTGAGTGGTTTGATCAAAAGAAAATGTACAGCTGTAACAACGTAAGCTAGAAGATAATAATGTCTAAAACTGGCTTCATTGTCTTAAATACTTCATCCAACAAAGGTAAAAAAGACCAGATGACATGCTATGCAGACACCAGTTTTACAATTTTTCATTTTTCATCAATTTTTTTGGTTCCTTTTAAAAAATCTAGTCTTTCATAAAGTCTGGTTCAGAGTCTATACAGTACGTATTGTATCATAATGTGCTAATGTATTTGGCTTAACCTGATGCTGCGCACTTTGGCCATAGAAGCACTTTGTAGAAGTGTACAATTGTGTGTGTGTGTGCGCACACGGGCAGGTCGACAGTTTGTGCTGTGTAATTGCTTTGTCCAGTTTTCCACAGAGTAGATATGTGGCATCTGGTTACAATCAATGTTTTCCTCCACCATTATGAAATTAGCTGCGCGGAAATGATTTGAAATGGCCTGTAATGATTTCTGATAGAAATGTGCGCCATTGTTTCGTCCTTTGAGATAAGCGTGCTGGTAAATAAATCACAACAAACGTTAAGGAAACTGAAGGACAGAAACAATCGCTGTACTGCGTTCCAAGTCAAGGAGCGGCCCTCAAACTGCAAGTGCTTGGCTTTTCTAGCCTTGTATTTTTAATCTTCATTTTTGTTTGTTTATTCGCAAGCTCCTCCTTCAGATATGTGCAAAGGGGACCATCCGTGGGCTTTGAAGACCCTTTTTGATCATTAGGTTGATTGCTGTTCTAAGCGCATTTGTGATGGTTTAATTAAACCAAGACCCTTCGCGGGGCCCCAGCGGCCCTCAAGAGCTCTCGCCTGGAGTATTTGGTGGTCTGCTCGCAGCACACACTGTTTCTCTTTGTGTTAAAGATGAGGAACAGATATTAACCAAAGAAAATCAATGACATGTTGAAAAAAGAAAGTAAACTGTTACAGTTAGCAATTTGGGGCAAGGTTAGCACGATTGAAACTCGCCCCACAGTAGCGACATTTTTGGACGAGAATACAAGTGATAAATGATACCGTACTCCTGTCTCTCTCTCTCTCTTTCTCTCTCTCACACACACACATGAAGGTAGAGAGGAAGTGAGGGTGAGGACAGGTGCTTGTGTTCTGCTCTGGTTCTGAGAGATGAGCTGAAGCAGGTTTTTGTCTCACAGGCTTGTGAGATCTCCTGCGCATGCTAACAGTATCACTGGCACGTTTGAAGTACAGTCGCCTCAAGGCTCACCGAGATTCTTGTACAGATAATAGAGAAAGATGCGTAAGCCAGCTACAGAATGAAGTCTTGTAAATAATCAGTTTTACAGAGAAAACAATGATTTTAACACGGCCCTGGTTTTGCATTATTCAGATGTGATTTTTAACATCCCATGAAATAGTTTGATTTAATTTACTCTTTTCATTTCTGTGGTTATGCATTTGAAACAGGACATTGTGCCCTAACATATCAAAAGTCTTTAGTTGTCCTTTAGTTTAAAATAACCATGAGTTTGTTATGTAGAAATAATAATAATAATATATAATGTTAATAATAATAATAAAGGATATTTACTATTGCTTATCAGGGGCTTTCTTTAGGGCATTTTAATGGACAAAAATGTGTTCATACCCCTAGAAACAAGATGAATCATAAATATTTTTGGTCTATTTTCTCAAGAGAGAAAAACTGCAAATTTTAATATCTGCTTAATGTACAGTATATCTGCCTAAAGTAATTATGTAGTAGACATAAAAGCCACATTTTGATGTTGTTTAAAGGGTTAACTGTACTCTGATCCTCTGATCACACTGTCCTATGAAAACAGGTGAAATTAGCAGGGCAGTTAGCAGTTCCTAATAAAGAAATGAAAGAAAGAACTTTAAGAACTGTATGCAGGAAACTTTCTCGCTGGCATCTCTGGTTCTCATTGTTTCCCCTGAGACGCGTTCATCTCGCAGGTCCATTTCTCCTGTGCTCAGGTTAAGGGCTGCGGCGTTGACCTAGTATTCCTCTCATTTAATATTCCACCTCCTGCTCTTCACACACTAATTGGGGAAGAAGGAAACGCTCATTAAGGCTCATTTCATGTACACATATTCATTAGACTCTGAGCTGGAGTGTCAAGACAACGCAGCCTGGCCTCTTTTCTAGTTTGTTTACTTTGTTTATTTGCAGGTGTATTTGTTCATTTAAGTTGCTCTCTCCCATAGGCTCTTACATGTTGGAAATAAGTATGAACAGATTAGTTTTGTTTGTTCTGAGTTTTTAATGTTTACAAAATTAGTTTTACGCTTGGCACAAGTTTAAATATTTGTGAAGGGTTTTTCAATGTTATTTTCTAACAAGCTTGTGGATCTTAAAATCTTGTGGGTTCTGCTGGAGCTCTGGCCTAGTGGTTGGGACAAGATCAGATGTATTAGTCCGAGGTGGTTATGAGGGCAACAGGAGTTCAACTCCTGCTCATATCATTTCCAACCCTGTCATTTACTGTCTACCTTTTAATATACTGTATATGCCAATGAAAGTGAAACAGAAATATAAACTAAGACATTTTTAATAAAATTAAAAATTAAAAATATTCAGATACTGTTCTTAATGATTCTCTATCAATAATCCCAGTCATAAAATTAACAATTTGAGTCGATCTTTGAACGGGTATTTAGTGGAGACGAAAACAGACCACCTTTCACAGCAAATCCGTGAAAAGGTGAAAAATACTGTAGCATTTGGTCAACAACACACTCAAAAAATCCAAAGCAAGACCAAAACTAAAAATAAACTGAGAATATAATTGCATAGAGTGGCCATTTACATAAACTTAAACTCTTTTCAGCGTTGACGCATCAACAATGATCTCCATTACTCATGTCACCTCAAATCATCAGCTTTTATTGAAAATGAACAACTCTTAGTCGCATATTGCTGCAAATTGCAAATCGTCAGTCTGAATGCTCCATTAAGTCATTTAGGCCTGAATTATACATTTAGGCAGTTTTAGGCTGATCGGACTGAGGATGCTCACTTAAAATCTTAAAGTAATGCTCTGGTACTTACAGTTCTCTAAAATGTATAGTCACGACATACGGTTGGTTTCTGAATAAGAACAGTAAGTATGATTGCATTCAGATATAGCATCACTGTAGATCTGCATTCACTCATCGTGATAGAAAACTAGTGCACTTGTCCAACTGCAGTCTAATAGGCCAAAGATCAATGCAGTAGCACTATTATAGCTAACGGCACATTTCAGACACAACTATTCCTTCATTTACATCCCTTTATTTACAGTACATCTTCAGAAGAGCCAGAACGTGTTCCGCATATGGCTGTTAAAATGTAATATACACTAATACCTCCTCATTCACTTCCACATCCAACCTATTACTGCCTTGGCTTTTTATTGTCCTGCTTTCATCTTTCCTGTGTATGTGTGTGTATTGGGGGGGTTAACTAACGAACATTGGTCCTTTGCTTTGCTTGAGCTCATTAAGTTCTTTGTGCATTTCCTTTTTTGGGGCCTGGTTTTAATGTAGCTTGTTATTCTGCGTGCCAGTGAATCAGGGGCCCCATGGACCTCAGGTTTTGGAAGTGTAACCCCTGAGAATTATTTGAAGTTGAAGAACAAAATTAAGAGGTGATAGGCAGCAACTTCTGTGTTATATTGCTTCCATTGACTTTGGTGTTAATATCGCTTGTGGTTTAGTGGTAGGAAGTTTGTGCGCTTTGTTAAATTTTTGTCATAGCGAGCTAACAAGCTTGAGGATTTTTCACGTCATTACTGTAAGTTTAACAGGAACATTTTAACAACATATGAGTGCCGCTTACCGTATAATAAGATGCCGCCATCATCCTAGGGTGTTGTGGGTGTTTGCCAGGGTGTGGCTTTGTGGTTGCTAAAGTGTTTTGGTGGTTGCTAGGTGGTTTCTTACCAAATGAGCCTCAAAAGTCTTTATGATATTCTGGTTCCTAGATATGACTATTGCTCCTCCTTCAATGTAAATCAATGTAGGATTTTTTTTTGCCTGGTTTGTCATCCTCCAGACAAAAAAATAACACACCTCTCCTTAACATTCCCTTCTGCTTTTTGTGACTTACACATCATTCTCATGTCTGTAGCACAGTCTGTGTGGGACAAGTTATGTGCTGAAGTTTGTGTCTGGAGTTTGTTCAAAAACATCAGTAAGTGATGCTTGCTTTACAAAATATTAATAATGATTAAAATTAATATTGCTGTTGTAATAAGCAGATTAATTTAAGTTATAGTTTAATTTTTGCTTACAAAGACACAAGACTTTCCAGTATCATACAGTAAAAGATATTCAAACATCTCTGTATGTTTGTCTTGTTTTTCCTCTGTGAGCTGGCTCTGATTGGACCGTATCTCACAGCTATAAATACCACCCAGGCATTTGGATCCCCATGCTTTAGGGCTCCCCTGGCGCGTCCTGTCAAACACTGCCATCTTGTTGGGAATAAATGTCTAACTGGCAGAGGGGCGATATGTTTCTCTCTAGCTTTTTCTCTCATGGGCTAACGCTCCATCAGATGCTGTGTTATCCACCTCAAGCAGAAGGTCTGATTTCTTTCTGTTCTCTTCATTCTCTCAGTCTCAACTTTCTTGTCTCTGTTTTCTTCTGTTGTTCTTCTTCAGCTTACTCCTGTATTTTCCATCTTTTCATCAAGATTTATATCAGCCGCTAATGCTAACTCCTCTATCCACCATCCAATCTTTCTTCCAGAGGAACTGAATTTTCAAAAGAAGTGTTGGTTGCAGGGTGACATGAGACAAATATAATGTTTAGTAAAAGCTGACAAATGAGATGAAATTACAAAATACATAAATGTAAAAAACTGTCAAGAACATATTTGAGTATTTATCTTATTTTTGAGGAAATAAGATATTGCTAAGAAAGATTAACATTTTGATATTATTATTATTATTATTATTATTTTAATAATAATTATATAATAATTATTTTAATAACTAAATAATATTTAAATTGTAAAGTATGTATGCATTATGGTAGTCATTTTTATACTGTTTTTAATTTAGGCAGACAAACAGACACAAACAGGTCAGACACAAGCAGGAACTAAGCAAAATTACAACTTTTTGCCTTTGTTGTACCATTACATACACTTGTCACTAATGTTCCTCTCTCATTTTGACATTATTAATCTAGTGCTAAAATAAGGACCGCATAGTTCAAAACATCCTCAAATAATTAGCGGCAACCATCTTTTAACATTTACTCTGACAATTATGGTGATTAGTGATGAGCCTTGATCTTCATATGTAAATGTTGTATAAACAAACCTATATTAGTGTGTTTGCATGTGTGCCTTCATGTACACGTACCTGACAAAAGCACTGCGCCAGAGACGCACACCAAATTACCCCTAATTGGATCCTTTTGAATATTCAGGAGATGTCCCCTTCAACACATGTACAAAATATAAACTAACAAATATGTGGGGGCAAGAAAATCACATTGGGGTTAAAGGCGCTGAGGGAGATACAAAATGCTACTGTTCCCCGGCATCTGTTTATCCATATGGAACATGGAGTAGAATCCAGCCTCTCATGGAAAGCTGACATTATGTCAAGCAACTCGCTATGAGTATAAATGCTTTACAGGGAAGTTTGAGGAAGAGGCACAGATTCTAAACCCTGTGCTGGAGTTCCATCTTTGTAGTTTTTCTACCTTAATGTCTTTCGTGGATGATGAAATTCCTAAAACACATGCTGATGGACACATATTTATTCCATGTTTAAAGACATGGAATATGAAAACATCCATGATTTTTTAGTTGTTCTGTATGTTGCTCATCAGTATGGGCCAAAAATTGCATCAAGCATCAAAATGTTAAAAAGATTTAGTAGCTGACCGACATTTATATAATGTTTAGCATTCAATCTGTAATCAACAGCGATGTTGTCATCTTATTTGTATTTGTATACTAAATTCTGATTGGTCTTGTCCTTGTTGCATATATTAAATCATCTATAACCAGTATAAGCCGTGCATGGCCCTCTTTTTTGATTCTCTGTACTCTGATTGCCATGGTGGTACTCATTGTTTGAGACCAGTAAGAAAAGCTTTTTTCCAAAAACTTCACATTGTCTTTATTTTTAGCAGACAGTGAATAAGGTCTGATAGATAAATAATTAATCGCCATGGTCAGTTAAAAGAAAAGGCACTTCTCTTCATTTTGTTAGTTTATTTATTTATCTGTTTGTTCACTTTGTACTCTTAGCTGGTGGGGTTTTTGTAGGGTTGAGAGGACAGATGTGATTGTTTCAGGCTCAACTCCATTTCAACAACTACTATGACCATTCCTGCATCTAGAAAATGTGTAATTTCTTAAAATAATAATTCATGTACTGCATTCTGTTCCCCCCAGATTTAAAAACACATAATATCCAAGGAACATCCATGCACAATGTACAAACAAACAGATCCCATTGTGCTTAGCTTGACGATCACCTCTGCAAACACAGAGTATCATCACTCCTGCACATTACAGAGAGAAGAGACAGAACGAGGGCACTTTGTAAATGTCATGGGCCGAGGGCTCTTCCACCCTCTTTGCTGGATGGAATAAAATGAATTGAAGTGAGCACTATCAGCAGCTGCAGCAAGATAAATCTGTCGTTTAAAAGGGACTTGCAATTAGGTGTGCAAGGGCCAGCAGGAGGGAAGGGCTTTCAAGAGCCTGCTCCCATTAACCTCCTTTCTACCATCACATTGACCTGGGAAATGTAGTTTTTAGTTCCCCAAGCTTAAATGTGAGTCACCTAGTGGCATAGAAAAAAAAGACTACAAAATGATGATGTTGACTTCCTTTTTCCATTAAAGTGTACATGAGCATTCCCAAGCCATTTTTTGACAGTATGAAACAGTCAAAAGACAGTAATCACCAGGAAAGGACAGACGTTTGTCAAGTTTGTATAATACAAATTAATTATTTCATGAAAAGTGAACATTCTTTACCCAAATGAAGCTAGATTTAATCAGACTGGACCAAATTCTTTTGGTTCAGCCAAGAGGGAATATTAGCTGGCATAATAACACTAGAAAGTACATAGGTCGATTGAGATTTCATGTTTACTTTAATGCCAACACTGGCTGTAACTGGGTTTAGGGAAAAAACACCTCGTTATGTCTGATAAACACATGAGGGTTCATGTGAGCTTTCAGACATTTCTGTGCTCTTCACCGCCAGCATTATCTCACAGTTCACCTCACACCCCTCTCTCTCACTCGTTTTCTTTCTCTCCAGCGTCCCCTTCTGCTCACCCCTTTTCTCACCCTATTCCTCTTTCTCACACACACTTTCCTCTTCACACTCTATCTGTGTGACCTTCATCTGCTCGCCACTTTCAGCCAGCCCCAAAAACTTAATCACACACTGTCAACCTGTAAGGAGAGGAGGAGGGCCGCTCCTCTCTTCTTTAATGCCCTTTGCAGTGGTGAGGAAGAAAGGGGAAAATTTATGGCTGGTGGGACAGGTGGGGTATGAACAATGGGCAGAAAGGAGTACAGGGTTATCTGGTGAGGTGCGGGAGAGAGCGCGGTGAGGAAATCGATGTGACCTGTGATACACTGTCATCACAATTCTCACCCCAGCCATCCTATTTGTCTTGCGTAGGGAGCCCTGGACGGGCCGTGTCAACGTGCCGGAGAGAGGCCCAGACCAGATTAGCCCGGGTGAATCATGACTGCTCCATCTCGCTCTCTCTCTCTCTATGTGTTTCAGCTCTAGTTCTGTCTGTTATGTCTGGAGCAGTGGGGCTATAGTTTGTGGCCTGGCATTGTGGGTGGGAGGGGCTGTATGAGGCTTGTGGGTAAAATATGGATTGTGTGTGTGAAAATAGGAGATTAACTGCTGTTCTGAGGTTTGGACACAGCAGCTTTCTGTTACATCAGAAATACACTGTGAAGCGGTCGCTTGGTTTATCTTTTCCTCTCTGAGTTATGGTCATGTGCACTTTCTGAGTCTGTTGGCTAGCCTCACTTTGATCTTAGCCAGTTTGTCCCCTACAGTTTTATCACTGTAAAATTACAATTTACAATTTCCCCCCAAATGTCTAAATACCTTGGCACTATTAAAATGTTATGTTTGTTTAAACCAATGGCCTGCGAGTTTGGTGGCAGGGCTGTCTGGTTTGTGTGAACAATGAAAGAAGCAGGGTGTGTTAATTCAGTCCTGTTTCTAAACAGGTCAAATATGCTTTGTCATATTTTTGCAGTCCAATTTGGTGATGCTAGCAACTTTTAAAAGTTACTTTCATTTCAGAATATAATAAATAAATATTTTATAATAGAATAGAAAATCTTTTTTTGCAGATAGGTTTTTTTGCAATCAAGTGAAGAAATTTTCTTTTAAATGTTCTGTTCTTGTGTGTGTGTGATCTCAGATGAGGCTCAGTTAGCTTTGCCCATGCAGAAGCCAGGGTTCGAGAAACTTCCTCTGGGCACTCAGACACTTCCTCCAGGATTCCCCGCCCCCTTCCTGTTTGCAGATGGCCTCTCTTCTGTGGAGACATTGCTGACTAACATCCAGGTAAATCCTCTGTGTGTTCTTGAACATTAATATGCACAACAGCATGAATATTTGTGAGAGTATTATTAACGTATTAAAGTTGAGTGTGTTTTGTGTGGTGTGGGTGGCTCAGGGTCTGCTGAAGGTGGCTGTGGATAATGCCCGCGTGCAGGAGAAACAGGTGCAACAGGAACGCAAAGAGTTAAAGATGGAGCTTTACAGAGAGAGAGAGATGAGAGAGAGTCTGGAGAGACAACTCACCTCTGAACTGCATAGCCGAGGTACACACATATACATGTACAAGCAGACACGTGTGTACTTTAATTGGAGCAAGTTAAGGAGGCTCATGATAATTGAGATGCCTCCCTTACTGTCATTGTATCATAATTTAAACTTCTGGTAATATTTTTAAGTTTGAGGTTCCAAATTGCATGATAACAATTGTGCAATTCCCTGAAAAGTAATGGAAAATTAAAAAATCTTTAAAAACTGTTAGAAATCTCTTTGCTCTCAAGCTCTTTGAAATGAATGGACAAAAAATTCATGGAGACAGTTCAAACATTGTGGGAACCCCACAGGTTGTAATTTTGTTTTTACACACAATGTGTGTAATTTCTGTACAAACGATAGTCCATGAAGAACTGTCTAGAAAAAACAAACATGGAAGAAATCTTTGATTTTACACTGCCAACTCTTTCTACACCATAACTAAACCTTGTCACTAGTGGATTTTCTGCCAATTCAACTGTTGCCATTTGCGCCAAGACATTAAGCCAATTATTCAGCTGGTTAACAACTCTGACAGCATGTACAAACACCTCAATAATTTATTAGCCATGGCTGTTACAGCATCTCATGTTATTTTAGTGCACACTTTATTATGGTGGATGATTTAGCCAATCAAAGGCATGTAATTAAAGGTGTAAGGAGATATACGGGACATTTAACACTGTACACAAATAAACACACTGAGCGTGTATTAATGCTGCTCTGCCAGACTATGAGTGTTTCAAAGGCCTGTTAATTGCTGTGAATCATATATACATATGTTGTTGTTGATGTTTGCACATATTCAAAGATTGTGTTGTGTAAAAACATTGTGAAGTGTGAATTGTGTGCTGCTATTAGGTGTATGTACAGCTGTTCTGTTGGCCCTCTGATTCACTCTGTTAGGTTCATACAAACATATTATTGCCAGGTATTTCTCAATTGATTGTCTTTTTTATTTATTGTAGTTTTTTTTGGTGATCATGTTGATTGGAGATTGTACTGTAGTTACTATTCAAATACACTAGAGCTGCAAGGTGTGTATGATGGTATGACGATTAAAAAGCAATGACATAGCAAAACAATCAGAGAAGATAAGTCAGCCCAAGTCACCTGCAGCAACATTACATTTGTATTTATGTATTGCAACATTAAAACATGGCTGTTCACTTTTAGTAGTTGTACTAAAGCTTTCTTTTCACGGAAAGAATGTGAAACGCATGTTGGGTTTATAATTTTAACATTTAACATTTTAACATTTTTACCTTTATTTTTACCTCAATTTCACCTGTATTTATCTAATATTATCCATGAAAAGGGGTTGTTTGTGTATTTCCATGCAGTTACTAAGGTGGTCTGGGGGGTTACTACGTTGTTGCATACAGATCCAATCTAAAAGAGACCCCAGCGAATCTCTATGATCTCCTGGTCCCTCTTAATGCAAGTTTATGGGTGTTTTGCACATTTTAATAAAAAATACAAGTAAATAAATACACACAGAATAAGTTAAGCTCTAAATTTTAATACTTAGGGTTAGAGATCTGAACCCTAACTGTCACTAACTAGGCCACAGTTTGATTGTTTTATTCATTTGATTTGTCAAAGGCATAGTCTAATACCGTTGAAGTGTTATATATACTTTTCAAAAGTTGTTGCATGTAGCGCACCATATGTATGTGTTTTGTTAGTGATAATGAGTACTTTCAAGTCTCTAATGTGTGAAAGTGAGTCAATGCTGTCATCTCCTTGTGTGTTCATAGATGCCATACTGAACAAACAAAGTTTCATAGGTGTAAATGTTTCGTAATACCTCTTCTTTCTCTCTCTCAGCTACTATTCAGAAGCGTCTTAAGAAGGAAAAGAAGGCAAAGAGGAAACTGCAGGAGGCCCTGGAGTTCGAGTCCAAGAGGAGAGAGCAGGTGGAGCAGGCTCTTAAACAGGCCACCTCTCCTGAGAGCCTTCGCATGAGTCTCAACGGTGAGCTTCTTCTCTGACACCCATCAGAAAACTGATCCTAATGCCTCCTGGCACAAAATCCAGCATACAATATCTATATATTAGGGGCTAGACATAAAAAACGCATTCATTTTGTCCAAAGGGAAGCAATCATTTTTATTTTTTAGCAATAATGATGTCTTAGATTTTTAAGCAATGATATATAGTGGCGTTTGGGCGGAAACCTTCAGAAAATGGAAAAACAGTATTTTTCATCAACTTAAAAGTTATGAACTTTATTGTTGCTATGTGGGCACTCAATTTTTTTTTCATTTGGCCAAAATAACAATGATACTGGGAGAACGTTTTTTTATTCCACTAAGTACAGCACCTGCTATATATGGTTGAATGACATTGAAAATCTCATGTTATAAAAGATATGCTATTCATAGGCTATTTAAGACAGTGTTGGCTATGACTCAATGACAAATGTTAGACTAAGATGCTACAAGGTTTAGTTACAATCACTTTTTAAAACTTTTCATTGATTAATAGTTGCTAAACCCACATACAGACATGAAGCATTACCAATAGTAATGATTTATGAAAAAAATGACCAAATATGGAAATACAAGGTTTCCACCCAACAGTAAAGATATGCTTCTGTAAAAGCCACAAGTCAGCATGATACATTACGACTGAAAAGAGCGCCACCTCAGATCCACCAATCAGAGAAGTCGATGTTACCATAAAATGACAAGCATGCCATAAGTACCATATGGAATTATGATTGTGTCTCCCTGCACTCTTAAACAGCATATATATATTTGAATGTTTTGCAATAAACGTTATAAATATTGTTTTTTTATACAGCCTTCAATGACTTGTGTTTTATGTTATTGGGATTTTTTCAGTAATGAGAGAAAAACTCATCCTGTCATGCTTTAATAGCACATCGTGCAACACGTACAGATATATGGTATCTCTATTTCCAGTCTATTCTGTAATATTCTCTCACCGTATCTGAATAGATCAGCTTGTTCAGAAATTCCATCTGTTTCTCCCCGTCAATATTTTCATGAAACCTTCTGTTCTTTCTCATATTTCATTATCGGCACTGATATTGGTATTTCCGTCTCAGTCATAACTATTAGCGATGCATTAACGTCATAATCTCTGCTGAGGAAATGGAGTCTGATGTTTATCATAAATGCTCTAAATGCGCACACTTATCAAGGCTAAACTGTTTTCCTAATTGTTCGCTTTTGTTTTGATTACACTTGTTTAATTGTGAATATCTTAACAGAAGCAGAATTTGAATGGGGAAAAGCATACATTTGTAAGACATCTGCGAGCGATTCCACGAGTGCTGGGGCAATTATGCTGGGCCAAGGCTGATTAAACGTGAATTCATTAAGAAAAATGGCCTTTGTTTTTGCCTTTCATCTGAGAGTATGGAGGAGAATGCCAGAATAAGATCTGTATTGTGAATGTCTGTTCTTACGTCACATCTCTGTGCGGATAAAGTTATTTCCTTTCTGCCTTTGTGGTGGGAGATTATTTCCATCTGTTGTTCACGTTATTTCAAGTCTGCTACACTGAGATCAGTGGATTTCACTATGTAAAGTATTACACATTCATATTTATGTCATATTATTACGACTACATATCTTACACAATGTGAATTCTATTGAATTCATGTCATTTACTGTTTTAATATACATCACTGGTATTATCGTGTAATTCATTAGTGCATGTTATTCTAAAGAAAAAAATTAATGCCTTTGTAAGCTGTCATTAAAATGTAATAATTTTTCACTGAATGAACCTAGGCCAGACATAATTAACCAATTGCTATTTACGTTACTGATGTAGGTAATGAGCCTTTCTATAATCTTTCCAATAAGGGTTGAATTGCTTTGATTTTACGTAGTAAACATATTAAAATTATGTAATGAAGGTTACAATTATAAATAAAGACAGATTTTTGAAAGAAGTTTTACCATTGAGATACAGTAGTTTATATGTGATCTGGCTCCATTTTGGTTTGGAACAGTCTTTTTATGGCCATGTTTTCTTGGGAATACATCACAATAAAGGAGTAAAATGGGTTATGAATGTTTTATGTGGACTTTAATCTTACCAGACCAATCTGTGTCTCACGTTTGTGCCTGAGCTACAGTCTGCACAAATGATTGTACCTGTAGCTTAGAACTTCAACACTTGTTTCTAACACGAAGAACCTAGGGGCATGTTTTACTGCTAAAAGACCTGTAGCGAGAGCTCTAATTGTTTGACTCTTTTGAATTTTAGAGGCAGTGATACCAGAGGTGAAGTCTGAACATAATAATAACCAGCAGGAGAACTCAGCTGTACAAGGTAAAAACCTACTACACACTGCATGTACTCTGAACTACAGGTGTAGCTACCATAAACTACAGAACTCCATCTTAAAGTAGAGCTCTGACATCATACCATCAACAGTTATTGTCTGAATGAAGGGTTAAAACAGCCACAGTTGAGAAGATGCAACCAACCATGTGCTTATGGGCCAGGGGCCCCTCTCTCACTCTTTCTTTGTCTCTCTCTCAGTATACTGGGGGCCACAGATAGGGGCCTTAACCCCTTCATCCTTCTCAACAAAACTTTCAGAACAGTAACCAGAAACAATCCCTGAACTTGCCTTACATCTTATTAGGTCCCTTTGAAGATGTCCAACTCTTTCTGGAGGGAGATTACAAATACATGTGCCTTTCACGCTTCCGTACCCTGAGATCTATTTCTCTCCTCCTGCGCACACTCAAACGGCTGCGTTCTTATCTCAGTTCCATCTGCCTCTCTCGTTTCGCTCTGAGCTAGCCTCCCAAATCTGGCCAAAAGTTGTGTTTGATAAATGGGGCCTATTATCAACACGTCTGACGGCGAATTAAAGAGACGCTGCCGTACATCTTATTGAAATGTGAGACTGGGGGAAGGTGAATAAATACATATGTTTACAGAAGGTGTAGTGGAAATGGGCTGCAGAAGTGCTTTGCTGAAAATGGGCAAAATGTTTTCCCACCATATAGCCAATTTCACAGTCTGCAAATAAAGAGACGTTCATTTTTCTTCAGGCTTTGACAGCGGTGCTGTAACGGAGGGCTGCTAAAGCATTTGTAGAGCAGATTTTGCCTGTTTTTTTCCTCAGGGGCGGCCCCAGGGTTCACTAACAGTATGAAAGGGTCATTTGTGGGTGATCATAGATTTTTATTTTTTAGTTGAGTCAGAGACAACGGTCAGAGACAACGGTCTCTGACTAAATTTGTGACTGATCTCATGTTTCAAAGTCCCTAACTTTAAACTAAGGGTCAGATCTACACAACCGACAGATCAAAGACATGCAATCTCAGACCCGACTGAGGAATATATCAGTTGTTATTTCATAAGCCTACATCTGGAGATACAATAGTGCATGCTCTTGTCCAATCTCATGAGATTTCAAGCAGCTTGTGGCTTTTTAAAGTTTAGTGTTTTAGAAAAGTGTTTGCCAACTGGTTGTGCTTTAGGAATGAGATTTTATATGGGACGTCATGTGGCAACCCAACACAAATTAAATGGTTATTTGCTTTTTATTTTGTTGGTATTTGTTTTTCCCTGCTGTCTGTGATCCGATCAGAACAAACCTGCGGATCACCAGTCGAGATCACAGCAGTAGAAATCATCTGATGATCTCTGGTATTTTGTGCAGTCTGCTTTAATGCCACTGTAACTTCAGTTGAGCTGTGACTAATATGGGCGTAACAGCAGGGATTAGTGTCAGAGCACCGTCACAATGCCCCTGACCTTTAGAGCAGTGAGCAGAACCAGGCCAAGCAAAAATCAGACCTCACCTCCATAATGCAAGGATATCACAAGCTGCAAATGAGTTTCACTGTTATCGGACTGTAACCACTATTACACAGTTCCTCATCTTTTCCTTCATCTGTAAAGATCGTACAGTGCCCTACCACAGAAGAAACAGGGCCTTTTAATACACTTCAAAAACTTCCATCAAAGATGGAAAAAAAAACATGCAGTATAGTCAGTACAGTTTAGGGGCTGAACAATTAATGGTATATTAATTCAGATTACATCTGTGATGTTTTGCGAATATAGTAACGGCTAAAGGACATTTTACATTTATGCATTTGGCAGATTCTTTTGTCCAAAGCGGCTTACACTACAAGTTTAATCATTACATGTTTTCCTTGGGAATCGAAACCACAACCTTTGTGCTGCTAACGCAATGCTCCAGTTGAGCTACAGGAACACATTTTAAGCACAGTGTGCTGCGGAACCCATTAACCATGACTATATTTACAATACAGCACAGCAGTGGGTGCTTTATTTCTTTTACTAAATGAATTTGAATTTATTATAGTTTCCACAGTACCATCCTTCTGCTAAAAGATATAGTATCTGAAATATATACTAAGATTTATAGTGCACAATACACATCATATTGCAGTATCATGTATTTTAGAACCTCCAAAATAGTGTAGTGTTTAAAGCATATGAAATATGAGCTTACCATTAGCAACAATTAATGTAAAAAACTTTTTTTAACTTTATAAAGAGTGGGTGACACAACCCTCAAAATTATGATATCAAAGAAATCATTTTTGTCATGATCAAACCGCCCAGATCCATCAGAACAGAAACATCCATTTTTCCAGGAAAGAAAAACTCATGATTGTAATGATCCCTCAATCTCATCCACTCGGATGCAGAGATCATCACTTTATCTCCACACTTCTTTATTCTTGAAGTTCCATCAAGTTGAAAGTGGAAAGGTGTCTGTGCAATCAGCTCAGAGAGTCTGGCAGACAACCCACCTGGGGAGTTTGTGTATGAAGTCTGTTGTGCGCTCCTCCCCGAGCTCCCGAGCTTCACCGCATTTATCCATTACAGCCAGCAAAAATCTAATTAGCTTGTGCTTCTCTCCCAAGTCGGACTTCACAGTTTTGCAAGCTTAGCAGTGACAGCTGATTTCATTAGGTTTGATTGTCCTTGCCGAGATCCCACTCGCCGAGCTAAAAGCTTTCTGCGCTTTCTCAGGTTCCACCCCTGTGTTGGGCCATTACGATGACCCGTGCCTTTTCTGATTAATCAAGACAAGTGGCGCTAACAGAAAACTGCTGAACACAAAAGAAGGTGACATCATTTTACAAGCCGATTAAGAGAAGTGTGGAGTGGTGGAGGAAAGTGAGAGAGGTGAGGTGAAAATGTAATTAAGAAGGCGCTTCGTGTTGGAAGAGCAAATTGAACTCCACTGGAAGGTTGTGTTTTTGTACAAACACTCTCACAGCGTGTCACTGCAGGCACCTGAGAGAGCAGTTCTGTAATTACGTATTTGCAAAGTTGTTAAAAAGTTGTTGATTACATTGAATCTTCATGTAACAACAACGATTAGTGATCACGTTCAGCAGGCTCTGTAAAGCATGTTAAATCAGCGCAATATTAGTCCATATGGCTTGTGCCAATGATGTCTGGTCATGTGACACATGGGGACAAGTGATGTTTCATGTAATTAATGTCTACTGTTTTTGATGAGCAAATGACGGAATTTTATAAGTGAACTGTTTCTTTAAATATTTTGCTATGTTTAATTTAATAATATAAAAACATATTGTACTCCATATAAATCCAATTCCACTGATGTTCCAACAATCAGCACAAGCACAGTAGGTTTTCAACCTACTAACTGGTACCATGGGGTGATATAATGAGGATGCAAAAAATTTAGGGCTGAGGAATATTTGGCAGGGGCTTGTGTTTACCCAGACAGGGCAGCATGCGGAGTGCAGAGGGAATAAATGAGGTGGGGGTTATGAGGAGGGGAGCGGGGCAGAGTTAAATATGGTGTGTTGGTGAAGAGGAAGTCCCAGAGGAGGACCACCCTCATCTACTCATGCTTCTATTTACAGTAGCTTATATGTGGGGTAAGAGTTTCAAAGATACATAGAGTTGACCTCATGTCTGGAAGCAGTTACTTATAAGAATATAATGTCTGATTTTGCGTTATCAACTGGCTGGTCGCATATTTTGTGTAATGTGGACCGTAAATATTTTGATGATATTCTATTATGGCTGAAATGAATGAAATTACTATGAATTGTTATTTCAACAATTAATTGGTAAAATAGAGAATAAACATTATTGACAATGATGGTCATTATTGAGTAGCTGGGGTTGTTTTTTTAAAAAAACATTTTTTTATACCGTATTATAAAATATCCAAACATAAAAATATATCTGATTATAATGGGTCTGAATTTTGTAATGGAAAAGAATTGGAACGAAGAACTGGAAAAGCTCAATATTCACAAAAGAGAAATTAATTTTCATACAGCATTGAGTACTGGTATGTTGGCCCATCCCCTGCTTAACAAAACAGATGTGTACTGCTCTGTCAGGTCTGTCTTAAGTGTATGAACAATTTGTGTCTCCTGAGTACAGCTCCATCACAGCAGATTTAGTTTGCTGTCAACCATAGGACTCAATTAATTGCACTGGAGGATATTACTCATAACTCATATTTCAGAGCAAGTGAAATACTCACCTCTATTTATCTGTTCACGGCATCTCTCCATGTCATCAGTACCAGCAAGCCTCAGTGTTACATTTAAATTCACAGACAGTTTAGCAAACAGCAATCAACATGCAACTTCCACATAACCCCTTGACCAATATAATTTTTCTCAGCCCAAATTAAAATTTGACAGATTTGGGGTGGTCTACAGAGCACACATGGACATAAACACGCTCTGTTCGCTTGCTTCCCCGCGTACCTTTTTTCGTTTAGATCCCGTATACGTATCAGTTCATCTGTTGATGCTTGCAGAAAGGAGCATGTTAAACATATAAAAGCACTCAAGTTCTAATGAACTGACTGCTGTCTGCCGGTGCGCTGCGAGCTGGGCGATTAACATGCATATGCAGCTCTCCTGCCCTTCAACCACCAGCTGTTTCTCTCTGATCTAGTGCTTCACCAGCACCGCAAACACAACATGATTCACTCTCCAACTTGCAAAGTTTCGACGATGAAAGACGTTAATGTCTTTGTTTTTGTTCCTTGTGTTATGGTGCCTGAAGTGACGTGATTCTGTCCTGGGTGGAAAGATGGATTTTAGCACAATTGTGCTTAAACTGAGCATTTATGTTTGTAGTTTTCAGGTTGTCCTTGAAAATATTGTTTTTATTTCAGCCTTGATTTTCATATGTATTAATAACTTTAGACTCTGATTGGATGAGCCGCGTTCAACGTTGTAGTAAAATACCTGATATATTCACGTAACGGTTTACGGTTGCCAAGCAACATAGCAAGTTAAGTACAGTCACAGAGGTGCATATTTAGTGATCGAACATCACTGATCCAATCAAAATTCTTCATATTACATAAATGTAGAAAACAAAAGTGATTACATGGCTAATTTAAACAGCCTAAAGTATACTAAAGAGTTGTTTACTGTGATTATTATCATTAATATTTACAGAATATATAAACATTCAGTAAATTAAATTGTTACACCAAATAAATAAAATTCGATTTACTAAATTTAGTTGACAAAAGCAATGTCACAGCTGTTACATATCTACCTGTAATATATGGAGTTACCTTTATTACCGTAATGTAACATTTGACATGACATTAGTAACTGTGTTTTTCTTCCCACAGAAAACAGACCCTACTCCAAACCTCCTATCATGTACTGAAACCTCTGGCTTCTTCAGTCCCACACCGGAGACAGACACCCAGCTCACCCCACAGATGGACAGGACTTCTGGAGAGAGGGATTGTGGGGCTTTTCCCAGAGGCAGTGCTGCAGGTGCTGAACACCAGTCACCTGAAACTCGTGTACAGGACTTGAGAGTGTATGTACGTGTGTGTGTGTGGAGGTGCAGTGCGTTCACGCTCCTCATAAGATGTATCTGGAGCACTGCTTGTTGACCTTTCACCACCACATACAGAAAAAAATCTCTTTTTGACTACTTCTACATCCAACACTTTTTGAGACTAAAATAATTGTTTTCTGGATGAAACTACATTAACAGATTTATAACAGAATTATCTTTCTGTGAAGCACATCACACCACACTCTCATAAACCTATCTCTGTTAATTATTATTGTTATTATTATTATTAATTATTATTCGTGGTATCTGCTGATCCCCCATGATTCTGTGCACCAGTGATTCTGAACAGCACAACAATCTTGATGAGTCTGTAGAACTGTTCACAGCACCTCTACATCAAACAGGAAGACGAGACAAATATTACGTGGACAGTGATGAAAAGGACTGCAAATCAAAAGTGTGCTTCTGTAATAAACATTGTCTACATTTTGTTGTTTTGTCTGTACAAGAAAGGGACTCTATATTAACATATTTCCTTTTTCTAATTTGTTGTATTATTTTTAGAAAGTGTTGAAATATTTTCCTCATGTTGCCGTTCCCTGCCCCATGTTTATTATTCTGGTGTTTATTTTATTATCTGGTTTGTTTCATTGTATTTTAATCAGCATTTCAAATGGATGCTCAAGTGATCTTGAAACACATTCTTTGTACAGCTTTGCTGTCTTTTTTTGCCCCACAACAATATTTTCTCTATTGCTCTTTAACTTAAAAAGTAAAAAAAAGTGTTCATTGTGTTCATTGTACTGTATAAACAGTATTACAGTATCCCCCTCCCCTTCTGTTTTGACCTTTGTTTATAAAGAGTTGTAAAAATGCTTTAGCGTTTGCTATCCTGACATTGTTATTATGTGGATACATTTTTAGTGACAAAAAGATAAAAGAGACGAGAATTACCTTTATGCACATCTGAAGCAAGCATGCTTGTAAATACAATGATGACAAATGAAACATACCAATTGAAAATAAAAATGCTGCCTCTTCAGATCTATTTTTAAACATTTGTAGTGACCCCATAGGAAATGTAATCGCAAATCGGCAGCTATCAATGATGTTGAACCTTGTTTTCAAATGGCAACAGACACTTATTACAGCCTTGCACATGACACAATGAATAAAACACCCCTATGGACATCTTGGTAGGTTTTGATTTTTGTTTTCTTTGAGTAATAAAACTAAGATGGAAACATGTTGTCTTTTCTGCTGCAGTTACTGTATTTGAAGAGATCTGTTGTCCAAATTAATGACAGACTGATCAGTCGACCAGACCGAATAATCGGTCAATATTTGGTTGTCAAATCAAAATAATTAAAGATTATCAAATCAATTCCAGAATCTACTTTCAGCTTTAAAATGTATTTCATTTTGTACATTGTGTAAAATCTTGTTTAATGCATATATATTATTTCAGCCATCACAATCCTGCTCTCCAAATATTGTTATTGGCCATTATAAAAATTGCAGGTCTCTTTAAAACTAATGCTTCCTTTTGTATTTATCACAGTCTTACAGTAATCAAACTGATTTGACAAAGCGGACAGTTTTTAATTCACAAACGTACATGTGGGCCTCATATCACAGTAATAATGATGAGCTCATTATACCCCAGCAATCTTTAAAAACCCGAGACTCTAATGCTGTCCTGTCCCTAAGGTGTTCAACATGAAACAAACGCAAGCAAGCACCTCTCACCTGCATCTGCAGAGGAACTGACCTAATTAGTTACATACTCTCAAGCCCCCATCCCCAGCCATCGAGCAGGAGCTTTCAAGACTGCAGTTCCCACAGCATTGCTGCGCCTCACCTGCTGTCCGCTGCTGCATGAACTTGTGGGACTCTGACGAAGACGAGCGGAGCCCTGAAGGGCCGGACCTTGAATTGGCTCCACGTAACAAAAAAGCGAAGAGGCTCCATGTTTGCACTTCAATTAAAGAGGACTCGTTTGATCTGGTCTTGATTAGTCCTATCCTCCCTAACTGGCTTTATGTAAAGTAGTCAAAGTACTTCATTTATGATTAGTGATGTTTTTAGAGGTGGGATTGTGATGAAAACACAATCAACTGCGGTGGTCTATTTGATCAGTGGAAATGAGATAAAAAAGTGGAATAATTTGCATATGTTCCATTAAAAACATTGAATCTAATTACGGCTAACAAGACAGGAATTAAAGTGTGGACAGATATAGTCAGGTGTGTTTTTCCACTGTGTTCCAAATGTCTTTTCTGTAGTCTATAATCCATGACAGCAGATCCATGTCAATTAAACACTGTTTCTACTGAAATAATATGAACTGTGGCTGAAGTCAATAACTCACAGTTGTTTGGGCAGATTATGGCACTGTGGCCCTAAACTATTAACTGTCTTTGATACATTTCAGCATGACTCCCTCTCACAGAGTTCAGTTATGTATACTCACTGTAACTCACTGTAGCTGTAAGTGGGTGTCTATTTTTATTACAGACCTACATTTGGTTAGTTGAACATTACATGTTTTCATTAGGATTACACTACAATTAATGTTTCAATTGATAAGAATGTGTAGTTAAAAAAAGATGTTTTATTGCATCAGGAAACCATTTACTTCATTTTAGTTTATGCATTTTTCATTCTCAGATTAATTAAGACCATTTTATTACAAAAAATATGAAATGTAATCTGTCAATTAACATAGTCATGAACTGTATTAAAGCAGCATATCACACTACAGGACACAGTAGTCACTACTTTATATATCATGTTAACTGCCCATTTTTCTTGAAATAATTCATGTGGTGGAAGTCCTGGATTTCAATGTTTATATTTTTAACTTCTTTATGAATTGTGTCATAAAAACACCCTGAAAATATCTAGTTAGGGCTTGTTAAAATATTTAAAATTATGACCAGAAATTTTATATTATTTGTATATTATATGCAAAACATATATAAAAATAAAGATTATATAAAAATACAGATTGTAATGTTTTAGAATCCTTTTAGTTTAGGAGGTCCTCTAGGAAATGCCCAGTAAATTCTGTGAAATTTTATGTCCTGTTAGTCTTCCTGTTTGTTTTCTTTTTGTTCCAAAATAGTGATTCCATTTGACAAGAAAACCAGCTCTTGTGCCCACAGTTGTTTTCTAGTACATTTAAGATGTTACGAGCAAAACACATGGTCACAAGCACACCTTACCATTCACTACAAGGCTAAATAAACCCTAAACACAGGTTATTGTCGACTGTTAAAGTCGGAGTATGTTATTGTAAAATGAATGAATAGGTGAGTAAAGACAGTTGAAAGGGAATTCACTAAAGCCACTCACTAAAGTGGCTGTCTACTGGGGAATCATGGGATATTACCTCCAGACTGCATTAAAGACAATTCAAAGAGCAGTAAATTTCATTGTTAAAAGATAATAGTGAATAATAGGTGTCTGGATGTGGGTTTGTTTAGAAATGTTCTGCTGTGTTTTCCTCTCTCTCTTTCTCTGAACAACTTGAGTAATAACAAGAAACAACTGCAACAAATCGCTGCGTTTGCGACTGTTAGTGGAAATGCACCACAGAGATTTTCCTGTATGGTAAATGATGTGGGTTAATGCTGTTTACATAGAAATGCTAATTAAGAGTAATGAATTTCTGCAGAGACTGTAGTTTTGCAAAGGTATTACTGTTTGCTAAACACTGTATCCTTATGGCTTCTGTATTTTCTTAACTTGTAAGGTTTGTGACACAATAACAGTAAAATGTTTTTTGTAAGGTGATTTTTATTTGCCATTACTAATAATGTACAGACCACTACTATACGCTTCACACAGTTTTAGTCATGTGACCTGTGCGAATGGGTCCTGGAACATGAAAACACTTATAAATAAGAAATGATCTGCATTGCGCCAAATGTCAAGCATTTGTGCTCACAGATGTGATTGTTTACTTATCACTTTCCTTTATCTTACCAGGTAAGCGTGAGAGTCGCTGCCAGTCCTGCGCATGTATTTAGGGTTGACTGTAATGGTGGCATCATGGCCATATGGAAATTTTGGGAAGGTGAGAATAGCAAAGCACAATGAAGTCGCCCACCCCGAGACAGATCCACACATGCTCATTCACTCATAGTTGAGGTGAGCGGGCTTATTTTACTGGGTCGGGAATCGCGTGGGGAGGCTCATGTAATGAAGCATGAAGCCAGAACTGGGCTACACCACAGCAGGAAAATGTCAAGTCGCATCTCGGCGCACTGAAAATCATAAATCACCACCTGTACTATTTGCTTGTACCCACACGCACACATGTTAAAAAGTTGAAGGTCACAAGAATATGCCCTCTTTCCATGTATTGAAACACTGGAAGAAACACCATGTGTAGGTCTAATCATGGAAACCTGTCCCCTCAGATTTTGAGGGGATAAAGCATGATTTTTGAAAGTTTAAAGCGTTTTGTCTAAAATGCTGTGGCAAAAAAATAAAAATCAAACGTTCTTATATATACATTTGGTCAGGCCAGTCCCATCACACCTTCTACTTACCAACAAGTCACTGAAAATCCACATGACCTTTATCCTGTGGAACACAAAACATTAAAGCTGCTCTTTTCCTTACAATTAAAATGCATGGCTGTCAAGTACAATTATAAATTTTGCTTAGTTCATTAATAAATAAATGTGGTGCAGTCTATGTTGTTTTATAAAAAAGTAACTGTAAATGGTCTGTAAATGGTTTGTCTGTTTGATGTGCCCTTTATAAATATTTGGATTGGAACAGTAAAAGGGAAGAGGAGGAGTTAACTAATTAACTCTTCCTTTCCAGGAAATTAATATGAAGGACATGAAATGAGGTCAGAAAATAAAAGGGACAGACACACATAAAATACAGGGACATCAGGTACATATCAACCATATTATGTGTAATTATACAGAAAAAAAATATGATAAATATAGAAGAACTATACCTTTGGTCATATATAAGGCACCAAATGAGCCTGGACTGGAAAAAAATACACATGTATTTTAAAAACAGGATACATGACAGCCCTTGAATCTCTCGTACTTCACTCATCTTCATTGTTTGGACAGGACAATACAGAAAGCAGGTACACAGCGCATCATTAAAAAACAACGTGGAGAATCCCCCCACTTACTCTTCAGAGGGTTTTTCACCCTGGAAGTCCCGCGGGCGATGTGCACTAGTCGTTCTGCACCGTGACATCTAGTTTATGCATTCTTCCAAAGAGCTGAGACGGCGGGACGGTGAGCTGAAGTGGACCGCGTAGCACAGCACTTCACAAACGGGCTGTCACCGCATGATAAATGGCATCATCACAGAAAAACCAAACAGCACTAGCGGTCTCTCCAACAAGCCTTCCCAACATATTAACACATTTATTTATTTTGGTGCCGCCGCGCTGTAAACAGGAATGTTTTAAAGCAGGGCAGCCTCAGATGTCTGCGGGCGATAATGCCGGTCAGCAGCTCTGCAAGTTACTGTATGTCCACTGAATGCTGCCGTTTCTTGCCGGATGTGTTTCATTACTTAGTGCTGCAAGCATTTGTGGGGTTTTTTGGCTGAGTTTAAAAGATTGTAGCTTTTTCAGAATGTATTTAAGATGTTGTTTAACAAAGAGCTTGTCATATATGTTGTATCAGGACAAATACTGAATTTTAAGTTTACTAGACTTCACTTTCCCTATTGTAGACCTGTACTGTGACTATATTTCTACATTTAAATAAACACAAAAATTATATATATATACATATATACACACCTATAAACAAAAATGTATTACTCATTTTCAAGTTCCCAGTTATCCCTTGCTGAAGTCTCTGATGTTACTCTGAAAAACAAACAAACGAAAAAATAAAAGAGGACAGCACAACTCAAATAATCTGGTCTAGAGAAAGAAACATTTTTGACATCTCTGAATTTTGGTTGCAGAGTTAGTCTTGCAGAGTTTGCATCATAACTGAGAGCTCCTCTGAAGAGTTGAAGTATACTTGAGAATTCCTCTGAAACACCAGAGACACATGAGATCAGGGGGTCTTTATCTCAGGAGAAAAATCTGAGCGAAGACTCGCCAGTGTCTCCATCTGCTCTCCATGAGAATGAACTGAGTTTTTTAAATGAACTCATTTGTGCTTTCTTTCTTAGGGGACTACCACTAAATTCCCACTGTCACACTGACAGACAAGTGACTACTAAAGATTTCTGAGGCATGATGAATTCTTATATTACTTGAATTACTTCCACGAGTTCCACTTCAAAGTATACGAGTGCAGAGTCAGGACGACACTCTGAAACATAAGGGAAGACTCCCAGATGCAAGATCTATTTAGTTCTCCAACAGTTGGTCCAGTGATCCTGACAACTGATGGATTGTTTTAGTTTTCCTTGTAAGTGGAGCGGAACTGCAGGAAAACATGTTGTTTTTTTGCTACAAAAACACAGAGAGAAAACGAGAGTTCACACTTCTACAAACACTAGACAGAAAAAATTCTTTGACAGCAAACATTTGGTGGTGTCCAGTTTTGAGGAAGCTACTTTGAAATACAATTAAACTGTTCTTTAAAGAAAATTGGCTTGTTAGCTACAAAATGTTTCTACACTTAAGCTTTAAAGGGAGAAATATCTTTTAAATGATATCATTATCAGATTGTGTGATTCCATTACAATACCCTAATTTATACAACTGAAGGGAATTATACAGGGCTAAACATCGGTATTTACCTATATTTACTGTGCTACAAAGCATATTTATTTACCACTGCTGATTGGGAAAGAAGCTGGTTATTGAAGAAGCTGCAATATTTTGAAAACAACTGAACCTGTTTCAGTTGTAACCCTACTGACCTTGTCACGCTACTGAAAAATGCCAAGTTAGCAGCATTCACATCTGCTACATTTTGTTTTGAAGCATCGCTTCTTTGTTAATTACACTACAACACTGGGAACTTTTCATTAAAACTTCTGGAATCTTCAAAAATTGCTTGAAAAAAAAACCCATTGTTATTGCAGTGAGAAAAGTGATTGTGGTAAATCCATTTTACCGTGGTACACAGTCTGTGGGTGCGAGTGTGTGGCATCTGCTTGTGTCGCTGTGGTGACTGAAGCTCAGTTCTCAGGACCATCTGCTAATACTGTGTCTGGCAGACAGGTCCTTACAGGGCTTATTTATTATTGATGCTCCTCTCAAAAACACACACACACGCACATATGCATACATACTGTTCCTCCAGTTAAGGGGTGTTTATGGGAACATTTGCCCATGCTTAGGATGGATGGCTCAAATGCCATCAAAGCTGAAACTGACATTGGACACTTTTCAGTCATAAAAAAGACTGTCTTTGTAAATACATGTAAATAAACCTGTAAGTGTCATCTGAACAGTGATGCTGACACAAGTAAATCTGCTCAACACTGGACCTCAAAGAAACGTTGCGGGTTTAATACTTAAGTTATACTGTATCAAATGCATCTGTGGTCTGCTGTTGAGCACCACAGAAAATACATTAAAGTCGTCTCTCTTTGCTTTGTTTTTAGAAACAAGCCAAGATCATTCTTATGCTAATGCACTTAAAATGGAAGCATAGAGTGGCATCTGTTCCTTCCATCAGGAAAAACATTAAAATACAAATTGTTTTAAAAGTATACAGTAACATACGACATGATAAAAGCATGCTAACAGTGAATTCATCTGAACAGAATTTTAAATTAATAAAGGTTGCAGTGTATATGTGTGAGTGTTTGTGGGAAAATGGTGCGTTAGAATAAAAGAATTCAGGTCCAGGGACAGACATTGATCTCTACACCAGTGACTGAAAGTATGTGTGTGTGTGTGTGTGTGTGCGCGAGTGTGTGTGTGTGCAGTGGCTCATCAAGCTAATCTAGATAAAGCAGTGAAGGGTAAGTAAACATCAGTGGGGGAGGACTGGAACTGTAATTAACGGGTGGCATATGCCAAAGCTGTCAGAAAGCGTTTGAGTGTAGTGTTAACGTGTGCGTCCCTGCCGCCTGTCCCTGCAGAGGAAGAGGACGCAGAGACCAGCAGAGCCAGACCACAGACCTACTGACGGCTGTGGACTCTGTGCTGAACAATTCATACATTAAAAGTGTCATACAGAGCATTAATAGTGGTTTCCTGAACACCTGAATGACCGTCATGTACATTACCGCTTTTGTTCCATTGCTTCCTGGACTTGGTTTATGGGCACAGGGGCACTGTCATTTTGGACCTGAAAGGCCCTTCCCAGACAGTTGAAACAAAATGGAAAGCAAATTCTCTGGGATGCCATTGTATGGTCAAGCGTGTGGGGGGGGGGGGGGGATGTCCACATTCTTTAAGAATAAGAACATATTATATCATAGTCCCCTCAAAATATCATAAAATGTGCATTAGGCCTTGCAATGTAAAATCAGCCCAAGAGGGGGTGCTGTCACAAGTCCGAATGAGGGAGAAATCTTCCAATGTATCTAAACAGGATCACAATATAAAGAGTGAGGGCTTCCACTGTTGCAGGGTTGCTTTGTATAGCCAATCAATAGTGTGCTAAAATAAGTCAAATCTGATAAGAAATAGATGTGCAACCCCAATCAATGTAAACGCGCCAGCAAATCACACAGAGACTGTCAGAGATTTACACCAATCAGGGGAGGAGGAACCACTCAAGTGCACTTTAAATCCTGACACAATTCTAGACAAAACCTTAGTGATCAGTGTTCAATAGATCTGCCTGATTACACACAGGAAACAGGCCAGTCAAAGAGCACTGTGTTACGGTAAGGAAACAATTACAACTGCAGTACACTTGGAGGATTATAACGGCGAAACATAGATGAAGATAACAAACAACACTACCATGTCCTTTTAAGCCAAAAGCAAGTCTTCAGAAATGTACAACAGCTTTGCAAAGTTTCCCTACCAGATTACACCATTTATACACCAATTTATTTAGTCTGAGTTTCCTGTCATCAGCCTAATTATGGAAAAGGCATTACAACACAGTAGTTTTCTCACGACATGGATAAACATAAAATCCTGGCCTGTGAAAGAAGGAAATGCTTTTATTCACTTTAAAAATACTTCCTCCCCCAAAGGAAAAAGAAATGATCTCATAAACAGCCATTCCAGGCAAAGATATATAAATATAATAGATATAAATATAAACATTTAGTAAATGAGAGCACATACAGCAGGAGCAAAAAATACACATACACACTGCCTCCAGTTCAGTTTATACACCAGAATGACCCCTGTGATAAGGTCAAAGAATCCTGTTCCCAATTCCCTGCGTTTTATTTTACAATAAAAAAAAAAAATTAAATAAATGTACAAAAAAGCAACATTGCAAGGGACTTTTTTAGAGAATCTAGAATAAGTGCTTTGTTTTGTTTCTTCTGCATATTCCACTTATTTAAAGACCCAGTGAAAAGGAGTGACATCTTTTTGGTGCTGACATTTCCTGAAAAACAGGAAGTTAGAATGGGACATTGATAAACTTAATACGCAATGGCTTTCCTTTGTTACAAAAAGGTATTGCTTCAGAATTTTGACAAGTTTACAAAACCATAACTTAACTGAGTACTACTAGAACACTATGCATACAGCTAATGCAGTATGCAAGCATTTACTGTAGATCAGCCTCAACATTTGGTTCCATGCAATCTTGAAGCATAAACCTCACTAGGTGTATTATGTCTTAAGGTATTTTAAAGACTGCAGACTTCTAGACATCTGTTCCAATTCACTGCAGTACTATAGTTTACAACATAGCAGTAGTACAAAATCATTGTGACTTTGATCAGTTGAAGTCATTCCAACTGCAAAGATAAGACATTAGGTTAGACAGACATGCTCAATGCTTCTGGTGAACATATGTATGCATTTTTAAGGGCATCTATATTAACTCTTATGCCTCTATATGTAAACAGCAACCCAGCAAAAAGCAAAAGGAGCGGCTCCCTAACTAGGCAATTTATAAAGGGCCATTCCTGATGGAAATCAGCTTTAAGATTTTGTTTTGTTACTGAACTTTTTTTCTTTATCGTCAGACTAATTAAGATTTAGTGAGCTGCAGTTGAGATTAATAACCTAGAACAGGCCAGTAAAAACTCTTTCTGTGCTTTCGAGACAGTCAGCAACGCTGGTCCTTTGAAGTGCCTTTTTTACACATGGTTTTAACAAGACTCTGTAGGAAACTGTGCAGAGCTGAACTTTTTTCCCACTTTCTTTGATGTAAGGCAGGAGTGAGCTCTGTCTGGCTGGTCGTAGAGGGGCTTCTGGGCAGACACAGGAGGATGTATGCCACTGTTTACACTTCCTAAATACCCACTCATTGTAAACAAGGGCAACAACAATAACCAAAACAATCACAAACGTTCACCATGGAAAAAGCAGCGGAAGACAGAACTACCCGAACGCACATCAGATTGTTCAGGAAAAATATGCAGCTCCTATTAACACGTGTAGTTTCTTGTATAAATATTGCGCATTGACATCAATCATGCCTTTAAGCTTATTATGCCTTTAAGTAAATGTAAGTTAATAGCATTACCCCAATCTCTAATACACCGTATAAAGTTCAGGAAAGAACGTGACAGCAACAAATGAACACAGACGTTAATTTTGCTACCAAACCCTTTAACATCAGCAAAGGTCATCCATTAATAATGGGGCAGTACTGGTGCTATGGGGGCACATGCCTGTCCTGCAACAGCAATGCATTAGAGCATGCCTCAGTGTGCTGCTCCTTTGTCATTGCCGCTAATTATCCGGCGTGCCTGTGCCGTCTGCACAACCTTTGCATTCAGAAGCTCCCATTTATAGTGACAACCACTGTGCTGATGTCACGAATTCTAACAGTCGTACAGTAAGTTCAGTGGAAACACAAACATACTAAGACAACTGTTAGGTATACAAACTGACTTTATGGTCTTATTTTTTTATTTTTTATAAATGGATAACATATTTCATATTTAAGAATAATAGTTAAGAAACAGTGTATTCATGTAGCTCTTTGTAATTTTCATTGTGTTTTGTTTTCATTGCTCAGAACTGTGGTTTAGTAGTAACAGCCTTGACTCATTAGAACTGTTGTAGATGCAGGTTAGATTATGGTTAGTTTCCGGTTAGTTTCCATTCGTCCTGTGTCTCTCTACCTACTTTCTCAAATCATTAAAAAAACATGGATTGTTGTCAGGTCAATAATTATGATCTAATCTGCATATGTGACATTGTTCTACATGTCAAAATATCACAAACTAAAGCACACTGCTTGTGAGAAGGGCTTAGGATGTACTCAGCCCTTTTGAAATATTAATCTCCAGCTCTTCCAAATAAAGAGTTTTATATCTCCTTGTTTATTTTTCATTCACTCACTCTTTTCACTTTCAGATTCCTTTGTAAAACCCTTAAGTCCTGGTACCTCAGTCCATTACAGTAAATTGGTGAACCTGGCAATCATAAAGGCAAAAGCGGCCATGAGATCTGTTAAAAAATTCACCAGGCAGCATGACAAAAAGTGTCTGTTCAGCAAAGAGTTGGGGATGGGATAAAAGCCACATAAACACGTGTCAGAGCAGCACTCAGAGGAGGGGGCAGCTCAATCCAAACACCAGTGAAGAATTCCCCCTTAAATAACTTATTTGCGCAGTGACAAACAAACAGCGAAGTGACATGTATCCATAAATGGACAGACACTAAAGTGTTTTTTCAGGACAACAAATCAGTTGTGTAATGTGAACGTGTGTGGGGGGGTTATGGTACTTAACCTTATATTGGGGTCAATCAGAGCAAAACCTCCTTTTGGGGGACGTTCTCATTTGTAAAAAGGCTATAAAAAACAGTAAATAAAGTTTTTTAAAATTGTAAAAATGCAGAAGGTTTTCTGTTAGGATTAGAGTTACTTTGTTTATAACTAGCTATGTATAAAAACAAGAGAAGTCTACAGAATGTCCTTATTTAGATAGATATGGAAAAGTGTGTGTGTGTAATTTTAGTAAGCCGAGTAAGAAAATATCCTATATATATATATATATATATATATATATATATTCTTACTCATTTCTATAAACTGACTTCTGTCTTTTCTGAATAACTGACAACTGTTCAGCTCTACACATGATAGCAATGGACTGAAAACTGTTCATGAGAATTTTCTTTCATTTGTTTTGTAACATTTATTTTTATTCTTGATCTAGACAGTTTGACCTGCTGTCAGATACCAACAGTGTATTAACAGAATTGCAGAGTCCATTATGCTGTTATATGTTTTGATGTAAAAACAATATCAGTATGTAAAGAAAACTTTCCCTGAAGCAGCAATAACAATAAAACAATGCTGTGAAACCAGAGCGAGATAATCTAACAGAGACATTTATAACTAAATGTTTTAGTAGAGTGTCTTATGGTTTGTGTATTGTTTACAGCTACTTTTGTCTTTCATTTTAAAGGAACAGCCATAATTGTTCAGAATGAGAATGTATTTCTAATAATGTATTCAACTGAAGTATTTGACAAATGTACAATACACTACATTTATTATATAGCTTACATCGAAAATATGCCCTCATACAAGATCAAAAATCTCTTTCAAAACCTGTTTCAGCAGGCAAATATTACCCTTTAATAAAATTTTTATTTTAATAAAATAATTCCTGACACTTTGTGCCCCACAATTATAACAGCAAGCCTGAAATTGAACTGAAGAAAATTCTTAAATCTCTGCGTTAAATTTTTATGGGAGACTCTTGGAGACCTTTAAGGGCACTTGAAGATTGTACAGGGTGTGATTTCTGACTCAGCTAAAATACCCTTCTTCCTTTTACCTTTAATGTAAAGACAGCAAACCAATCTACTTTTATACGATGCATATTTGTTTCCCCGGTTTATTCCACCTCCCTCCGTGCTACGCAGTGAAGGCCAGACCACAGCGACGCTGAGGGCAGAAATAGGAAAGATTGTTTGAGTAATGGGCACATACAGTGACTCTGAGAGGTTTCATTTGGCCCGCACTGTTCATCTCTGGTTCTGGAGTGCATCTCCAGCAAACACAGAGGCGTTTCAATATCACAGGCATAGGGTAGATTTGAAACATGCAAGCACAGTTTGCTGCGAGTCAAATTACGCTGGCGCTCTGCTGCATGTTCTGTGGTCAGATTAGCATGGTGTTTACAGAAGCCAGTGGATGTCTGTTATTACCGTAAGAGCCAATCAGCAATCAGTGTCATTAAAAGCAGTCCCATAAAAACATAATGGGAGAAATAGATAAGTAATTTCCGAAGCACAACACACAAATGCAATTTAACAGCAAGTCAAGGTGACCAAGCGAGCACTCGGTAGGAATTTCATTGCAAGTTGTATCCAAGTTGTATCCAAAAATATCCAAGTTGTAGTGAGGGAACTAAGATAAAGAGAAACACAAAAAAGAGAGGCAACAGCTAATGTTTTGTCTAAATTGTGAATGTGTAACTAAACACCCACTGATAAATGCAATATTTAAAATGTCACTAGCTGCAGAATATTCAATAGAAGTCAACACAAAAACAACTAAGGGGTTGAGATCCATAATACAAAAGCAAGCATGATTACTATAGAGGAGTGTTATAATGTTGATGTTGGTTATTTTATCTCAATAAAATAAGGATTATTGAAAACCCCTATATTGATTGACCAACACAATTAAATTGAGGGGGTTTCTGACAAACTCTGGTCCCGTATTTTAATGTACAGAAAAGAATAGCTCAGACATTCTTTTTTATCTGACTGTACTGTCCCTTTAAAGTACTGCAGTTATACTGTAAGTGACACTATTGTGTACAGAACACTTGCAGAATCATCTTGCCTTATATGCATGGTCCTTTACATCCTCTTCCGAATCCCAGCTGGTAAATACAGGCCAGGGCAGCACTACCTCATCATCAGACAGGAGCATGCCTGCTGTCAATAAAGACAAGATGACATGACAAAGAGTAAAGCAGATGCACTTTATAATGGACAACATTCAGATATGAAGACTGTGTGCCGAACGCTTTTCAATTTACATATTTTTACAGTGTCTTTTTTTAAATGTGAATAGTTTATTCAAATAAAGGGGAGCTTTAAAATGTCCACCTCTGACAAACGGCATTCAATAAAAGGAGCATACGCCCGTGTGGGGCGAGATGGGCTGCTGCCAAATATTTTTGAAATGGCTTGTGCTGGAGCAATCTGAAGATTAAAAACATCTCTTGAATTACAATGACACATCGGAAAATAAAATTAATGCAGTATTTTCATTACAAGGATTGAGTCCCAGAGTGTTTGACCATCCATTAGATGAGGGGGGGTAACACCTGATAGCACAAAGATTCTGGTGTCAAAGGCCTTTTAGGCAAATATGCAGCATCACACTGTACATCATCTCACTCTACTGAATGTCCTCAGTGAGGACAGAATATCACAGATACACAGAACTCCAAAAGAACGATATTGCTGGAGCATAAAATAATCACAAGATTTTAATAATGTTGCTTTGCTATTAAGGTAAACATGTCACCAGGTTGGGGAGTGCAGCGCTAGTTGTCACAATTTTTACTCAAGTGGATATTTTTAAGGGTATGGGTATATTTTCAAAAGTTAATTTTTGTATAGTTAGATTCCTTAAAATTGTCTACAAAAGACTGAACATTTCCCAAGGATTATTATTGCCCATGGAGCTATTACAATGGGAATCTGTCATTAGATTATATAGGCTTTTCAGCACCAACAATTCATGAAACAAATAATTATCAAGCCATTACAGTTTCTGTCAACCAAAACAATTTTGTTCAATTAAAATTGTGAAAAATTGCCTACCTGACATTTTTAAACATGTCCAGTTCATCCTTTTGTTTAAAATATACCTTCATTATATAATCTTGCCTTAAGGAATAATTGTGGGTTTTACTGCATTCACTTGTATATCCAAAATCTGTTAGAAAAATATATTCTAATTTTAGTCATCAACACAACTATTGCTAGAGAAAATAACTGTACTTGAACTTTGATTCAAAACCTTATTATATAATACAGTTTGCACAGCGGTAATAAGATGCTATAATAAATATACTATATCAGTTTAAAGGAATATTAACGAAACTTACGCTATGCAGGCTATAACATCTTTAATTTACTGAGAAGACCTCGCCTCTCATCGCGAGCTTTGGCGCCACCGTGTGGATTCGTTGAACACAAGCCTGTTAAAATATTTGTGCTCATAGGCATTTGCCAGTGACAGTTATCTATGGAGGACCAAATTACTAGTCATTAAAAAGCATGAAAAAATACAATTACAAACGTTAATTCTTAAAACTTCCGGTTACACTCTCGAGTTTTGGTGTTCAGACCCAACTGGAGCTGAATGTGTCCAGAAATGTCCCCGTTTTACAGCACACTCAAAACAACATAATTTCTATTTCTGGGCGTAGGTCAAGATGACTCAACAATTCATTGCACCATGTGCAATTCCCTATTTTCAGTTGCTATTGGAGGGAGAACAGCAGTGGTAGAGCATCTGCACACCAAACAAAGCATAAACTCTCCTATTGCGTGCTGGCATGCCCTCAATCACCACATTCTTCAAAAAGGTAGAGCCCTCCCAACAAGAATATGATTTAGCTGTGAAGGAGGGTTTTGCATAGCACACTATGCATGACAATCACAGTTATGGACTGTACAGCTGACATGAAAGCTTTGAGTCAAAGTTTACATGTGCTAGGAGAAAATGTGAAATCAATGTGAAGTCAATGTGTTTGTACCCTGGACAACTTCTATGGTAACACATAACCTAGAAAAGGTTGAACAGGTGTCCAACAACGGACACATAAAGCTGCTGTCAGTAGTAGTCAGCTATTTCAAGATACATGATGGCAGCATATCTGTGGAAACAATGAACTGAAATGGAAAACAAAGTAAATTACAGCTGGGGTCTGTGGTTATTCAAAAATTTCACCTTGAAAACAAAGCAGTAGCATTCTCTGCAGACAACACAAATACCAACTTTGATGGGCTAAATATGCTTTGTAGGGTCAATGTCCATACAAAAATAAAACATGCTTTGCAGAGGGATGCAGTTGGTTTAGGTTGCCCTGCCCATGTCATAAGACAGTCAGAACAGCTCTGGATATTGGATTCCTCTTGATGTTAAGTAGCTGCTCAGAATTTGTTTTGGGATATTTTCTTTTCCACAGAGTGGAAAGACTAAAGAGCATTTGTGAGTTTGTTGGTCAGGAAAACTATAATACAAAACTATATAACTATATAATATCTTTTCTCTTCCAGAAAACAAATGCTGGCTGGCCTTTGTACATGGGAACTCAACTGTAATTCCATGAAACAATTAAGATGCTTGAAGAACAGGATTCTTGTGCTGTTGAGTGTGCTGCAGTTTTAAGGAACTTTGAGACAAAACTGACAGCAAGATGTGATAACTTCATTTCATGTCAACAGAGAGCTTGTTGAAAATGGAGGAATTTCTAAAGTCTTTTACTGAAACACCCAAATCAATCTTCACAACTGCAGTGACTTGCACGATAGCATGAGGCAAACACACAAACAATCTCAAAGACCTGCATTGTCTCCTTTCGAAAAAGGAAATTCAACATGAAGAAACTTAGAAGGCCACACTGCATGAGAAATGCCCTAATGTTACCATGAATAAGGATGCACTGTTTGATGAGGTCACTAATCTGCAAGGGTTCTTAAAGGGGTAATCACTTAAAAAAAAGAAACGCCACTTGTCAAAGATGGAGCACAATGACATTCAACATACTAACCTGTCTACAGATGAATGATACACGGGCACCATCAAGAAATAAATTTAGTGTTTCTACGGTCAAAGCCATGCTTATTGTGAGGACAAATTTCAACCTCCCCTGCAAGGAGTTCACGGAGAAACTGACCAAAGACAGTGCCAGAGAAAAATACATTAATCTGACAAAAGGGCAGACTAGATTTCCTTTTTTTTACATTTACTACTTTAGCTGGGCAAGTCAACCAGTGATGTGAACCGACCACCACATGGTACTGACCTTTTGTTTTGTGCATTTCCAAACCTTTCACCATAAATATATGTTTACACTATTCCTTCTATTCCATATTGCTATGAAATCAGCTGGGTGCAGTTCCTCGTTCTGTATCTGTTTTGTTAACTTTGATGCCACGTAATGTTAAGTGTGGGAAGAAAACCATTACGTTTTCAGATCACGTGATAAGATGTCCTTAAACCAAACAGAAGACAAAAATCGTTATTATATATTTGCAAATAACTCTAGTTATCAAGTACAAATGTACTCCAGTAAATAAGTTATTTAATGGTTATTTAACCATATTTGCATACCTTTAAGCTTACAAGTTCCCATTTCTGTCGACTTAAGAAGCCATAATGCATTTTAATAATAATGCATTTTATGTCCATTGTGTTTATGAAACCATGGCAACGTTGAACTGAAATGTACTGTAAGTAAATGGAGTGAGAAGCATCCGCCGTGCAACAATGTTACATTACCTTTGAAAGTACGCCAGCACTGTTGCTATAGCAACCATCACCGCCGAATGCGGCGTCATCGTTTTTAAACCTCGCGCCGCGCGAAACGACAGCGGTGCGCTTCAATCAGTCTTCATCTGCAGCACCTGTTTCATTTCTCAAACTCGAAAGGAAACTTTCGACCTTCGCTGCGTTTTTCGCTTTCGGGCGAAATGCCGTGAAGCGCTGTGTGTGTGTTTTATTTATTCGGCATTTCTTTAAGATGCAGAAAGCTTTGAAGAAGTATTTTGTAAACATGGACGAGTACCTGGCCAGCATCGGTCTCTACCGAAAAATGATGGCGAGAGACGCGTCCTGTCTGTTTCGAGCTGTTTCTGAGCAGGTACTTGACTTTATTACGGTGTGAAACCGTTTGTTTAGTGTTATTTCATTATATATTTATATATATATATATATATGCTTATTGTACATAAGTTAACGAAGCTCGTGTGGTTTTGTGTATACAGTATGTATTAAAATGAGTAATAAGAACAGGCCTTTTCAATACGGTACCTTTTCATTTGCTACCGTGTTTTATCCTGCTTAAATGATGTTTTATCTTGTCCTAAGCTTTATTATTCCCAGAATTACCATCCAAGAATACGAAAAGAGTGTGTCAACTTCATGAGGGCAAACAGATGCAACTTTGAGCCTGTGAGTGAATTGGGACATTTGCAGAATCCTACAGTATAAGCAACCTGTCATTTTTGTAAGCAGTTATTTGTTTATTTTATTGATTTTTTTGTTCTTGTGTTTTGCAGTATGTTGAAGGTTCTTTTGAGAAGTATTTGGAACGTCTGGAGGATCCCACGGTTTGTGTTCCGGCTCTTGCATAGAAACAATTGACTGAAAGTTTAGAAGAGGTGTTTGAAACTTAATGTGTTTCATAGGAAACCGCAGGTCAGGTGGAGATAAATGCTTTGTCTTTACTCTACAGGTATGCTTTGCATCAATTTCTAACTCCCAAACTTTTGTGACCTTTTAGTTTGGGCTAATTATATTTTGAACGTTCTCGGAGATTAACTGCATTTAAGGGCGTCTTGCAATGTGTTGTCATGTTTATTTCAGGCTTAGATTTGCCTGTTTGGTCAGCTTGCTATCAGTAAGGTTTTAAGAAGTGCTGATGATCCTGAATACAGTTATATATTGCATTATATATTTGATTTGAGCCCATGGGCATTATTTAGTTGGTCATCCTGTTTGCTGTACAACAGCCTCCACTTTTATGGAATGACTTTCCAATAGATATTGGAACATGAATGTGGAATGTTGCTTCCATTTAATACACATCAGCATCAGTGACACAGATGTTGGGTAATGGTGCTTGACTCACAGTCTGCATTCCAAGCCGGTCAAGTTCTTCCACATTAGGCTTAGTAAATTATTTCTATATTGACCATGCTTTGTCCACAGGGGACAAAAAAGGTCCTTGGCCAAGCATGTCTAAGGAGATTGCATGTAATGTTTTAAATCTATAGCCTGGTATTAACCAAATTCTGATTCAAGTTCAATCATCTTTTGAAAGGTACATTGATTTGATTTCTCCTTGTTTAGTGGAGAATCAGTTCCAATGTAGTCAAAGTGATTTAAAGTGTGGAATTTTTGGATATGCATTCTTATGTGAACTGTCTATTGGGCCAGGCGGTGCTTTGTCATTTACAGGTATCCAGGTAAGCCACCAACTGAGGTTGCAGAGGAGGACAGTTTGCCTAAGGTGAGAATTGAATGAATCAACTCATTTCACAATCAGAGTTTATGCTAATCTAGTTTACATCTAAACTAAGAACAACATAATGGTCAAGTCTAACAAACAAGGCTATCAGATAGGTGCATGCTGCATTTTATTGCATATTGGGTATCTTATTTGCTTTCTGCTAGTTGAATCGTTTAAAGATTGTATGCAGTTAAAATAAACTTGATCAAAAACTGAGCTTAGTAGCCTGGAAACTGACAGAGAAACTTGCACTATATTGCATTTAGCAACTAGTGGCATTTTAGCATTCAGTGTGTATGACAGTCAAATGGCCTTTAGTAAGTCTTTGTGTGTTTACACCATTTACACAGAACTTTTGTTTTGCTTCTAGAGATTAGATGATGATGTTGTAGTGTCTTTAAAATACATTTTTCCATGTTCTGAATTCCACCCCACAGATTCTGCTGTGTTGCTCAAACAATGGTCACTATGACATTGTGTACCCCAAGAACTACCCGATGGATGCTGCGGTATGTCAGGGTGAGTGAAACATGCTTTGTGGTACACAGTCTTGGTAATCCCAAACAGTTATCAGTTACCCTGTTATTAGATACCAGTGTTTTATTTTTTTTATTTATAGTTCTGGTATGTGTGTGTTTTTCCTCAAGCGCTGCTGTATGAGCTGTTGTACATTCGTGTTCTGGGCGTCGAGGAGGAGGAGCTGCAGATGGCCCAGGAAGGCTTCAGAGGAGGGGGCCGGCGATACCGTAACAGCCATTCAGTGTGCAGTGAGGACGCTGGCTATGATGCTCCAGAGGAACGCACTCAGAGGTTTTCTGTGTCCTGTGCTCTGCTTCCTTGTAGTGCATTTTGACCAATAGCTGTGTGTTTACATATTTTGAATGGCTTTATGTCTTTAGAGAGGAATGGGAGCCAGGTGGTCACAATCGTTCAGATGACAAAGCCAAGGCTGGAGCTGAGGAGCAGAAGGTGACTAAAGACACAATTCATGTGATTTAGTTAAAACTGTCATCAGTGTTTGTTTGACACTTTGTCTGCCTTAGGCTGCAGAAGGGTCAGGCAAACTGGTTCTGCCATACAAAGTGCTGAAGGCTTTAGAGCCAGAGCTGTACCGCAACGTGGAGTTTGACGTGTGGCAAGACAGTCGCAAAGGTCTGTTTACTCTACTGAAGATTTTTTTTTTGTACATTTAAAAATAAGGACCTCAGTTTTCATTAGATGAATTTGAAGAATCTCATCTTCATTGTTGTGTTAGAGAGCAAAGCCTCCTTTCTGGAGACATCCTCATTAGTAAAAATGCTATAGAATTTTTTTAAATTGTAAAATTGAAGTTTTCGGTTTAGAGTGCGAGTTAAACTTGGGTTATAGTATTTCTAAGTAGCTGTAAATAAAAATAGTAGTCAAAGTCTAAGCACAATAGGTGTTTGTTTGTGATAGGCCAATTAATTTGTCAGTTCAAACATGCCTGCAGGATCTATTAAAAATATATCTATACGTTTACTCTCATCAAATATTTGAAATCCTTCAGTTCATGTTTAAGGGTGCACAGTATTTATTGACATGCTTTGTGATAAACCTGTGTTATAGAGCTACAGAAGACTGATTATATGGTGTTTGCTGGCAGGCAGTATTTTTTGGGAGATAAATGTCAGGTAAAAACGCTCAACACATGTCGACGTTACCATTATTACAAACTTGTCTCTTGTCACACCTCATTGGATGAGGCAAACATCAATCACTCAATTATAATGAATCCTATTTCTGAAACTATTATTTTAGTTTTAATCTGTGTATGCTTTGTTTTTAAGGTCCGTTTGGATCCAAAAGGGAAGTATTACAATGCTTTCATACAGGAAGTGGGGACCCACACCACTGCTGTGACAGTGTTCATTGAGGAGCTTGGAGAGAAGTGAGTTGGTACATCTGCACTTTCTCACACAGACATGTTTCTGAGGATCTCTAAACATCCTGTCTCTTATCTCTGTAGGCACCTGGTTCCTTTAACCAATCTAAAACCAGTGAATCCAGTGCCAGCTTGGAACATCACACCAAGCAGGAAAGGGAACTCCTACAACCATCCAGAGCAGTATGGTGGAGAACTAGGTCTGTCTAGGATGGATAATATGGTCCATCACTACTAGATACCAGAATTATTAGCTTGGTACTTGAACAGATCAAATACAGTATCATTGTGAGTTTGCCTTAACCATAGACCCAGAGCTGCGTGGGCGACGACGGTTCTTCAAAAAGCCTCGTGGTAAGGAGATGTTGATGGCAGTATCTTACAGCCGTCCTCAGCCTGGCCTTCCCCCTCGCCTGCAAACGGGCCCAGGAAACCTTCATCCTATACGTTCTCCTGGAATGCATGGCCCTGCACCACCTTCCGCAGGTCTGGCCTATGAGCATTACAGACCCCACCCACTGCCCAGACCAACGCGAGGGTATGGACCACCCAGGTTAGGCATAATTTCTCATCATTTCTTGATCATTGGATGGCCTTTACATAAATCTTTTTTTGGTCATTCCACATCTGTTCTTGTCAGAAGTTCGGCCCGATTCCTGAACAGGCACCATCTTATTGGACCAGATATGGCCTATTACCCCAGTCCAAGCAAGCGCTGCTACCAGAGTTTTGATAACTACTCATTCAGGTCTCGGTAGGAAACTTCTGACAAAATTGTTTATTCCCAGATGCTAGTTAGCTGCCTTCTGCTTGCATTGTCAGGATACTGACTTAGTTGACAGCTGCCAAACAGATCCAAACAGCAAACAATTAGCAATCAGTTAATTCCCCATTCCAATTATTAATGGCAATAATTAATTTCCATTAACATAAGTTAGTGATTAGCCTGTTGTGCGCACATTCATAATATTTTAAATCATTGGCAACAAACATTGTATTTAAATTTATTTTAACCAACACAACAGAGGTGGGGGGGCAGAACTCACAGTACTTTGACATTTCTAGTGCCAATCATTCAGTTGATACAATGTTGAAAATGCTTTCTAGTGGACAGAAATATGGCAAACATGGGCTGTGAAAAATTTCATGAGGATTGTAATAGGACAATATTTCAGTTCCATCATTTGTCAGTAGTAATTAAAAAGGAAGAGGTTTAAAAATAAGCAAACAAAGTAAAGAAATTGTGTAGGAGTCGCCGACGACAGATGCACTCACTGAATAAAGAATGTCTGAGTTGCGTTCCTGAGCCAGGAGAGGAAGCCCAGGACATGGAGGGAAGTATCACCTTCTATGAGATTGAAGAGACTGACGAGAGTGCCTTCACACCAATACCAGTGAGACATCCAGTCCTCCTACAGTCACAGTTGAGAGTATGTTGGAATCATCTCCCTATACTGTGTTTTTCTGGTTTTGTCATATCTGAAGAGTCAAGCGGTCCCCAGTCCCATGGTTCCAGGGGCCACTTACTGGGTGCCAAGAGTCCCAAGTCCGATCCCTTCATCAGGCAAACAGCCCATGACATCATCAGAGGAGGACCCTGATGAAAGGAGCACAGCTGATGACCAAGGTAACCAGCCGTCTGTCTCTCTCTGTGTCTGTCTGTGATGGGTGGATGTTAACTTGACCTGTTTATTTGCTGTACAGGTGAATACTCTGAGGAGTACATCTACTCTACCTCAGGTTAGTTTGTGAATTGCCGCCATGTCAGAATATTTTAGCATTATGCCCTTGTCACAGTGTTTTGTGGGTATTGAAATGCATCATTCTTGTGTTGCAGAGGCAGGATTTCAGAGCCCATCAGTATATGCTGCTGCAGCAGAGTCTACCACCAATTTGGTAATGACTGCTCGACTTCATTTGCCAAGCATGTCTAGCAAAATACTCATACTGCTACTGACAGTTGGAAATATAGAGCAGATAGTTCCCTTTGGTAGAAATGAACATCAGACATTACTCATAAAGATTGTGTTCATATGTAGGTATATGTGCGTGTATATTTGTAATGTATACTTTTAATTATCCAAAAATTATATAATTATAGAATTAAGGTTTAATGTATCTTGCAGACCATTCAAGAAGGAGGATCTCGTGCCGGTTCGCCACAAGAGGGTGTTGCTACCTACAGTTACTCTCAACAGGCATGCAGTATCCACTGCCCCAATGCAGCTTGATAGTCACTACACAGCACTACACTAACTCTTTCTCCAGAGTTAGATTGTTATACTGACAGTCTCATTCAACCCTCTCAGGTGGTTGTGAAGTCATCTGTCATCTCTTCTTCTCAGCCAATCAACTCAGCCCCAGCTGCCATCTTCACCTCAAACTCCTCCCCTTCATCCTCTGGAAGCTCCCAGTCCCCCCCAAACCCCCTGCAGCCCAACAACATCCTCACTCCTGGACAGCCGCCACCTCAGAATGTTCTGTGTAGGCCTGGTATGATTTCATATAAATAAAAATAAGAAACGTACAGCATTTCTCTGCCTTTAACTGCTTTGAAGGCAAACACCACAAAGCAGTTAATCTGGTGTTTATCAGTGAAGATGTGCATCATCATCATTGTTGGCCAATTTATAGTAAGCAACTACCCAAAAACACCTTAGCAACTACATTAGCCCTGTCTGGGCAACCTGCCACAGCACCTTAGTGTTCATTGTGGTGGTAAGTTGGGGAATTGATTTACATTATACATTAATTATAAACATAAATGAATTGGAATAATTTCTAAATGATCAAATTCAGTTTGTGCATTTGATCTTTTAGTCATAGGTCATTGTTTTGATGCTCTCTAATCAGATTTCTGCAAATTTACAGGGTTTTTGGGGTTTTGTAGTTTAACTCATGCCATCTCCTCCAGCAGTTCCATGGTTTGTGAATGAGCTGGGAGAGCCGGTTGCCATGGCACCACCTCCACCCTATTCTTATGACCCCAATGGCAATGACCTTCCAAGAGGTTAGATGAAACCCCCTAGCATTAATCTACTTCTACCCTAAATGTTTGTCTAATTTTTAACGTGTTTCTTTTCTTAGACTGCAAAGTCCTGCAGTATTATTACAACTTGGGGGTTCAGGTAAGTGGATTTGTGTTGTTGAGGGATTTTTTCACATTGTTATTGGTGACATGCCTGACACCTCCTTTTAATTGTGGTAAAATTACAGTAACACACAGCTACTCCATGTTAACAATCTTGTGCTGACAAGTTGTGCCTCAATTTAGAATTGTGACAGCCCTATTGATCACAATGGCAAAGTCTAAGGAGCCTCTGATGAATGTTATTTAAGTAATTCTGCAAAAGAACGCAGATGCTCAGAATTACACTCTTCTGGTATTTTATTAATGATCCCTGGACCCCAACCCTGCTCCTTACAATGACTTTATTAGCTTGCAGGCCTAGATGCATGTAGTTCTTAGACACTGTTTGTCTTTATATAATGTGCATAGAGTTGTATATTTTTCTTTCAGTGGTACCAACAGACTTACTGGCACTCTGTGGTGCACATGCAGCAGGCGTATCCACAGCCAGCTGCAGAAGCTCAGTACCAGACGTACCAGAGCACTGTTCCCATTGCTGACCACACTGTCCCCCAGCCCTACCCTGAGCCCGCCCGCACATGTCCGCAAGGAGACACGCTTGGCAACGGTCAGCATTCTTTTTCTGCCCTCACCACAAGCACCAAAGATCTGCACACTCTCAACTGGCACATGCATCTTGAGTTTCTCAAATAGTCTACTCTTTTCTACACTGTATGCTCACACTCCGTTCTATACCCTCCTCTCCTCAGGCACCCCTCTAGTTATGGAGCCCTCTCCTGCGGTGATCCCCGGCACGATGTTCTACCCCCTGGTGCAGGAGCAGTGCAGCCAGCCACCCCTTCACCCCACCTATGAGCCATACGTACCCGTGCTCTCTACAACATACCACTACCTCACACCCTGGACACCTGGTGGGGGCCCGCATCCACGCGTCCACCACGCTACTTACTGCCCTTCCTCTTCTCACCCCCCTGTTAACTACATCACCACCCCAACCCACCCCACCCATCTAGCACATTCACAGTTTGTCTAAATCTTGTTTACCTGTCAAAAATGTTCTAGTTTGTGTTGTTCAGTTGAATCTGTATTGTTTTCACAGAAAAATGGTTATTCAGGGTCCTGCAGTGTTATTTTATAAACTGAAAGGCAAGAGATGTGCTTTTACCACCCTGCACATCTTTACTCATCTCAGCATTCCACTGTAATGTAATAAGCACTTTTCCCCCATTATTTGTGGATTTTAAAAGGTGACTCGATTCTAAATGTAATTAGAATTCCCTTTTCATTTGTTTTTACAAATGTATGTTTGCACACTTTCAGATGTAGTAGTTTAGCAACACAACAGGAGTTCAAACCTCAGGAAACCATTGTCTGTTGTTTTTGTATGTCAAAAAAATCACCTATTATAGCTGCACAAATAAAAGAAAACCACATCACAAGCTTTTCAGACCCATTTTGAAGCCAAGATTCAAAGCTGATCTACGTTTGGGAATTTGGGGAAGAAAAATCAGTCTAATCGGAGAATAAACTGGTTAAATTTTGTTTGCATACTGTTCACCACTTGTAGCATACCAGCAAGTCACTTTGGGTTTCTTAAAAGCTTGAAAAGGACAGTTGGACGAATTTTTCCACAATTAAAAAATGTAGGATGACATTAAACTATTTGGAATTGGCTTACAGTAAAAACAGGTGTTCTGTGCCAGAATGTTGTTAAAACTAGACTGTAAATTTGCAGTAAATTGTGGAGGTATGCCCTTCCAAAACACGGTTGGCTTCCACTTTAGACCGCAGTATACTTCTAGCAAAATTTCAGACGTGTTATGTAATTTTAAACACAATCTGAAAAAAGCAGGTGTTTTGATTTTGTTTCTGTAGTTTAAACAGCTTGCTTGTATGAACTTTCAAAAAACATAATACTGGCTGTTAAATGCTTAATTGCCATTGTTCCAAAGCAATGTCGCAATAGATGGGACCTGGGGATCTGCTTCCTACATTGACACAAGCATCTTTGCCGGTTTATTTCTTTTTTAGTCATCATACTGTAAATGGTACTTTAAGACACCGCCTGCAGTGGCAAACTTCTTCCTACCACTGAGTGAAGTATAATTTTGCTCTGTTGGTAAAAGCTGAGCTCTGCTCAACTTTGATACAGGGCTGGAAATGGCCAGCTGCTTGTGTATAACATTCTTAAAAGCTCTGTCAGTTTCCTGCTTTTATCTAGGATGAAGTGAATTCATCCTAAGGTAGCAGTAACAGTGCAATTTATAAAGTAAAATTTGCAGTTTCTGGCAGAAACCTTTTGTGCATTGTAGAAGTGTGTGTGCATGTGTAAGTAAAAGGGAATGCTTCATAGCCATTTGGGAAAAGTAGCATGTATTCAGATTTCATGCTGACTTTATTTCTAGAGCCGTAGAATTGCAGTTTCAACCCATACGGATATCTGTTGTATTAGATTGGACCACAACACAAGGAATGGAAAGGAGAGATTAGAAAAAAATTAAGCCTCTATTTAATCAGTTTTATTTTTTCCCCATACCTTATGAAGTGCAACAAAACATGCCCATATTTTAAAAAATACAAAAAAATAATTTGTTGCAAAAAAGATCTTAAGATTTTCAAAAGGAATTTTTAAATTCACAGCTGATAACATAAATGACAATGGAAATAATGCAAATTAGAGGTTGCCAACACAATTTCAATGAAAATGTGTAATGGGTCTGTTATTTGTGACAGATTCAGTGTCTAAGAGCCAGTGTCAAAGACCAACTATAATGTACAGTAACCTAAATTTGCAGCATCTCCCAAAGGTGAATTTCTATACAAACTATTTATTAGATCACAATTTTAAAATTAAGCATCTGCAAAAACAAATTTAAATGCAAACTATTATATTAGTCAAAGTAGCTGCATAAGAATTGTTTGGCATATTTTAAGCATGCGGTGCCATTTATAAACAATCATTAGATGTAAGTGTATTACAATGTGTATAGAAAGATGCATATATCTTAAGCCCATCTTGTTACCTTTCATCTGCCAAGAAATGTCACTTTAAGGGAATATCTTTGAAGAACAAACAATGATAGTGACAATTGTTAACTGCCCACAATTGCCAAACAGAAATGGGGAGCATCTATCTAAAGCACAATGTGAACACAGTGTTAGTTCTGTAAACAGCAGCTCCTAACATTTACTTTAATATTCAGAATAACTGATACAAAGTCGTTCAATTTCTCAGTTGTATGGAATCAAACTGGTATTTATGCAAGTCTAAAGGTATATCAGCATGTTTTTTTCTCTTTACACATTAAACCTAACAGTAGTTTGATAAGAACAAAAATGAAGGTGTAAGCATGGCATTACATTTACATGCATTTGGCAGACTCTTTTTATCTAAAGCAACTTACAGTACATTCAAGGTATACATTTTATCAGCATGTGTTCACTGAGAATTGAACTCAAAACCTTTCTGCTGTTAATGCACTGCGCTACCAGTTGAGCTACAGCAACACTCAATTACATATTTTGTAACAAACATGACATGACTTTAAAGGTGATGTAGTTTTTTTTCTTACCCCAGTTTGATATGCAGAGACGTAGGTAGGTCATTTATTTGTATTTTTCCTAAAAGTTTAACATTTGCTTAAGCATCCCAACCAGCCTGACACAGCAACCAATGTTTGAGGCAGGGCAACCTGTTTGGTGCTAGTAGTGGCGCATAAATTAGACAAATCACATTTTAAAGGTAAATTCCCAGTGTTTAAAGGCTGTAAAAACATCAAAGACTACTAATTTGCTAAATGCATATTGTTATAAAACAATATTGAGTATGATTGTGTTCCATTTGTGTCATTGTTCCATTTGTGTCAACTTTTATGTGCTGTGAAATGTAAATAAATCCACCTACAATAGCTACTGTACCACCTCTACAGCTGGGTTGTAACAGACTCCTCTTGTTCCCAGCTGGAGGACCCTAAAATGTCACAGGTCCCCATCCATCCCTGGCACAGGTCGTCACTGGAGGCCAGGAGTTGGGCGTTAGAGGCGGTCAGACTGGAAGCACAGTGCAGTGGGGGCAGGGAGTGGCCAGGGGGCCTAAGGAGAAGGCTGTCTTTGCCGTTGGTCTGTTGAGATATGGACTGTATTGGGTTCTGTTCAGTCTCAGCAGATCTCAGTCCCAGTGTGTGAAGATGCAGCTCGCTACCCGTTAATGCCGACAGCTCCTCGGGGTCTTGCCAATCAGCTTGCGGTACCCTGTCTGAGATGCTGTACGCAGACTGCTGGACTCCTAGACTCTGTGGATCTGGCACGTGTCCATTCATGCGCGACATCAACGTTCCCAAACGCCGCAAAGAGTTTTTCTTGGAACGTGAAAATTGATGCAGTCGGTTGCTGGTCCGAAGAAATGATGAAGATTGCGATATGTCCTTCCCCAAGCCATTGCTTTCAGGTCTGGCTCTAGCTTGTCCATCCATACCTGACATGGACTTGAAGAGGGTGGATACGCTGAACTGAGAATCTTTGCTTCTCCTGTAAGATTGAGTGAAGGAGGTAGATGCTTTGGATCTGAAGGACCCTCCCCAGTTCCCACATCCATGTCCCACATCCCTACCGCCCTCCTCTTCCTGTTCCTCTGACTCAGCTGGTTCATCCGGTTGAGTGGCCTCACTGCTGGAAGAATAAGTGCGGTGTGGAGGTTTACGGTTGCCCAGCAGGTCAAGAACCTCATAGCGGAAACTGGAGATGTCCTGCTTGAGTTCCTGAGTGAGCAATAGAGGAATAGAATTCAATTAACTGAGCAGAAACCACATCATCTAATTACAGGAAATTTTCTAACTTGTGGAAGACAAATTAATAGGTCTAAGATTTGGGTGACGTTTAAAAGAGCAGCACTTCTGGAGAAAGGTTTCTTGGAGTAGTGTTGGTATGATCTGATTGTTATAGAATAATTGGCTTTTTCAAAGTTCCTCAGTTTTAAAACAATTTCAGTATAATTTTTAATTAAATTTGTTTAGATCAAATAAAATAACTAAGAATGACTCACACTCTCATATTTCTAACTCTAAAATCTGAGTAGATGAGACACTTTGAAGCTGTTATAAATAGCCAATATGTAAGTTAATTTCTATAATAATGTGTTTTAACAAAAAGTTGCTTGGCCAATATGCTATAAATATTCTGCATTTAGGCTAAATTAAGTCTCGGTCCTGGAAGGCCACTGTCCTGCAGAGTTTAGCTTGATTAGCTGGTTCAGGATGCTTTAATTGGGGTTGGTACTAAACTCTGCAGAACACTGGCCCTCTAGGAGCAAGAGTTTGGACACACCTTTCAACACTATCCAAACACAAAAATGTAAATGCACATCTGTGAATGACCTCACCCTGACTTACAACAAACTCAAGTGCTGCTAAAAGGTTTAAGGTGCTGAAACATCTTCACACCTTAAAGTTCTCCTCCGTCAGACCTTCATCTGTTTTGGCACAGCGGATCATGGCTGCGACGTAGCGCTTCACCAAGTTTCTGATGACCTCCTAAAAACAGCCACAAATAGGATGAACTGTGCAGTCATATTTTTGCTGACATATTCTCTGATCTCGAAATAACCATATTTTCTTAATTTAGATTCACAAGGACTTTCTGTATCCCCAGCGGAGGTGGTGATATAAGGTGACGGGCTTTGAATGCGACTGGCATGTGCATATTTTGCATTTTTACTTTAATAAAATGAAAATCAGTTTTGGGCATATTCATGATATGTATCAGCTGGAGGTGAAAATCTGGACGTGCATTCATTAACATGCATTTGCATATCCAATAAAGAATGAGCCAGCAGCAGCTCTCAGAACCGTAGCTATTGCATCACTCAAATGTTGGGGAGTGATGGCTGGCTGCAGAATTAACGCTAATGCGATTTCCAATTATATACCACCTTGTGCTCACAAAAGCCATTGCTTTGCCATGCGTTCTCTCATTGGTGGCAAAAGGCCTGATTTGTTCTCCCTTGTTTAGTAACAGAGCGTGACAGCTGTGTGCTGTGATAATGCACGTTCATTAAAGCATGGTGACTTGCACCAGACAGAGGTTGCAGGAGCCTGGCTGGCTGCGAATTAATGCATTAGCAGTCAGCAGGGATCCTGCAGTTATACAGACTACAAGGCAAGACAAGGTGCAACACAATTAGAGGGAGCACTGAATATGTGCTGATAAATGAACGTATCAATTGATACATGTTATTGAGATCTTTTTAGCTTGATTGTGTGATATACAACGCATCGATTAATTTTATCATCTCATCTGCATAATTGTAGTCTGTTTATACGCACCTCAAACAATCACTTGCTTGCAAAGCTCTAATAACTTGTTAATATGCATGATACCCACAGGCTAATGATTGTTTTCTCATTTAAATAAACTGGCATTTGTTAATGTTAACGCCAGGATCTAAAGCTAATCTATAATCCGATCCATGCAGCATGCTGAGAGCAGAGCACATGAGATGACTGTCAAAATATGACAGGGACAGGCCGAAGACATCACCTGGTAATGCTGGTTCTGAATGAGGTTATCTGCGTGTCTTTCCTAAAACAAAGAGGAAAAAAATACTATTTATAATATTGCCATAGAATGATTCTTTTCAACTGCAATAGTGAGAATGATTTATGATACTCACAAATTTCAATGCTGAACAGTTTTGCCACTAAAACCTTCATGCTTACTGGGGGAATATTGATCAGGAAATCCCACCCGCTTTCCTACCTCTAGTCTTGCAGCAGCAATACCTTATTCAGCAACAACTACTGCAGCGCAGCTGCAACCTGGTTTCTTCACTTTCAGTGGGTACAGCTATTCATATGGAGTCATGCAGAGACTGTTGTTTAGACAATTTGTCCAAATTACTAGGTAATTTTTGCACTTTTAGTTTGGCTCAGTGGGGAATCTTTTGTTAAATAAATTGGTATCATTAAAATATCTTATGAACCAAAACGTTTCTATTTCTGTAAAGCTGCTTTGCTACAATATACACTGTGCTATAGAAACAAAATTTAATTGAATTGGTAATTGAATTTAATTGAAAACTGTGGACACCCGAATGCAACACCCATACATGCTTTTTATCACCCAGTTTAACTTGTTTGATTTTATGCACCTGTGAGTAATAAAAGGTAGCTGAAACAGTCATACCCGTCAATCAGTAGGAGCTGTTCACATAATTTGGTCCATGCAGTGTATCCACAGCATTTAATATGAACAATTACAGTACTGCAGCCCCATGAGTAACAATGCCCAACAACCAAGCAAATGCACACATATGGCACAATTTAAAGACCTTTGAGCAAACCAACAATGTGTCCTTTATCACTCCCCCTATGAAAGCTTTTTACACACATTGGCTGAAACACTGGTTTGAATTTCAAACATAAATGATGGCAGTCTTACGCAATCATTTTTAAGCTCAAAACTGTGTGCTATGTGTGGGAGAGTTTGCAGAAACAGTAAAGCCCACCTCACAGAGGAGAGAAGTTCAACTGATCGAAAGATGTCAGGGGAATTGGTATGGTTGAAGCGAGGTTGCCTAGCAACCACCATCAGCCTAGGGCAACTTGAGACTGAACGCCCAATATACAAGCTCTAGCAGGTTAAATCCAGACATTTTTAATGAATCACATCCTTAGAAAATAATTTCTGAATGTTTATTTTCATTCTTTGTCTGATTTACTTGAAACATTTTCATTTTGATTTACATTTCAGTGTCATTGAAACAGTAATCAGTTTTTGAAGCCTTAGGTTTTTTAAAAGTGCTATTTTATTAAAAATAGCTTTTTAAAAAAATAAAATAGGTACATTGAAACACTATTATTATTGCTGTATCAACAGGTTATAACAGTAATTATGGAGGGGTTTTTTTGTGAAGGTTTTTGTTAGTTTTAAGTGCAAGCTATAATGCACCACCCATGCAATTTACAGCATGAAAACGCACAGCACATTCAGTCAACCTCGTACCGTAAACTCCTTAAGGTTCTCGTGTTTACACTTATCCTCATGCCTTGATTCTCCGTGTCCACACAGGCGGCAGTGCAGCCACACACACAGGTACCACACTGACTTTGGACTGGGTATTATGTTGAAGGGTGGAGGTAATGTTCCTCCTTCATCAAAGTAGCTCATCCACAGCTTGGTGCGAGCAAACTTCCACTCAATGTCTGCATGATCCTACAGCAGAACAACAGAAGGCCAGTTGGGCAGAAGGCAGCGTGTTGAAACAGCCAAATGGGACAGTGTCCCAGACTGGCTTTTGTTGCAATAAAACTCAGCTCATGATTGGACGTACGTGTTTACTCAGAATTGTGTTTACTTGAATAACAGTTCTCATTGTTAGACACATGCAGGGGTGAAACAGGCTGTTAATGTAGCTTATGTAAGAGCTCCCGGAATTAACATGCTGAAGTATAGATAAAAGCCCATCTGACTTAAAAGTTACAAAAAATACTCACAAACTGTTAAAATGCATGCCAAAGATACCAATGGCTTCAATATTTCATAAATGCACAAAACATTTAATATTTTATAAATACAACATAAAGAATTTTAGGGGGAAATTACTCAAAATGATGCATTCCATTCTAATTCTGCATACTAATCAACCCTTAACCAGCTAATCAAGGTCTTCTAGATTAATTATAGGTAATTGTGTTTCATAAGCATTGGAGCTAAACTCTAGAAGGGACTCTGGTTTAGAGCTTGCAAATTCTACTCCAAAATTTCAAACTTTTCAACCCTAAACAAATGATGTAAAAATCTTAAAATTGATATGCCTTACACCATGAAAACAATTCAACAGTTTGGAAGTGTTTGCTGCCACTCACAGCGATGAGCTGGTAGGAATTGTTCATCATAGCGATGAGCATGTTGAGCAGCACCACCAGTGAGATGACATTATAGGTGCCAAACATGGTGGCCCCCACAAACTCTGTGAACTCATGACGAGCCTTCACATTGGTAACATACAGATTCAAAAGCCCAAACACAGACCAGAAGAGAGACTGTAGCGTCTCAAACAGCCTGAGAGAAAGAGAGAGAGAGAGTAATATAGCATGAAGCAGAAACACACATATATACATAAACTTCTATTTTCAATAATCATGAATTGGCATATTGGTCTAAAAATGTTTCACGAGTTCACTGGTGCATTAAAATTCTGTAATGTGGAGAAAACAGGGCATAGGTAAAGAAATTAGTCTTAATCCCACCCCCTGGACTATCTGATTAATGCAAAAATATATAATCAAGTCAAATGTTAGGAAAACTGTGACGATAGAAGGTAAAAGGATGTCGAAAGAATCGTCATGATTCTTCAAAATCAGTACATAGACAGGATTACAAGCTCTTCTTACTGCTTGGAACTTTATACAAAATATATACTACTGTATTGTCTCTAATTCTCAAGTCCTGTGAAGAGATTCATGAAATCCATTTTTAATTGAGCAACTTCATGGGGATCCCTGACAATTATGCTAATCAGACTTTAACAGAATTAAATGTTTATGTAGAACTACTCCCACATTTATTTATTCCTGTGGTGTGACACCTCTACATTAATAGCAAATAAGTTTACTTGATTACTTATCTGTGTGACTGCAGCATATGGAGGTCTAACTGTTGGAAACTATGTGTCAAAATAGCTTAATAGTTTAAAATGTCCTGCAGTGCAACAGAAGTGTCCTGTAGTGTGATATGCTGAACTTAAAAAGAATATTAGGTCTTAATATTGCTTTAAACAGCAATATTCAAATTTCATTAAATGATTGTGCATGCAGTTTTCAGAGCTCATATTAACTGAAACATTGCATAACATATTTGTACTTTTACAAATGAATTTGTCATCCTTAAAATAAACTAATAAAAACAGAGAGAGTGATTAAAAACAGAGGAAATGTTCACCAGTTGCAGCATTCAATAGTAATTTTCCTTATACAAATACTGTGTATAAATTCTAACTCATTTGTGAACTTTTGTGGGATAAACTGTCCCCAGCTCTGTTACTTTCCACAAATGTTGAAATAGAAAAGATGAATGCCAACAAATAAGGATGAATCATTTTTCCCGGCTGTTTTTTTTAGAACAAATCAAACATCACTTTCCCTTTTCTCTGGACTAGTTTGATATAATCTGTACTCATTAAATTTGCTAAAGATTGATCACATTATTACTGCCTGCAGCAAAGGCTTCTATCACATGACAACTGATGGATGAAGCACTTTTCTGTAACGCTCACAATTGTCCTCTGCGATCGGTTGATTCTGCAGGATTCAGCAGGACTCTATGATGTCAAATCTCAGGAAGCTCATAATCGTTTGTGCTGTTATCTGGACCTCTGCAGGAGTTCAGCATTACACCGTGTGAGACATCCTGGTCAATGCTATTTTCATCGATCAGATACCCCGAGACTTTATAACATGTGCACCACAGTCTTTCGATTATTAACAAAGCTAAGAAATATCTGCTACTGCAGAGATAACCCTCCTGTACAAAAACAAGCAGTTTCATCAGCAGCTAACTTCTAACATTCTCTGATTCTAGGAGACAAATTAGAGGGCTGTCCTTCAAGAAGACTAAGTTTGATAAATTTCAGTATTAAAAGCGCCCATCTACTGTTGTGTTCCACTCTAGTTCTCTTGCCACATTGATGGTATGATCCCAGAAAGAATCTTGTTCAAGCTTACAATACTTTTAAAAGCTAGTATATTTATGACGCACACACACACAAGCCCTATGAAGTTTGTACAAATATTTTTTTGTTTTCTTCCTCCAAGGGCATGCACTTCAGACTATATGTGAACAAAGAACCTTAAATCTAACATATCATAAATCCCTCAGGAGAGCTAGAGTGGAAGGCGAGATTTTCAGTGAATCTTACATTATGGTCTGTTTTTCTGAAACCAGCCTAAGCTTGTCTAGTCTGAGAGGCCCACTAGACCACCTAAACCACCAGTTTGGCCAGGCTAGGAGAGAAGCTAGACCAGATGAACACCAATTTGGCCAGACTAGGAGCACAGCTACACAAGTTTAAATCAGCTAAGACATCCAGCTTCCACAGGAAGACAGATGATGATGGCTGATATGTTATTTTTGGATGAACTATTTCTCTAAACCAGCTGAACACATAATCCATGTCACTCACGTGGAGAAGGCGTTGTTCTGCCTCTCACAGCGGATTCCTTTACAGTGGTTGGGCTCATCGGCTGCCTGTGTCTCGTAGTAGAAGTAAAGCTGATTGAGGCCATTGGCAAAGGCCAGCAGCACCAGGCAGTAGATGAAGAGGAACTTGAGGATGTCCAGCAGCATTCGACCAAGAGAGATCTGTAGAGGGCCCAGGTGAGAGTTAGCAGTGAAGAGGGAGATGAGACGCAGTGAGCTGAAGATGTTGGCGATGGCGAACAGAGCCTCAGCGATGAGGGTGGGGTGCCACATCTCCCAATCCACACGAGGACGAGAGCTGTTGTACTGATGGGGAGAGAAAACATAAGAGGTAAATCAAGACATTGTGGTGAAACGCATATGATCATTTCTACAGTTACATCATTTGAAGCCTATAAAAGTCAAATCTTATTGTGTTTCTCTGGAGGGCTGGTCTTAAAATGCATAGTTCACCCAAAAATGTTTGAGTCAATGTACACAAATGTCATACAAAATCTTTTTTGTCGATGGAACTTCTTAATAATGTTTATGGGCTCTCAAACTCCTAAAAGGACACAAAAACACCATAAATAGCATCATAAGGGTAGCCCATACAACTCATACTCTATATTCTAAGTTTGTTTTTTAGAGCTTGCCTGTGTTGACCATGAACTTTTTTGTATGTAGAAGATCCTATATTTATGTATTTGGCATCTGTATACAAAGCGAAGGTTATTGCAATACTGCACCAATTGAGCTACAGAAACACTATGTTTGGACTAACATGAGGATGAGTAATTAACGACAAAAGTTTCATTTTGGGGTGAACTGTTTCTTTAAAAACTGTCCTCTGTAAAGGTATCTAATCTAATACTGTAGTATTAACCTTAAAGTAGGCCACCATTTTAAGAGATATAGTGGCCAGATAGAGAGAGTTCATCGCAAAATCCATCAGGTTCCACCAGTCATGGATGTACTCATTGAAACCTCCATCCCACATCTCCTTAATCTCAGCCCAGATGAACCCTGGCAAATGAGTTAAAAGCAATATATTACAGAGCAGAACATTCGTAGGGCAATGTGAAAGAAAGTTCTTTAACGTTTTCTTACATTGCTGTTTAGCTATAACAACACAGAAACACCAAAAACATTTACAGTGCATAATTACAAAATGTCTCTCTACATTTTTAATGTGGTTTCTAATGGGGCCTGCTTCCAGGACAACTCAAGTATGAGCAAAAACTTAAGGGGCATAGAATAAATAAAAAAAAATGATTTGGTTTCACTGTGTTCACACAGAACAATGCTTAAAACTTACTCTTCAAAATAAAATACCTAAACCTACCTCAAAATGACATGGCTTCACATACAATATACTGTACATATTTGTGTTCCATTGCTAAGAGCAGCCACATTAGCGATTTGATTTCAATGAAGCAAACTTCATTCTTTCTGATTGCACCTGTCCTTCAGAAGTGATGCAACCAGCATAATTTACTTCACAAGTCTCCACTCATGTGATCTTCTGGGCCTGTGTCTATTATGAGAAAAAACTTTAAGCCATTATGATTGAGCTTTGATGTAATCAATTTTGAACCGAAGCTTGAGATATGATTTCCTCTACTTTTGTCTTGAGGTTAATAAATAATGATATCAATAATTCATGAGTATTCAATCAGAGGGGTAAGACCACAGCTGGGTCTATTTCCTGTGCATTAGGCAAGTTTTATTGCTTTGAAAAATGAGGGAACTAAATTAATATTACAGACAAACGTTCTTCATTATTCCAACTAAATGAATATTTGAAACATTTTAACATTTCGTATTCCAGCACAATAGTGTGCAACAGTGATTGGTCGCTTTTTTAGTGGCCACAGTATTTGAAGTAACTTTCCCATTGATTGTCTCTGTTGGGATTTCAAGATCTTCTTCAATGAAGAGTTCTAAGCTAAGAACCAAACCGAGGAGCTCTAAGATTATAATAAATACCACACTAAAAAGATGTTTGACAGTTTAAAAGAAAGGACAACAGTACAAAGTTCTGTATTTAACATCTTCAACATCTAGTCTTACCTAGAACCCAGGGTAAGATCATCCACTCTACAATGGTGGGTGGAGGCCCCTGCACATGCAGATCGGTTTGCACAATGTGCTGTGAGGCGAGGAGGAGGAGGAAGAGGAAGGTCAGGTAGGAGGCAGTGTGGCAGATGAACTTAATGAAAGGTTTCTTGATGAAGAGACCCAATGTGCTCTTTGGAGCCAGAAGGTATGTGAGGGAGAAGACTGGGAAGAGAAAGCCAATGATGAAGCAAGTGACAAGTTTAACCGCCCAGTGACGTCGTCTCCAGCCTGGAAAACCATCATACCACAATGTGGCCAGAAGCTGCTGACAGTTGGGCTGAGCTACAAACTAGAATGGGCAAAAACAGGAACATCAGCATCATTACACACATAATGTTTAAAAGCTTATTTAGCAGGTAAAATTGTGTTACAATGAAATAACCTTTCTCATGGGCATTTAAGCTGAAATCAGTCATTAAATCAAACTCTCAGACTTTTCTAAGTAGTCATTTAGCAGATACTTTGTCAAAACTTACCCTACACTTACTAGTACACTACTTACTAAGAGCAGCAGGATTGCACACCCTGGCCTATTGTAATAAAGATGAATGTTAAAAAGAAATTTTTCAGAATCTGCAAGTGGGGTATTCCAATCAAACAAAGTACAAATAAAAAAAAAATCAAATAAAAAAAATCATATCTAACTATTAAAGAAAAGAGCTTGATCTGTCTTACAAAAGATGAATCAACTCTTGCACAAGCTAGTCTAGCCAAGCATGTACATCCCAAGTCTTCTTTCCATACTGTGTTAGAAAAGTTTAATGAAAAATATAATTCCCCTCTCAGATAAATCCTGGAACTATTCAGAAATGGTTCCCTTTAATACAGTGCAGGTGTAAAATGATGTGCCTGTCCATAATAATTGTGTAAACAACATTTCTCAAATCCCATTTTTTCCTTCTGCCTGACCTACATAGCTCTGCAGTGTCATTATGTTCTATGAAATAAGCCAGTTCTGTTGTGAGTTCCTATTGAACGATTCAAAATGCAACCGCAATAACACACTTGAACTGTCATCTCTCATGAAAGCACTGTGAGATTATTCCATCAGCTTTAAAAAAATAATTGTTCCTATATAGACCTTAATTCCAGAATGTTCCAGTTTACTTTTAGGAAGCTTTTCACTGTTTTGGTTCAGTAATTTAATTCCATCTATCATCACCTTACAGCAGGAGATGCACAATCCATTATTTCTCCAAACCCGCCTGTCCTCTTTGGGGTCACAATGGATTCCAGTGTCTCAAGCCATAGGTGGGGTACCCTGAATAGATGGCCAGTCTATTGCAGGGCAAACACTCACAGACACACACTGCTAAGGGCAATTTTACTATATCCAGTACACTGACACGGGGAGAACATGCAAACTCCACACAGAGGCCTCCTGGCTCATCCTGAGCTTGAACCAGGAACCTTCTTGCTAAGAGGCTCCCATTGCTTTGGCAGATCGAGCCAGAATGTGATATTTATTAGGGCAATGGGGTGTAGTAAAACTTAATTGGATGCCTGAAGAGAAGACAAAGATTTACAGGTAAAGACACGCTTTACTGACATTAGCTCTATCAAAACAATGTATTTTTAATTAGATTTCTATCATAAGCTGCTTATAAAATGCTGCAAGGGAAATTTGAGTTTGTGCTAAGACTACGGCGAAATGAATCCTTGTTTTTGATGATCTAGTAAAAGTTAACTTACCTGTGACCTTGATCTGTCTGGGAACGAAACTCAGGACTATCAAACGAGTCACAGGAACATTAATTAGGCCCCTAATTAGCAGAAGCACTGTTTGATTTTTGAGAAGCATGTTTACTAGTCTCACTTTTAATTCTCTTCTTCACAATGATCCGTGTAACAGACCACACCATTGCTTGTTAAACATAAACTACCCCTACTATCATCACATATAAGTATGGCAAATATTAGGTCTTGGACTAATGTATACCTTATGTAAATGACTCACAATAAACTTTGCAGCATCAACATTCTTTGCTGTTTCTGAAAGATTCAATGTGGTATTAATAGAGCACATTAATAGTATGTAATTGGAGGGAACAGTATGTTGAGGTGATAACTGACTAGTTATCGCAACCCTTAGTAAGCTGTTTAGCACATGCTTTTATACAAAACAACTTACAGCACATTATTACAGACACAATGCCCTTGGAGTTAACATACTTGCTAAAGTTCTTAAGGGTAATATTTTATGGATCTCTTCTTGCAGGATTTGAACCAACAACCGTTTGTAAATATTTCTGGTTATTGTTGCCAAGTCCATGGTTTCCCACAAAACTGAGCTACTTTTAAGTTGAGGAAGTTGTGTGTAATTCATAAAAATAACTGTAAAATATGTATTTTAGGTATGTGAGTGGAATATTTTGAGTTTTGGTGTTAGGCTAGTTTTGATGTAAAATCTCTTTTAAAAACCTTCATGACATCTGTCAGTCTTGGATACTTGCCTCTTTCTGATGGTACTTGATGGCTAGTTTGAGCTTGGCTAGGTCTCTGCACTCGTGAGGGTCCAGCTCATCACTGTGGTCATCCCGGTGGTTCAGGATGGTCTCCAGTTCACGGGAACTGCGCGCCTGATCCAGCAGGTCCTTAGCAAAGAGTTTACACTGCTGTGAGAGCTCCTCATACTCCTGACGGAACTCGTTCTCCACCTTACTGAGCTCCTTCAGCTCCCAGCCCAGCCTGAAGGCTGTGAGGATGGGGTCCTCACTGGACAGGGCGATGAGGGAGGGGCTGGCGAGAGTTTTGTAGATGTTGAGACGTGAGCGGGAATGACGCAGGCTGTCCACTTCTGAGCTTGACACACACTCAACGCAGTCACAGCGAATCTGGTGCGGCCGTGGGATGGTGACTTTTCGTTGAACTAAGAGTTTGATTATCTCATAGTTGTTGGTGTGGGCAGCCAACATGATGGGCGTAATATCAGGTGTAAACTCCGAAAACTGCGTGTCCATCATGAGAGAAGGTACCTGTGTAAGAGAAAATGAGAGCAACCTAAACATTTTATAGGGCATTTTATAGTTTCCCTGTGCATTCATTTGAATTTTGATGCTTGTTAATGTTAACAAATCATATTTATTATGACATAATGTCCATTCCATTATTTTAACAGAATGACTTAGTTTTGATAAATGCTCCTTTTAAATTGGGGAGAATGTTTTGACCTCTGAAAGTTACAGTATGTTTTCATTACATTGAATTACATACAGTTACAGAGCACCAACTAGTTTATCTCATAAGATCAAAGAGAATTCCTCACACTATGACCCGTTTCTGTCAACAGCCACAGATACGGCATGCATTCACTCCGATCTCTGTACTTTCATTTCACTTAATAAAAGTGAGTGATTGAATGTGAAGATGTTTCCTAAAGGCGTCATACATTTCCATAATAGTGGTAAAAGCCACATGTATAGTCAGTGCACGCAAATTAATTGAAAGGGTTTCAAACTCTGCTGTCTGGAATTTCACTTTCAGAGAAGAAAAGAGTGTATGGAACTTTTTACACAACAAAGCTTCTATTGGAAAGGACTGAACCTCAGATCGGTCTCTTATTTTTTATTAATTAGTTCTCTCCTAAATAATGTTATGCATATCAGTTCAGTTAGGACTTTGTGATAGTTCACCTTGCCAGACTGTTTTTCTGTTTTTATAATGCTCTTGGACACTCAACTAAATATTTGTTATTATCATCATAATTACATTATTACATTGAATTTATCATTATTATTATTACTGTTTTAATAGTATTTATTTATCTATTTACCTTTTTTGTGCGTGTTGTCCGAGACAGTGTCGGTTGTCTGTTCTGTTTATCTTTGAGAAATGCTTTAAAATAAAGTACTCAAAAAAAGAACTTTGTCATAGTTCTAAGGGTTCTAAAACAGTTAGCTTTGCTGCTTTAATTTAATTGGACAATGGTATTCCACAATGGCTTTGGCTTCATTCAGAACTACTTTTGTGGGAAAATATAAACAAAACTAGTTGGCCATATTGTGCCTGATAAGTTAGTTAATTAATATTAATCTCTTGTTTATATGACTGAACAGAAATCAAATAATTATGCTACGGAATATCATTATGGCTCTGATTCTGCTGTAGGCATGAGGCTGCAGACCAGTTACACTTCTGCTTTTGTGATATTAGCTAATTTTTTAAAGCAAAGTTTGGGTTGTTTTACTGGTATCCTGAAAAATGATGAACTTCCTGACAGATATCACTGAGATGTATTGGAATTTCAGGGAGTAGATTTTCACTGAAACAATGGCAGCCCCGGTGTTACAGAAGTTTTTGGAAATCGTCATTTTTTTTTAAAGGAAATTACACCATTACACACCTGTTTCTCGCCTGTAAGCTTCCTGTATGACAGCAGTAACTCCACAGCTCCTACAACCTCTTTGCGGATGGCATAAAGGAGTGCATCGCCCATGTGCACACCATGACTCAACAGCAGCTCCATTACCTCCAGGTTCTCATTCTCAATGGCAATGAGAAGAGCACTGCGGCCCAGAGGGTCCAGGCAATTGACATTGATGTTGTAATAGATCTCAGCTTCTTCAAGGGCCTGTTTAACTCCAGCATAATCGCCCTTCTCCACCGCTGTCAGGTAGGCCCGTTCCTTTGCGGACAGCTCAACCTCCGCCCTGACGATCTGCAGTGGAATACGGTCGCGGTATGGCGAGTTACTGGCTTTCTTGTAGTACAGCTGCGCCATGAGTTTCACAAAGATGTGGCGAAAGAGTGAGCTGAGTAAAGATTGAGAACACAGTCAGTTAGTTTATTTTTAATTTCTGAGTGGGTTTTACATATTGTAGAGATTTACATATACATACAGATTTACATAAGATTTACATATTGTAATTAAAATCATGCACTTGTTTAAAGTCTGTTGTGAGAGAACGAACTGAACTAAAACGTACAGTATGAAGAAGTTTTGGAGAAAAAAGGTTTGTTTTTTTATCAAATTTGGTATAGGCACATTTAGTTTTGGGCAAAAATGTTTAACATACATTTCTATTGTTAAGAGACAGTTTACATTGACCCTGCACTGGAGCCTATTGTCACATTGGAGCCTATTGATGCATATATTTTTTGTTGTTTTTATAATTTATTTTGAAAAAGGAATTTAGATTTTCGATTTTCGATAAGTGTTTAAAATCAACATCAAGAAATCTTGGTCAAGTAAACAAGCAATTAGACTTTCAGCTCAACACCTTATAGTAACTGAGACAAAGCCCTTGTGACATCCCAGTTTCAGCCTAATAATATGCCCACTTATGTTTATTGATGGAATTTTTTTAACAAATTCTGTTATGACAATAATGTATGACACAACAAATAAAGTCTGGATTGAAGTTATAAGTTTAGCTAGTCCTAAAATTTCCTTTTCCAATCTGTTTGGTACATAAATACACCTGGGTTAAATTTCTCAGTGATTAAAAAGTCACATCAGTTCCTTCAGAAATGACAAATAATTTAAACTGAGTAGAATACTGTTTGCTTTAACAGGGTATCATAAAATTTTGTATGGATTAAAATATGTTTAAAAGATTCATAAAAGTCAATTCTTGAGGAATTGTGTGTGTGTGATCCCCATGAGGAAACAAGCTTATAAATCATACAGAATCATCTTTTTTAAAAGATCTAAAAAAGCAGGACGTTTTCGGTGAGATTTAAGTTTAAGGTTAGGGTTAGTGTAGGGCGACAGAATATACAGTTTGTACAGTATAAAAACATCACATTATGTCCCTATTAGACATGAAAACCCAACATTCTCTGTGTGTGACTGAACAAATGTCTGGCATTGTCTCTAAAGTCTCTCTGCCCCAAAAAGTAATAAAACCACAGTTCTGAGAATTCCTGAGACTCTGTGTAAGACACTGTTGAGAAATACCATCCACCAATACTATCTGTATAGTATACTCTGCACTAGTTCAAATGTTCCAAATGGACCTCAGAACTTCAGCCTTCATTCTTCAGCTTGCATTAGCCCTCTTGCTTTCATGACTCTCCAGAAATGAGTAATTATTAGATGTTGAAATGCTTTGTAGTACTACCCTTTAAATCTCAGCAAGTGGGCAGATTGTCATGGTATAGTTTGTTTATGCGCATTGAGTTGTGTTGCTCAGTTATCAAACCCAGGATTGAATCTGCCAATACAAAATTCCAAATGTTCCTGCAAAGTCTGCGGTTGGTAAGAAATTGCACCTGTTAATAACAACACAAAGAGGCACAAAATCATTCTATCACACTATCACTATTGCTAACTCATGGAATGATATTCCCACCCTGCTTGAGCAATCGCATCTCTCACCACCTTCAAGAAACATCTGAGGACACAACTCTTACATAAGCGCTTGACTTACGATTGTTTGTGCACACTCTTTTCTGAGCAACTTTGTAATTTTAAATGACAGAACTTCTCGTTACTGACTCTGGATGAATCATTTATGTTGTGCTTCATTTGTAAGTCTATCTGCAGAAAATATAAAAATGTAAATGCAAAAAAGAAAAAAGAAAAGCTTAGCTTATAATAAACTGTGGAACATTATACATATTCATTGTGCTATGCCAGGAAATGATCTGCCTCCAGGTGTGACGTTTCTACCCTGGTAGCAAAGAGGACTAGAGAGTCAGGTGGCTGTGACGTAAAGAGCATCTTTGTTCATGCTTGATTGAGCTCTGATTTCCAACAAGTGCTGTTCACTGCAAGTGATTGAAGCTCTTTCCAGAATCATCAATCTGAAGTGATTTCACTTGACAACAGGGATCAATATCTATACAGTCAATAGCTGAATGGAAAAACTGAATGGAAACAGTGCATGCTATGTTTTCTTTGTCTTCTTATCTGGTTACAGATTCTATTTTTAATATTTTGGTACATCTAGAATTTCAGTAAGCAAGCCTCTGTGAAATCCAGTTGATTTGCTCTCTCCTGGAGCTCACAGGTGCGATCACCGTAACTGTTCTAAGACAATTTTTGTCAACACTGTAGTTGCGATACAGAATGAAGCACTTTTATGCAGGTGAGACCAGACTATTAACACATCATAAAATTACACTGTAATTTGCTAATTAAAATCTTGTTTCAAGCATAAATTTCACAGGTTTTTTTTCCATTGATGATGCGTGTGCATAAAAATACCGTAAGGGTCAATTCTTATAGGGGTATAACATATTCTGAGGAGACTTTAAGTATGTTTGCAAAAAGCGTTTTTTTGCTGGAAAATATGCACCAGTTTTATCAGGCTTTCTCTGTCTTGTAATTAGGCTTAATTCTCTTCCTTTTCTTTGACACACATCTGTTGTAACATGAAAGTACACATCTCCAAATATTACTGCACACCATTATCAATCCATAAGGCACACTGATTTTTAGACACAGCAGATGGCAGGTGCATTAACCTGTTTGACTGATTAACTTTTGGAATGGACAGCCTGTGTTGCTTTGCATCAACCTGTCTAGAGATACAAAGCGTCTCTAATCAATATCCCATTACGAAATAATTGATTGAACTTTTCTTGCATGTTGTGGATAAATACAGGGTAGAGGGTTGTGCATTAAGAAAAGTAATTAACATCTTTGTCCCAAATTACCACTCAGATTAATAGTAATGTAATGTTGAAGAACCAGGGTGTAGTTTTAAACATGTCCATATTATTACAGCTATGTGCACCAATGACCAAATAATATTAACATTACTGAAAGTAGTATCATTGGTCACTCTTGCATATCAGCTATCTAAGATAATGATGACGCATTTAAATCAGCAATGTTATCACATATTGTCAAATATTTGGGTTAGTAGTGCATAATGTACTGCACTGTATATTATAAATGACATGTAATGATGGCACAGAACTGGTTTGACTGAGCAAATCATAATTTTGTCATCTGGCCTTAAACTCTCTCACACTAGTCCAAGACCATCCTTATCCTTGACCCTGAAAAGACTGTCTTAAAATTCTGGGATACATAAAGTTTCCATTCAAACCTTAATCTGCAATAATATTAGGCCATGCTCAGTCACACAAATATGAGCACTCTGAATTCACTGCAGTATTTCACCTCTTCTGGCATTGAGACGCGGTAGACTTTGCCAAAAGCACAACAGCTGCCCGCTTTTACTGTGACCCTGTCAATTGGAATATCATAAAATTTTATTTGATGCATTTTACACTCATGTGTGTGAGAGTTTCATTATTTCATTATGTAAGATGGGAGACAGCCTGTTTTTCCCATTTGCTGTGTTGTTCTTCATACCTCGCTGCTTCATAAAGGCTGAACAAGGCTTCCACAGGGAATCAACCCCATGTTTTATTCAGCATGTTTGAAGAACTGGCCTCACACCTTTGTTCATTAATGGGGTTTTTGCAGTGAATACACACAGACATGTGCAGCTCTTTAACTTATACACTTAAATACTGCCCAGGAATAGGGAACAACAAACATTTGGTGCCAAACCACCCAGAGTATCATACCCAGTAGCATAAATCACACTCAATTGGCAGCCCAGTTACTGGCAACCATTATTGTGTATGGTATTTATTTGTTGATTCATTTATTGTTACATTTATTTACTGTTACAGATTACAAAATCACACAGATCTTTTCAACAGTCCCAGTTGGGACTTCTCTTAATTTTACTTTTAAGTTTTCATAATAGTTTTTTAAAAAAATTAAGTTTACTGCAAGGAGACTTTGTATCTATAAAAACCCTTATAATAAGGAACACAGGTGGGAGAAAAATGCAATTAAAGGGGTAAATATGTATTCAGTGCTTGTTGTGTGTGTGTGTGTGTGTGTGTAAGGGGAATAAAAGAGTGAGAAGTAGATTTTACTGCCGTATGTTTCAACAACTAGAATTACTCATTTGGAACTAAAAAGCAAAAGTCAAATCTCTTGTGAATCACACAGGATTTTGCCTCCAGCAATAAGCAGTAGCTGAGTGTTTTTAAAAAGAAGAACTAGCCCAATGCTTTGATTCTGACATAGTGATGGAGGTACAGTGCCTCACACCCTATGCAAGCTTGTCAAAACATCCCAGAGCGTCTGGATTCATTGAATGTGTTCCATGAGCATCTGCTGGCATTTAGTGTGAACACACATATTTAGATTCACTCTGGTTTCCCACAGCAGCTGTTTGCTTTTCCCACTGTCTCACTTCTCTTTGATTTAATACAGTTGAGCATTGACGCAGGGATTATAAATGCTAAGCGTTCTACTATCTACTGTGTTTTAATACCCTTTAATCATTTATGCCCAACAATCTTAGTTTTTGTTATCATCTTCCAAAGGTATTAAGTATGGATAATGTAAGTAATGGATATAAACTGCCTATTTCAGGGTATGGAAATATGTCCATGAGTAGGTCATGATCTCCAGTTATTTCACCAAAGGTGAAATAGTATGTTAATGTTGTGAAAATGTAAGGCTTTGGTTGGTGTCTGTGACCATAATACAGCCTGTGACAGCTTTTAAAATAATACAATAGCCAGAATTAAAAGGTCATTGCAAATGATTCCAGTCACTGGAACACTTTAAACACTTCCTGTAGGATTTACATTTTGACCTTAAATAAGTGATGCACAGATGATAGTTTCCAAATCACAGTTATTTCAGCAGTGAAGTGTGACAAATTGAAGTTACAAGTGAGTGCTGCTGCCATGATAGGAGCAGAGACCTTGAGAAGAACTAGGTCAAGACCATCACACACAGCAGGTTTGCTCAAATTTCTGATTACAATACTCTTTTAGATGCTGGGACATAGGCTAGGCATCATGCAGTAAAGGAATATGAATCACCATCTTGTGTTGGTCTTAAAACAATATTTCTATCAAACTCTAGCAATTAATTTTCCAAAAATCAAATAATAATGATCATATTTAGTTCATGTCCCAACCTAATGCTAACCCTATCTCTAACCTCTGAATAAATTCTGAAATAATAAAAACTGCATTAGTGCAAATTAGACATTCCAAAGTTAGCAGAACAAACTTCTGTCCTAAAGTAACAAAAGTTACCAAAGACCAGAGACATCAGGGTTTTGTTAAATGTTAAAAAAGCTTTGGGGAGCTTCAGAAAAAGACAGGGTATCCACGATCATGCAGACAGTATTAAGCTGGTTAGTAGTAGGTGAAAGCTAGCAGCTGGCCATAACATTGGAAGTGTTTTTGAGACCAGAGCTTAAACATAGTGCACACGTTTAGTTCAAGACCCTAATTAGGCACAGACAGCTGTTTACTACAGCATATGGGAGCCAGTTAGCAATTCCATCTCTCACATATTTTCCTCTCTCTCTGTACTGATGGTTGTTAACCCTATAGAGCCAAGCTGCGTCAATTACTGTGCTGTTGAGCATCGAGAGACAAAAAGGACCCAGGAAGCATTCATTTATGTAAAACCTGCCTGCTGCTTTGTTAAAGTGACATATAGTGACATGCACTCAGTATACGTTGCTCACTGCAGAAAAGGGTCATTAGCCCGACTGGCCTCATCCAATCATTGCTTTATGATGCACTGACATCATGGTAAGGTGATGTCACATGGCTGGTTGAATTATTTTCTTTGGAATAAAAATAGAAACATAATAGGATCATTTTTGTACATACTGTATATAGTATGTACCCCTTACCAGCTGAATAATATTTAAAACTAAAATTTCCATTTCCAGTGTGGCCAACAAAAAGTAGCCAATTTTCTCATTTTCACACAAAATAGAATTAAAAATAAAAATAATCACATTTCTAAAATAGGCCACTGAACAAATACAATGCACATAACATTTGAAAAGTTTTCATACTATAAAAAATAGTAAAATAATAGCAGGCAGTATACTGTACATACTGTATTGTGCAATATGCAGTAAGCAATTTGCCAGTATTCCGTTCCATAATACTGATGTTTGTTCAGGGCCTACAGAATTGTATGGGCTGGGTCATCTATTCCATAGTGGATTTTAGTGGGAACCCCATTTCAGGGTCCGAGACAACATTTCCAGCTGTTTTTAATATAACCTCTCTCCTCTTGTCTTGATAATACATGCTACATGCATAACTACGAAACAGATTTTAACAGTAGTCTGTGCTATGTTTAACTAAGGTGTACATCTCAGTCATTTACCTACCTGTAAATGACCAAGAGTCAGAGTGTCAGGAATTGCTTAATAAGAAACCATTTTAATGTATACTATTAAGTAACATGCATGCACTGTTAACAGTAATGATCCAAATATCAGCCACACTTTGAGGGATAATTAAGTGTTTGAGTCCCACCCTGTTGCTGTGTTACAGTTTTTGCACTAGTGAGATATTCCTGGAAACCTTTCAATGAAAAACTCAAGCGTAACAACACTATAATAAAAATGGTTTATTATAAAAAGAGTTAAATTAAACAAAAAGAGTCTGCGTTCAAAAATCTGTTAAGAAACTACAGAATTTTAAAGATGTTATATAACCTGGAGGAACTGCTAAATTAACCTAGAAATTTCATGTTACATACACAGGTTAATCTGAGTATGACAAATCAAAACAGGACATTTAAAAAATGTAAAATAGATCAAAGTCTATCTACACTTTAACATACACTTTCTTTACATTTATGCATTTGGCAGACGCTTTTATCCAAAGCAACTTACAGTACATTCAATCAATACATTTTGCACTGCTAATGCAATGCTCTACCAGCTGAGCAACAGAAACACTATTTATTCTGATAGAATTACATCTATAGACCTTCTAGTACCTTAATCTTATCCTTATCACCTGATTGTTCTTCATTAGCCGTCACTGAGCCCATTCCGTGAAATGTGCTACATATGGTCTTACAATACTTATTTAATGTTTCTATTCCTTACCTTAAAGCCCTTTAACATTATTTCAACCCTGTCACAGTAAGGTTATATAGAACTGATATAATTTAAATAGATAACTGACAAACATTTTATTGCAATAGTATATAAATGAAAGTTTTAGGTTTTCTTGTTTACAGAAAAAATGTACAAAAACCAATTACAGTGATAACAAAGCTGAAATATTAAGCTCGCCCATGCCAAAATAAATGTATGCATAATGATGTAAGTGTAAAGTTAACAAAATACTAATAAAGTGTGCTTGCAATAATTGGTTTTGGACGAATTTTACAGCTGCAATCTGTAACTTTTACCTCTCTATCGCCATCTCTGTTCTAAACATAAAATCTCAAATTGCTTGCGGAGTAATTTTGTCTTAACTTTAAATTCTGCACTCACACACACAATTTCACATCCGGATCTTCATTTTCTGTTCACCAGCATGACGTAACCACAAGTAAAGTGACATTTGCTGGGAAATCGGATCAAGCTCAAATTATAAATCTTTTTAGAAACATACCTTAAAGACAATTGAGCAAACAATTTTCTCAAAGAAAATGCGTCTCCGAATTTTAAAATTGACTTGGAAAGCATGATATTTTAATTCAAGATATTTAAAATTAAAAAGTACAATTTTGGCAGAATTTCATAGTTTTTAAATTACACAGAGACATGCAAATCTGATTTTACACACTATACAAAATCAAATTCGTCAAATAATCTGACCAAGTCCAAAATTCTGATAACCATAATAGTATTAAGTGATGGAGAAACACATCGTTTTCTGAGAATGAGCCACTGAGCATCAATGAGGGAGCGTCATTACACTCTTAATAACCTGTTGAAAGTCACAATGTACATGATTGTGGACAAGTGGTCTTTTGCGTGATATCACTTACCTATATCTTCATTGAAATGATCAGAAGTAAATGAACTCAAAATGGTTATTTAAAGCTGTGGTTGACCCATGTTTTTTTTTTTTTGAATGAATGAGGTTATAATTGCTGTTGTAGTGCAGAAAAAATTACGAAGCGATAATTTTGTGCTGTAGATTTGTTTTGATATATTACTGTATATACTGTTGTCTTAAACATTATTGTGATAACCTTTTCTTGATATATTTTCCCATCTTCCTGCTGTGACATCATCCTTTACAAAGTCATATACAGTAGCAGATATTTGATGTAATGTTCATTTAAAAACAACCACACAATTCATATCTGAATTCGGCTAAAAATGCCAAAATGATTCAAACTGGTATACATGCAAGATTAGGAAAGTGTTCTCACCTGGCGTCATCTGCTTTACATGTTTTATCTCCTGTATCTCACCAGCGCATTTCAAGATCATTTCGTTTTCAAATCCACTTGCAGTGCACCTGGTTGCTCGCTCCAAAGAACAACCATTGAGGGGTATTAAGCCCACCCCAGGCACTCTGGATGGGTCACAGTGTCAGAGTTCCAGTCTGTGGTTTCCAGCTGTTTGCTTTGTTCCCAGTTCAGCCCACCCTGACAAGCGGTAGGAGAGACCTGTATTTAACCCCACATCTCTACATATGAAGAAGGGAAAAATATCAGATCTCGAAAACAAGAGTCAAAACAACTGAAATTAGTCCAGGTTTGATCAGGATAGAAATGCTGATTCCTTTCATGTGGAAGAAGCTGTTCTCAGTTTCTTGTTTTAATGTGTTTTGTTATCTTCATCGCTGTCTGTCGAGGTTGATAGCCCCCTTAATGGTGCCGTGAGGGTACAGGGGGCTTGGCTCGTGCTTGCTTTGGTTGTCATGGTTGCCGGTTGGAGTGTGGCGTCTCCTGCCCCTGCTTTACCTCCGTCTGTCTCCATGCCGCTCTGGCTGTCTGTTCTCTCTTGTGTTTCTCTTTTCTTTTTACCTCACCCGCTTCTCTCTGTCTTTCAATCTCTATCCCTCCCACCCTCATGCAGCATCTCCCAGTTCCCCCTCTCCATTCTCTCTCCCCTCCTCTTCAGCACCCAGGTTGTTTTCTTTTTTGTTGTCATGTTGTTGTTTTTTTCTCCTTCTGTCTTAAAGTCTTGCTGAATGTGAGAATGGCTATTGCTTGTGCAGCTCACAGTCTTAAAGGAATATTTACATAAAAATGAATATTCTGTCACTGAAAAAAGTTAATTCTGTCATTACACACTTATGTTGTTTTAAACCTTTATGAATTTAATGTCCACGGAACACAAAAGGAACTTTGAAGAATGTATACACTGCTCTTTTTCATACACTGAAAGGGGACTGGAGCTGTCATGGTAATGAAAAGGGGGGAAAAGCACCATAAAATGAGTCAAGAAAAGTCATCCTCTGTATTCAAAGCCTTCTGAAGCCATATGATAGGTTTTTGTGAGTAACAAACATGAAAGGCATTCACTGAATCTCTTATCTTAAAACTGTGGTCACCATTCACTTTCATTGTACAGTAAATATCAGTTTAGACATTCCGCTAAAAATAGCTTCTTTTGTGTTCCACAGAAGAACGAAAGCATAAAGGTTTTGCGAGAGTGTAAGTGAATCACAACAGAATTTTTATTTTTGGACAAACTATTTCAATAAGAAACTATCAGTATTGCTCTTTTTCTTCCAGCATCGCTTGGTACTGTGATACATCTATATACCACACTATTCATTTGCCTGTGTGTGTACACTTAGAGCAGCAGCTTATTAGTCTATTTAGAATGTAAATCTATTTCATATTTACTCAACCTTAAAAGTTAAAACAAGCGGAGCTGTGGCTGGTCACTTGTCAATTACTGGCGGCCACACCTAATTTAGGTGTATTTGGCAGCTTACACTAAAATGTGCATTTTCACATTATGTCACCCTAATAAAAATCATTTTGATGATTCCCATTGAATCTGGATAAGTGTATATGATTAATCTGAATAACTGCCAAAGAGCCCAAGGATCCCCATTAAATAACACCTGCCCACTGGATTCATCATGTCATTTAATAGTGCTTAAATAAGTGCCAAATGTAGAACATTTCAGAATGCTGTGATTTTCCTATAATTCAGAATAATTCTACCTTCACTAATACAGTATAATTATATGATGCTTTCGACATCAGTTATCTCATCAAACAGAGTTCTTCTTTAAATGAAAAAAATCTGTAGCAGTGACATCATGGGACAGTTCAACCCAAGGGCTGTAATGTGTGATGAGCTGTTCTTCTTCTCTAGAGTGGCCGTGGGCTATGGCATGTATAATATATGACTCCTAGGGTCTTGACAGTAGAAGTAGCAACAGCACAGTGTTGATATTCCTACATATTTTTCTTTTTCTTTGTACAAACTTCTGGTTCATAATTAAAAAACAGCTTTAGGTAACGCATACAACGCAGACGGTGCACTCTGAATTCACTTTTGTGCAAAAATACAAGCACAGAATATGGGAAAGCTCTGGCAGTGTGAATGAACAAAATCCTGTTGTTGCTGAAACACTTTTTGGAAAAAAAAATTTCATAATCTAGCTGTGAAAGAGGCTTATGGCTCTGTTTCAAAACCTAGTGAGCTTCCTTGCCTTGCCTTGCCTGTATAGGCAACTGCTTTACAAGGCAGCGTCTACCTGAACTGGAATTGAACTTTATAAATGATTCATTTAAAATGCTGTACATAAACAGCTCCACATGTTAAATACACTCAACCCACAATTAATTTTAGTAGTTTTGCATCATGCTATCATGTTAAGCTGATCATGCAATACTCTAATAAGAATATACTATATAAAGTCCACAAATACAAAACAGGGTAAACTGAATTCCCTGAGTAATTTATAATCAACATTTGATGGGGAGCACCTATTACATAAGTGCCTAAGTAACTGCTCAGTTTTGTCTTACAAAGTTTTGAAACAGAGCCAAATGTGCTACTTCACATGCACAATAAAAGAATACAGACAGATCTGCTGCACCATTTAATATATGCAGAACTGAAACCTAACACACACACACACACACACAACATGGTAGCCCTGAGGTGTCAATAAGTAGTTTAGGTAGTTAGAGATTACCTGTGTGCAGTGAGACACAAGAGGCTGCGTCTAGCTGTGACTGAACTGGAATTTTGAGAGATTTGACACAGGCCACACATTGAGACAATCGGCTTTGACTGTCACAGTCGCTGTGGGAAAGCCTTTGCTTTTGCAGTAAAGGACTTGCTGGATTGTGCAATCTCAAGCAGCTGACACAGTTTAGCCTCAGGATGCTGGAACGCTTTATATCTAGACATTGACTAAAGATTAGAGAACCATAATATATATACAATCAATAACAAGAAGGTCAAAATTTGTTATTATGTTTAAGGAAAGCTATATCACAGTATATTTTAGGCTTTTTTCATTTTTCATAACTTTTTAAAAAGTTTATTTAAAATGGTCTGGTAAATGAATATTTAAAAGTACAAACATTCTTTGTAGTTACTTGGTTAATATGGTCAAAAAAGATTTCACAATAATTATAAAAGAACATGGTGTGTCACACCCCAGGACGTCATCTAATAGGCTACAGAAAATAATAATTGTGAATTTTTTCCCACTCATATCAGTAGCTGAATAAAAGCTGTTTTGTGTTACACTGATCAGGACACTGCATGGAGGCAAACTTGATGACTTGATGAGAAGAATTATTTCAGAAACCACACTGTTATTGGACATTTTCACTCACTGAATTCATTAATCTGTCAATAGTGGCTTTATTACAGGCTGGAAATGTTTGCTGCTGCTGATGCTACATTCACACCAGAAGGTGTCAGTATAAAGTTCACATAAACAAAAACAAGAAAGAGTTAATGCACTTTCACTTGAGTGTTACAACTCTGCACTGTATTCAAAGAGGTATGAAAAAAACATGCTTGTACCTGCTTAGCCCGCTGTTATAAAGTATGACACTGACACACTGGCTCATTCAGGTCTAACAGCAGTTCCTGGCATTATGTTATATAATTCAGTTATGTAATATATTGTTATATAATTAAATATATTTATATATTATATAAAGACTTCTTTACAGTGCATATAAATATATTTAATTAAATACTTTAATTAATTATATAATTAATCATAAGTAATAAATAACTTTCATTTGTGAATCATGGTTAAAAAAAAAAGCCTTTGTCCAGAGTTCTCCATTTACCTTAAAGTCTTACCCCAATTTTGCCTTATTTTCACTGTCTTTAAGTAACATAAAAACATCACTGTAATCCTGTAATACAGGAACAGTGTGGTAACTACACACTGAACAACATGTGCTGTGTATTTAAATTAATTGAGAAAGCATTGAATAAAACAGAAAAAAAGGAAACGGTATTTATCTGCTTTACCAGAGAGCCATGCTTTAGTTTTTCTCCTCAGGGGGGTGCACAAATGCATTGCCTCATTAGCGTCAATTGATCTGCAGTACTGGTGGATCATCATTAACTCACGCTGCAGGCGAGCAAATACTGAAGCAGCACATGCCACACTGAGCTCCAGCATGTGTGAGACACATATCTACAGAAGAACTGCAGCTCAATGTCTTCTTAATTCAATAAAAGTACCCATAATGACATCCTGTTCTTCTTTACAGTGCATATATGATGAATCATACAGAAGAATGATCAAATACAAAGGACAGGAAATGAATTAATGGAAAAAGTGTCAATTGTCGATCATCTTCATTGTTTATTTAATGCAAGCTTTAATATTATTAAACAAATAGTTTATGTGTATGTTTCAAGGTCTTGTCACTTTAGTTTCTGTGTTTTCTGTCATCCAAACATGGAACTATATGTTAAGATTTGTTGACTGGGGGATCAGGGCCTCGTGGGGATGAGTGGATACGTCCAGAGGCAATCAGACAAGGTGATGGCACGGCTGCACACAGAGTCCTGCGGTCAATAAAGCTATTACCCACCTAGTGAGAGATGGTGCATAGAACAATCCACCTTGTTTTATATAATATCTCACCTACACAAGAAGATAAGCACAACAATATTGTGTGCTGTGTAGAAATTTTGTCAGAAACATAAATGAAACTGATTCACACATTTCCCTAACAGATCTTATCAAGTCAAATGCTAATAATAGGTTGTTTAACATAGTGAACACACTGGTATCTTTTAAGTTAGACATTTTTAAACACAGTCATCAGGGCGTTTGATTTAATCCTAGCATGAGCCTGGCAGTCAATAAGGAAGTGAAAATGAGCCCTTGTCCAATAATTGGTCATCTGCTAGCCTATCAGCTGTTTTACTTATGCTGTGATCCATCTATTATGTACCAGCCTTAGATAAGAGCAGATAAATTTAGTTGTGTTTGTAGTATTTGAAAACATCAGAAGCTTTAAAAACCTGCAATCTGGCAGATGATTCTGTAGTCTTATGGCCAAAACTGAGAGGCTCCCTCAGGCCATCAGACTCCTCAACATGGACACATCCTGCACTTTAAGGACTCTGGTGGTGTAGTGCTATTCACCAGAAAACTGCACTTTGCCCTTTAACATTTGCACAGTTGACACTGAACATTTCTTTTTTTTTGTTCTTTCGTTTTTAAATTTTAGCTTTAATTCAGTGTTCTCATTTTGTTCTGTGCCATTTGTTTAAAATTTTCAAGAAGTAGATTTAAATAACTTTATTCAGCCAAATGCCAAACCATGCAGGGTACCTGACATCCAGTAGGGCTTTGTAATAGAGAGAGCAATTTAAATGGCTTCCCACTAGCTCGTTTAGCACTGTTCATCGAACCAGCCACAAAGATAACTGTGGTTCAATTTGGTAGCACTGTCATTTTTGACAAAAAGCAGTGAAGGGACCAACCAAAGGGGATGGCACAGTGGGTTGCGTGTTCTCCCAGTGTTGGTGTGGGTTTTTGTTGGGTACGCTGGTTTCCTTCCACAGCTGAAAGACATGCAGGTTAGGTAAATTGGACATGCTAAATTGATAAATTGGACAAGGTAAATTGGACATGCTCCCCTTGCCTTATTTGTATATAAATGAATCATTTCTTGTCATCACTGTAACAATATAGCCTTCGAGTGGTGTAAAGCAATGAATAATAAATAAATAATGGACCAACCAAAGGGATTTTAGTTAGGACCAGTACAACTAAATCCCCACCCCTGACTGTGAATCTGATTGAAACAGGTGCTTGTGAATATGAAATATGAGTTTGTGTGATGTATGAGCCGACAATGTGGTTTATTCCCTGCGCCATGCTAGACTGCATGTAATTTTCACTCAGTACCCAAAAGCATTACATTAACCTTGGCATAAGTCTCTGATGTTGAGAAAACAATAAACACTTACCTCTGTTAACACATGAGTAGTCAGGAAAAGCATCACAAAAATCTGCACAGAAAACCTCCAGGCTCTCTGCAAACTTGTTTCCTTTATTACAGTATTTATATCCCTATAGATCTCTAATATTAGTAATGTAGAATTAATTTGTTACAGACAGAAAACTGAATAACTCTTGGCTATGAAAGTAAGCTCATGATCCATGGAGAAAATATGTGATATTAAATGTATCCATCACAGAGGAACTAGTCAATAGTGTAAAATGTAGCTAGTACTAGTGAGTTAAAGTTGCTAGTACCATGATACAGAGACACTGAATCTCGGGGGGACTGAGGGAATTTCAAGAGGGGATTGATTTCCACTTCAAGATGTAGAGGATTTTCATTGTTTATTCACTTAATAACCTCCAAACACTATGCAAATTTAATACATTAATACAGTGGGTGTCTCTGTGGTTTAAAAATATAAATATATCCCCAGCTATAGTCCCTCCAGTGAATTTCAGCCATTTTTACCACTGGTTGTTGTCAGTTGTGGCATACTGGTTAAAGAGTCGGACTTGTAACATAAAGCTCTTACACACATTGCTCTGGGTTGTGTTCATGGTTTGTAACCATTGTGGTTCTTAAGGCAAAATATTAAGCAGGTGCAATAGCACCATCTACTGCATCGGAGTGTGAACCAGATACTGGTGCTGAATTATTCACAATTTTATCATGTGTAGTATTTGCACAGTATCAGTAATCATGGTTATCACGGCTATTGTCAGTACCGGTAAATTGTGACACCCCTATTCAGGGATCTAAACCACCTTAATGTACTTTTTTGTGTTGCTGATCACTCTCTGCTGCTGTTGCCAACCTCAGCAATCACTCATCAAAACATAATTAAGAAATTCCAGCAGGACCTCCACTCAGAAGACATAAACTGTTTTAGATTAGCTGTCACAAACCATTTCATTAAAAGTGGGAACAAAGATCACTCATACCTGCAACCAAGTTAGTTTAGGGATCCATAACAGTGTAAAAGTTAAAGATCATGCTACTAAACATCTTTCATAAAAATAATGGAACTTGGATGTTTTAATTGCTGCTGCCTTTGGTCAATTCAGATGCAATGAGCCATTTAGCTATTTTTCATTTATGTTAGTGACTGACTTAATCATTTGCTGGTTATTTGGTCATTTCGATATCCACATTGATAATACTTTGGCCTGTTAAAGTGGCCATTCCAGTCGGTTTCAAAAATTACTGACGACCTTGTCAGTCAACATTCACTGTTTTAAAGAAAGTTAAATTTTTGCGTGTAAAATTAAGCATGCAATTAGCAAGGCAAAATTTTTCATATTTTGACAAGGAGATTGTTTAGAGGGATTGCTCTAAAAGGCCTGATGTGATAGAACTAACCCTCTTGAGCCACACTGACTGATGAATAATCACATGCTGCACTTTCACTCTCTATTGACATCTAGTGTACACAACTCTCATCACGTTTATCAGATCATCTTTTGTAAAAAGCATTTTGGTTTCACCTTAAATTAAATGAACACTTTTGAACAAACCTGTCTATTGATGACAAATAGCCACAAATATTTACATCAATACCACATTTTGCAGAAAAGAAATTTCATTGAATCATTTGGAGATCTAAAAATGCCATGTTTATTTCAAATCACAGTGTTACCTATACATAAAGTAACACAAAGGTGCAAATAAGAGCTTTCCCCAGCTAAAGTTTTGAACACTTGCTTCTGGTTAAAGCCGAAATATCCCCCAGACACTTTACACATAAAATGACGAAATAAATCATTCAAGATTACACAAATAACTCGCACATTACAAACATCCTTACAATGCAGGAAGCTTATGAGGCCAAACAGAAGTTTCCACAAATTGTGCATTTTGAAATCTGGGAGACTAGAAAATAAAAAGTCAACAACCATACAGAACACACCGCCTTAAATAGTTTAAAAGAGTATGTACTGCTACAACTGTTAACTGCTTCTTGAAGAGTGTGAAAATAATTTGATTTTGCCAATACAGTTTAACAGCAAGCTTTAACAGGACCACCAGCAAACCCAACATAGAGAGTCTGGTTGTCTGAAGTCACAGCTTGCATGCATTGGGCATCATATGGGTGATCAGAATATAGCAGCCTTGACACCAAGACCTGTTAGAACCAGACTCAACAGAAACTAACTGGCAGTTAACATATAGAACTCACTGCCAAATTAGAAAACAAAGTTCTTTAGTCATCCTCGTCGTCATCATCATCATCCTCTTCCTCCTCATCATCATCCTCATCGTCATCATCATCCTCATCAACCTTGGGTTTGGATTTGGCAGATGTTGCTCCTCCACTTCCTTTGCCCTTTCCTCTGTAATCAGCCAGGTCCTGAATAAGTAGAAACAACACACAAACTCTAAATATACTGAATACATCTAATGCAATATGCACTGTCGTGCTTGTGTATTAACACATTGATGCAGGTCAGATAACCTATCCACCAATAGCAAATGCATCTGCAGATGTTTGCCCATTGGGGGGGTGGGGGAGAAAAAAAAAAACAGCTGATAACTGTACCCCATTGGTCAATTAATAGTAGTAGCAGCCGCAGCCCACCCTATATTTTTTGGTACTGATAAAGTGTCATAAAAAGCCCCCCATCCCCTTGAGAGATGGCTAGCGGTGCCGAGAGCAGTCGTTACAGCAGTTCAGAGAACTGTGTGAAAGTGGAGGATGAACCTGAAGCTTTTACCCATAGAATTTACAGTCACAAATGCCTGCATACTAAAGCCACATCAATAAGGTTTTGCGAGTATATAAATGTACTTCTATTGACTGACTAGCTGGCAGACTCTCTCATCTGCAGAACGGATTTCTTGGAGTTTGATTGTAATACACGGATTCCATTCAGTTTGCAATTTGTGAGGGGTTTAGGATCTGAAGGCAGTTTTGAAAATGAATTGATCATTGGTTAATGCTTCATTCGATTATTATAATGGAAAATGTCAGCCACACTGCTCCATAGCTATTGGCATCTGCAATGAAATCATTGAACCCTATTCAGTCAAACAACATCTACTACAGTCATTGTTTTAAGAAATGCCATTCACCCTCTGATACTTGTCCTTTAGTTTGGTGGCCTTGGACAGGTAAGGCTGCTTCTCAGATTCTGACAGATTGTTCCACATCTCACCCAACTTCTTGGCTACATCTCCGATGCCTAGGCTTGGGTTCTGGGCCTTGATACTTGGCCTGTGCTCTGCACAGAACAAGAAAAATCCTGACCTGAAAAGAGAGACAAAATTAGAAGTCTTACATGTATTGTCAGTCAATTCAGAATGTCTGCAGATTTGTTGCCTTTTTGAAAACACTGCCTGAAAGAAAGCTTAAGAAACATACGGTGGTCGTCTGGGAGCATTGGGGTCTTTCTTCTGTTTCCGACCCTTGGGTTGTAATCCCTTTCCTGGATTGTAGTTCATCATTTCCTGGTCATAACGGGCCTTGTCCTGTTTGGCCATGTCTTCAAATTTAGTCTTCTCTTTTGGTGACATTGTCTGAAACAAAATCTCTTTTAGAGAAGGCTAAGGGCAGCATCTTAATTACACCCCTCCCCCACATTACAAAAAGCCAACACCTCTGGGAGACTCTAGTCTACCTACCTTCCATCGCTCAGAGCACTTCTTGGAAAATTCTGAGAAGCTGACGGTCACGCCAGGGTTCTTCTTGTTGTGCTCCTCACGACACGTTTTCACAAAATAGGCATAGGCAGACATCTTGCCTTTGGGCTTTCCTGGATCACCTTTTGCCATTGTTACTGTGCCACTCAAATATTACCACACCTAGATACACACAAGAAACATACCAAACAAAAACTTAACTTAAACTTTATCAATTAAACATTACTACATTGTTCAAGAAATCCATCTGGAATTTCTTGGAATGGTGGAATTTAAAGTGAAAGGTGGAAAGCCATCTTGCACTTTAAATTGTCCACCAATATAGGAAAGATAGATTACACACCGTTTAAAGCACAAATACAAATTTACAATGCATATGCATGTAATACTTATTTAATTCATATCACCAGAGGCCATGTTGCGCCTGCTTATGTTAGATACACATCGGCCAACGTGTCCCAAGCACGATTTATCCCTTGCATCCTGTGCAAAGTGATAAAAGAAACTACGCTTTATTTTTAACAGTGAAGCTTTGCAACAATGATAGTTTCCGAAAGAGGCTCTCAATGTTACGCGTAAATAACTGCGTGTGGAGGATAGTCTGTGGACTATCTGCAGACAGATTTATTAATTAAAATGGCCCCTGTATGTGGCGAGGAATAATGACTTGCACAAGCTCTTGTTTACCGCAGACTCTTTGAAGGCATCGTTTAGCTCGTTTTAAAGCATTAAGACAAATAATTTGCATACTTAAACACGTACACTGCGAGCAGTGGTGCGCGTTTAAAGTTTTACCAGTTCCCTACAGCTATCGAATTTGCGAATCCTACTACGGCGAAAGCACGGCTAATGCATTTTACATAAAGTACCGTGACGTTGACCCTGTATGCCTACCTGATTGGTTAGAAGATAGGCATAGGTAAGTGGGCGTTTCTGAGCTAGTGAATTCACAAATCAGACTGTAGCGAAAGCTGGACTCATGCATATGAAACGAGTTACGTGACTGCACGCTCTAGGAAACGAACTAAGCAACGCCTACTATATTAATATTCATGAGCAAATCCTTTGCCATGGTAGGGTAGGATACGTAAATTAGTGCCCGGCACAAACCCGTTCGTAACAAAGGCAGAGCCAAACCAGCCATGACTGGCAGTGACGGTCAACAGCGCTTTAACAGATCAATCCTGTCTATAACTTACAAAACACACAACCGTGAAACTTACACAAACGTTTTATCAAACACGGCGACTGCATACGGCAAACTTCGAGCTAGCATTTCGAAGCACTTAACAGCCCGTGTTTTATTAGAGACCGATTTTAACGTCGCCAGCCATTTTAAAGCACGTTCGTCACTCAACTTTGGGCTAACCGACAAATAACACACGTCACGATATGGCAACGACAAGCAAATAAGCGCCGAAATAAATAATCGCACACCGCCTCTAACATTCAACTGTGAAATAAAAAGAATAAAAGAGAAACACTGATAATCAAATATAATTGTCCTTTAATCAACAAATACTACTTTTAGCAAATAAAATAACGTTTGTAGACGGATACGAGACGTAAGGAAAAGGTTTAAAACGTAATGTTTTATAGATACCTTCTGATAACGTTTGCCCGGTCGCTGGCTCTCCTCAGTCACACTACGGCCTCGCGCTTCCTCCCTATAGAGAAGACCACACAGCCTCGCGCTAGCTCACTACGAGACCTGTCTGATTGGTCAGCGCCGGCACACGTTTAAAACAGCCTCCACAACTGTGGATTGGATGAATGTTTAATACATATTCATACATCGCTTGACGCCATTGGTCAATGGAATAAGCCACGCCCCATTATTCAAAAATCAGCCGGGAATGGCTGTCAAAACAGCAAAGTTAAAAGGGTCTGTGGCGAACCACGTGTGAGTGTAATGCACTGTTGGGAATCTCTAGGCAGTGGTGCTGACTGGAAAACCGAGCACAACATTAGGGAATAGTCTGGGATTGCTGTCTCACTTTGATCATGACAAAGGTCTGCCTAAAGAGGAACATAGTAGCAATCTTAAAATACCGTCAAGTTAATGTCTTATTAAAGTAAGACTCTCCTCGAGTGAGTTAGACATCACACAACTGTTAAGAAAATACTTCATAATTGGGAATCAGTTTTCTTGTTCTCTTATTTACACGAGTGATAAGCATCAATACTTTTTAAAATTGCAACGTCGTCATTTAAATATTATAAATGCATAGATTAAATGTCATTTAAACTCATCCTTTGGAAAATAAACAGCTTTTAATTAACAATATTTGTAAAAGCAAAAAAAAAAAAAAAAAAAAAGGTGAAAAAGGACAGTAACCAAAGACAGCAAATATAACAGATTTTTATAAGATACTTGTTTTTTCTGAAGCACAAAACTTATTTCACCAGGATCATTCTGGAACAGAACTGTGTGCTGGTCGGCGCTGCACTGGGACATACTATGTCCATTGTCTGCCCCAGAAGACATTGTACTGTCTTGTGCTGTCTGCACATGTTTGCACTTGTGCACTTTATGTGTAAATTCTGTGTTGTTCTGTGTTTTTATTTAGCACCTAGTTCCTGGAGAAATGTTGTTTTGTTTCACTATGTACTTGCATATGGTTGAAATGGCAATAAACTCCCCTTGACCTTGACCTTGACTTATTTTTAGGATGTTTTGTACAAAACTAATACAAACACTACAGCATCAGAACAAAATATAAATTTGTTATAAAAAAATGTTACACAAAAATACAACAAATAAGGCTATTTAAAAACATTTAATTTGTATATTGAAAGCAGTACTAAACTGTTTCAGGAAAACCTTTACAGTCAAAATAACTTTATGCTTAAGGCAAATTTCAGTAATTCTTATAACATGAAAGTAGTATGCATTTAGAGTGAAAACTGTTTAGCATTGAGCAATCATTTGTAAAGGCAATACAAGAGTTGCAGCATTCCTAGCAAAACTGGAACATCTGCACAAGGTCTTCAGTACCAGAATCTTGAATACATTTCATTGTTATTAACAAAATTAACAAAAAGAAACAACTTCTCTATCTTGAAATATACCCAGACATTGATGTTGAAATTAAACCATCAAGTGTTGCTTTATTCTTTTTGTCTGACAATGACACTTGATGATATCAAAGACCCATGCAGGCTTGCATATAGAAATCTTGTCATTTAATAACTAGATAGCTATTTTGAGGCGTTATGTGATTTATGGCCTTTAGGGGGAACCAATGACCACATTAAAGTCCCTTGTGTTTTGTGCGTGCACACTGTGGTATTTAGTTCAAGGCTAAGAGAAGACAAGTTTATCAGACACATGTAAACACTTCGTCTTTATCTTTCTCTGACAGCAGAGCTAGATTAAGATGCTGGATGCATGGACTTTACAAGTGTTTACAAGGCCAAAGAGCTCTATGCTCAGACAGAGGTCTTCATGGACATGCCCTCATGCTATGAGAAAGAGGAGAAAGAAAATGATAAGCTGTATCTTGTTTTATACACTTGTACTCTCTTCTATAGCTCTGACCTCAGTATTCCAGTAAACCAATAAAAGCAAAAATATTTTTGCTATAACCCATGAAATGCTTTGAATAATTAATCATCAATCATATTCATGATCTGGTGCTCACCTGTGGCCTCATGTGAGGGTTTCAGAGCATGCAATACAAAACATGGTGATCATATACACATACCAACCAGACTGTTCACATACGACCACAGAGACACTCTTACTGTAAACTTCCTGCAGAAACACGTAAGCACTCACAAATCTATGTATTCTATATGTTCAAATGACTGTTTTGTCATAAATAAAACGGAGAATATACTGCACAATTAAATGGGCCATTCATTATTGACACAACCATTCAATCTCAGTTGACTATACAGTTACAAAATCAAAAACAATAAAAATCATGTTAGTCATTGTTAGTCATTTTAGTCAGTTTGTCACACAAAGCTATTATACGGTTCTTGAAAGCTTGGAACATAGAGAATAAGTCATATGGACCACTTTAATTACCATGTTGTTAAAGATGTAAAAATCTAGCATAATGTATCCCAGAAATGTCAAGAAATGTTGAGTAATGTCATTGCTTGGCACATTCAGTTAATACGTGATTAGGTGTATGTATATTTTACTGCCTAAAGCAAACAGTCAGTGATGCTTTAAACTAAACACACAAAGCAATGCTGTAATTTGGAGAAGTGAAGAAAATATAACTGTTTAAATAAAACAAGTTGACGATGCTAATTTGGCAAATGCAGAATATTTTAGATCCATATTTTTAGATGTTTTCATGCACTTTGCCAGAGGGGGATATGCACTTTGTATTCTCAGGAAACTCTACACAAGACAGTTTATTAAAATTAATTTATTAAAATCTGATTAACTAGTTTAAAGAATAAGTGCTGTTGCCAATACAAAACCAGCCTCAAATCCCTGTTTCTCGACCGCCACGCCAGCACTTATAAAAACCTACAAAATATGTTACCCAAAATATAATAGCCAGACACGAAGATTCTTGATAAGGATATGTTAGGATTCTTAAACGTTTAAGAAGACATGCAATATACAGTATAAATGTATACATTGTCACCTGCTATAACACCATGCCCAAACCTTTCTCCAGTCTCCAGTTCCTCAATGTGCATGGATGTCATTCCCTGTCTATTTGTCAGCATATGCCACCAGTGCCTTCCCAGTCCTTCTGTGTGAGTGCAGTTCTGCAACTCTGACAGCAGGAGTCGTAGTTTACAACTGCTGTATTTTGCTACAGTTACAGTTTTAATACAGTTTTAAATATGAAAATATCAGAGTTTGTTTTTAATAAAAAAATAAATTAAAAAAACAACTGGATCCTAAAGCGGTTCGTGTTTTTAAGGGCCCCTCAGAAGACGTGACACTGTTATAAAATAATGACCACGTTAAAGAAACAGCGCCGACTAGTGCTACACACTAAACACTGCAGGACAACACTGCAACAGAAGTTTTATATCCACTTTAGTTTACAAAAGTTCAGTGTTTATTCCTTATTAAACAGAAATTCACTTTCAAAAGTAAACCTACACTGGGAAATATTTACCAGAGTAAAAGATGTGTCCACTTCACCAGCCTCCTCTTTAAATGTATACTTCGGCCTCAAAGGTATATGGACACATAAGACTTAAAAAGGTGGCATATAAAAGCCCATAAAATCCCATATAATGTTAGTAATTTGGAAACTTTCTGATTATTAAATGTTACTAGTGAATGTGATTACCTACACCTGTGGTTACTCTGCACAGACACCAGTGTGAACCTGAATAAACTAACTTTATACAACTACTAGAAATTATTTTGAGGCCAGCTGGTTATATGTAACTGTTACTTCTGTTAGTTTCATGGCTTAAGTGTCCATACAGTTGCCACTGCATAGAAACGAATGTGAAAATAAGCAGTTTCTTAAACCAAAGCACCAAACTATAACAAGTATAAGAACAAAGCTGAAAAACACAAATGAGCATCAAGCCATGATTTTATTTATTCATGTCATTTACATTAATTTATTTTTAACTTAAATGTTGGGTTCATGTGTATTTTACAGTACTATATTTTCCCAAATTTATCACTTGTCCTTGTAGTTTTACTGAATTCTATCAACTTTGATTTACTAGCCAATACAAGATAATTCACAGTACCAAAACAATGTCAATAATTAATCTAAGATTTCCCAAAATAAGGAAGAGAACATCTCCATTTGCTCCACAAATTAATTCCTAACAAATGAACATAGTGTGTCTCTAAATTTAGGTCTCCAGGCCACTTTCTCTCTCGGTATACAGGCGATCCTTCCTCTCAGCATTTTTGTGTTCCCAAAGAGCCCCGACATCAGTCTCAGAGCCCATTTCTACTTCCTGTCCTCAACAGTTTAAATGGCTGGACATTTCTGGATCACTGTGACTCCATCATCATCCTCTGAGGTCACTGGGTCTCATGGCTCTCCTCTTTTTAGTGGTCACAGGAGAAATATAGACCTTTGTAGTGTTTCCATCTATCCCTGAACACAACAGTCTCATTCACATTAATAGCTACTTTCATGCCCTGTAAGGATGTACAGATTGCTAATGGCAGATGGATCATCCGTTGGGGTACTTTGCAAGATTATATCCCTGTACAAACAGATAACAAGAGTTTCATCAAAGTCATTAGTATGTACAGTATGTAATAATGACGTATAGACCTTAAAACTTCTTAACCATCAATGGTCAAGTCACTAATGTATTGAATGTATTCTGCTGTGTAAACTGCATAACATGTTGATTAATAAGACCTATGGTTGCATTTGCAACATTCACAAACAGTTTTTTATGTTTATGGTGTTTTTTTCAGATTTTGCAATTTTGCATTTCGATCATGTTTGAAAAATACGTAGAAAATCGCAAAATAATAGAGATAATGTCAACAGGCAGCAACCATGTTGCTTGACTTTGGCATGCTGGGATATCCAAATTGTAAATACTGTATGTTTTTTGTAAATTATTTTTGCAAGCACACTGTTGAAATAGTAAGCTGCTGGTGTATGTAGTTTTAAACCAAAATGATAAAAGTGCTTTAAACAGTGGTTGCAACTTTTGCTACAGTGGGTGTCCAAGGGTTAATGAATATTACACTGTCTTTGAAAATGGTGGTACCTGGTTGTTCCCAAAACCTGAAAAGCTCGACTTCTGTCAGTGATCTCCTGGGTAACCTGTGACAAACAGCATGATATTCCATCAGTTCTTTCTTTCTTGTCTATTAATGAAGCATGCATTGTTCTACATACTAGGTATACCTCATTACTTTGTAGACTCCTTCCTTTTAGACCATGTTTCCAAAAGGCAAGAACACTGTCCTGTAGACACACTACATAGAAAATTGCATGAGTTGTTTTTGGCCACTATAGACAAAGCGTACATGATAGCTAAGAAAACTTACCAAGCGTCTGAATAGAAAAATCAAAAGTGAGTTTAAAGGTCTTTTGTTCGCTTGGACATCCCTGCAGATTCACAACCTTCACTGTGTCTGAAACAAAAAGGTCTGTTTATTAACAGATTCTGTTTGTTAACAGAAAGGGATTTGTTTATTAACTTAATGTTCATAGATCAATACCAAACTTTGTCATCATCTGTGAAATACTATTTCAATAGACAATAATTTAACAGTCAAATAAGTTACAACAGATAAGTTATTAATTATAATAATAATTAATTAAACAGATAAGTATCATCACATTGTAGATACAAAATATAAGATTGGAATAATCCATCATGTAAGATACATGAGGCACAGGAAAGGTAAAATATGGTTTTCAGAGACAAAGTGTTTCATATTGTAGCAGAAATTTCTCACTTTCCAAAGCAATAAGAACAGTGTCCCTGTCGAGTTGTATAACTTGCTTGACCTCCAGAGCTTCTCCATCTGTGAAGTCACATAACTGATAAATCAGTTCAGGAAAACACTACTGTACATTTAGTTAAGTTGAAAGATGAAAAGAAGTAACACATTAAGTGTAAAACATATCAGCAATTGCATGAAACATCCTATGGCTATTTATAGACTATACTGACGGTTCAGTATATTGCATGTGTGAGTGTGGTTATATTCACATATGACGAAACCTGTTAAGTTGCATGGTGTGTCATCTAGGTGAATGATGTCAAAGTGTATCCGTCCAGTGGTGTCTTTTTGGTCAGATGGGCATCTCACCCCCACACAGACCTGTGGCAGCTCCTCAGTTTCCTTTACAAGCAGCTCAAAGATGGGCAGAGAATCAGGCAGACTAAGAGCAATGTGCTGAGGAAACCAGAGAGAGAGGCAGGAAGGAAAGTTACATAACAGTGCAGACATTTTTACCCTTTACCATCACTCTTATCTCTCACCTTGAGCTGCATGAACTTCTGCAGAGGCTCATACCACATGAGAAGAACCAGCCCTGTGGGTACAGCAGCACACAGGAACACGCTATCAGTGTACGGGTTTCTTACTGAAAACAGAGAAAGAAACATTGAGATGTTCACTGAAGGTGACACCAAGTCTACAGGATCATCCATGGGCTGCTACAAAACACTGTCATTAGTTCTCACCCACACTGCATCTTCTGCAGCCCTTGGTGTCTGGGATCTTTACTGACATGGCGTACTTCCTGGAGACAAAAGAGAATTACAGTAATTTAGCAGATCACCGTTATATACACTTGGAAAAACTTGACTGAAATGTTTCTTATTTTAAAAATCTGCTCATCTGAAGCTGTTTGCTTAAATGTTTAAAATTATTATTCTAGACAAAAATATAATTGTGACAATTACAATTACAATTAATTTCTGTTATTAGAAAAGTAAAATATTTTTAAAAAAAGTTTTTTTTGAAATGGATGATTTTGACCAACAGCTGGTAAAGCAAGGCAGTAGCAACAACAAAGTCATGGGTTTGATAACTCGAGGGCACTATAGGCATTAGATTAAAGTGTCTGTCAAATGCATACATAAATGAAAAGCAATCATGCAGCATCCACTAACAGACTGATTGACTGAGATGCTACAAACCTGGAGTTGATTCTTGTGCTCAAGCGATGAGCATTAATTGCAAGGTGGCCCTGCCGACGCTGCATGTTTCTGCGATACTCAAAAAGTGCTGGCAGACTGTGAGATGTCAACTGTGATGATTTTCCTGCGCACAGACGACATCAGTAACCAGACAGCCAATGAAAGAAGACCTCAGATATTGATAGTACATTACACAGGGCACAGTAACAAGTCTTATGGAATAACATAACATTTTCATAACATAACCTTTTCAGTTTATTGTTTATTGAGGGCCACAACTTGCATGCCAACCTTAATTAGACCTCAGACATTTTCAAGTAATTCTAATGACCTTGATTAGCTGATTGAGGTATAGAAATAGAATAATATTAATAGTTCTTTCTGACATACCTGAGATGGTCATCAAAACATTGTTCATCACATACAACCAACTGCATCTCTGTGGAAGCAACTGCAAAAGAAAGAAACTCTCACACACTCTTTCATGGGTTATCTGCTGTGGAAAATGTAAATAAGAGTTAATATGGGCACCTTCTCCATGGTGTCCTCATGAAGCTCATTAAGGTTGAGAGTGTATATACCCTCCTCAGCTCCCAGGATAAGGTATTGATCTGTAGGGTATAGATAACCAAAGCTTCAATAGAAGCTTTCGCAAGTATGTGTAACCATGTGTCTACGCTGGAACCTTAATGGTTTGATTTTGTCAACACTGGAAGACCTGAGCAAGATTTGAGGAGTAGACATTTATTCTATTATTTAACTGAAAAGCCAACAACTTTACCTCTGGTCTTTGGTAGAACCCATGTTCCAGCACAGTGAGTCTTTAAGGGACAGCCGTTGAATACTTTGGAGAAACAGGCCCCCATCTTGAACACATTTAAAATATTCATTACAAAACAGTAGATGTAAAAACGATAGAATCAGAAGTAACTGACTTGGCCTGGCTGTAAACTGTACTCACATGCACTTGTGGGGTAGGTGGCAGACCATGAACAACAGCTTTCTGGAGTTCATCATGAAAACAGTAAGAGGGACAAAATTATCATAATATAAAGTTTTTTCAATTCAGTTACATGCTATGATTATTAAATTAATTAATCATACATATTAACATTTGCTAAGAAAAGCCTCCAAAAACATTTAAAACATTACATTATTGTGGCAGAGGAAAGCATTAATTACATTTTACAAAAATGGCTTTAAAAAGTTGTTTGTTTTACTACTTTAATTTGGCAATCTGTATTTTTCCTAATCACGCTAAATTTATTTGTGATTAAATTAATCAGCCCTATTTCTGCTGTAAACCCCCTCCAACCCCTCAACCACTTACTGAGTCCTCTGTTTTTCTCCTCAGGGTGCTCCATTCTGGCGAGAGTGGACGTTCAAGTGAAAGGAAATGACTTCTGTTTCCTCCTGGGTCAACAGCGACAGAGCTCTCTGATATCAAACCTGTTCAACACAGCTGCATCCTTAAACACTTTGAAACTTAACGTTGCAAATATGGGTAAGGAAAGGAGACTGTTCTGAACATTGATCTGTTACGTACTTGCTCAATAATATTTTTTTGTTAATTTTTAACTAAATAAAGTTAGAGCCTGAAGCTTTAGTAAAATAATCCGATCATAAATGAATTTAGACACAAGTAGGCTCAAGGTCTCTGTACTAGATGTACTATAAATCTAAAGAAGATTTATTCTTTGAAGATGCTGTTGTGATTAAAAACTGAGATATTTGACCCATATTTAATTTGTGGTTTTAAGGTTAATTCACACTGATTCAACAACAAACAGCAACATTCTGATAGAAATGGTAACAGAACGTTGGTTTGTTGGATCAGTGTGAATTAGCATATATTCTGTTACTATTATATTGATCTCACCTGCAGCCGGTGTTGAGGAGTGAGAACCAAGACTAGTGGAATGACTAAGAAAGGAGGAGTCTGTGAAAAGGGAGGAGTTTGTGAAGAGGGACAGGTCAGAAAGTGTTGAACCAATCAGCAAAGCTGATTCACTGAGCAGGGCAGGGTTAGTGTCTGGGGCTGAGTCTTTTATAGGGGTGGAGCCAATGAAAGGTGAGGCGAGTGGACAGGGAGTGGAAGCTTTCCTCTCTTGATTAGTGGGGAAATGGGTTGTTGACTGTGAAGTGACCACTCTTTTCACAGTGCCATATTTATCCTCCTCATCCGGGGAGTGCTGTGGATTTAACAAACAGCATTTTATGTTATTCCATAAGACTTGTTATTGTGTCAACCTTATTTTTAAATGTTCCTCACCTCTGTTGATGATCCTCTCTTTATAGTCAAACTCCTGCAACAAAATATAAGACAACTTCACTAATCTTCACTAATGACCCTGACTATTAACACTTTTCAGCAAATGTATGAATATAAATGTACTTTGTGTTGTTTAAATTTTTGCACTAATTTTTTTCACCTCTCCATCAAAGCCTCCTCCACACACTCTAACAGACTCCTGGAAAAATACAAAAAACCCCACCAACTTTAAAGCTGGCATTTGGAAAAGATATCAGATTTTTGCTTTCTTATGATCAAATTACATTGTCTATAATGGTCTAGAACAATTAGTTTCAATTAGCTCTGTGATTGGTGGATGCCAAATACCACAGCCAATCAAACACTTTAAGTATTTAGTGCCAGCAACATGTTTTTGAATGTGCTGCATGTTTTAGCAAATCAGACTCAGCATTTATTACTGTCACCATTGCTATGGACTGTCAAAAGTAAAATATATATAAAAGCGAAATAAAAAACCCACGGTGAGTCCTCTTCCTCGCCAATAGAGCTCCAGTCATCGTACGCCCCCTAATGAAGAACATTTTTACATTTACAACTTTTTTACAAGGTACTTTTTTTGCATATGAAGACTTATCAATTATAGCTATTCATATAAGAGAACCAGTCCCCATTTTTTTTAACTATATGATAAAGTGTGACAATGGCATTCAGAAAAACATCTCCATAAGTGTTTCAAAAAAGGCAGTCAGTCATATGTGTTTTGGTTATGATGTGCAATTGCATGTAAACTCTTCCTTTAAATACCTACATTTGTGATGAAAATATTATTTCCTTTTCTGTTTATGGTTCATTCAACTGTTTATTCTTACCAGGTCAGAGCAGGGATCTGTCTCCTTTCTCATGGGTGGACCAAACTTCACATGATCAACTGTAAGACAGAGAACCAACAGCCACCAGCTCTTGAGTCAAAACAAACTGATTGTATTCAAATGCATCACACTTCCTCTTTCATACATTACAATAGGAAACTTTCTGTAGCATTATCTGTTCCAAACATGCAAACTGAGCACAAACACACATGAATCTAAAGACACACACACAATGCATCCTTTCATAGCTCTAGTGTGGGCGGGGCTTGACATTAACACTTGTCTGTTTGTCCGGCTGAAGAGAATTTTTAAAGTGAAAGAATGCTTTTATATCACATAATTTTAAAAAACATACACCTGTTTTTGGTCTAAATTAACTATATGCTTTTTTTCATAATCTGCTAAACAGACCATCAATGTGTAGTTTGGGCTTATTAAAATTTGAAAACTTAAGGTGTAATGAGCTGATAGAATAAAGCAATAAGTCCCAAGAAGCCGTGGTTTACGGTGAATATTATTATTGCTTTTACAAAACTTTTATTTCATATACATGGCAAGATTTATAAAATAAACAGATAGCAACAAAAATGTAATGATATTGTTAAAAAATATTCTTCAAGCAATGTAGCTCTTCAGAAAAAGCAAGACAGACGCAGTGGCGCAGTAATACTGATGTAATGAGATCACACGTGTATGTTTATAGAGTAAGTTACAATGGCTCTGAAAGTGGCTCAACCAATCATATCCAAGGATCAGAACTATCCATTTTACCCACAATAACAACATAAGAACTATCCATTTTTCCATTCAAATATAGCAAATGTAGCTATGAATATATTATATTTATACCACAGCTGAAAGACGTCCATATTTTACTCTCTTGACAAACAACTTTTTAGTCTGACAAGCAAATGGCCAATGTACTTGTCCAAAGGACAAGCACATGACAATGCTTAATGCTGAGCTCTTTGTGGGTACTCGAATACAATAACAGCTCTTGTCCAGCTAACCTTGGCTTGTGACCGCGGCATGCTGTAATCCCACCAACCAACAACGATCACTTCTCACTCACTACAGTCACATTCTGAGTCACTCCTGATTAGCCAATCAGAACTTGTGAGATAAGTAACATCATTACTCCACAGTTCTGTTACATTACATTTCTTCAATGTTCTTCAAGGTTATGGCAAATGCAAACATCTTTTGTTTTTAATTAAAGGGGTCATGCCATGAGGAAATGAGGAACTCATTTCAGTTATGAGGAACTGAAATTTCCATCATTTCAAGACAAAATAATCTGATGTGCAATAAAGTGAAAAAGTGAAATGCTGTAACTTGACTGTGTGACAAAAAAGATAAATGATCGCAACCTCCCTTATTTACACATCAACAACGCCCAGTGGCTGACGTTAATTTTTAACAGGGTCCCTGATCATTTCAGTTTAATCTTAGATGTTTCAGCTGGTATTGTTTAGTGAATTTGTCACAACGATGAAAGCTGTCACTTTGTAAACAGGCTGTTATTGAAGGATGAAGCTGGTTTGGAACAACACCCAGCATGTAAGTACAGCAATGTGCTGGAAATTATTTCAAACGTAAGGAGAGTTTGCACAGTCTTACAGGCACAGTACTAAAAGGCCCAATAAAAAGGCAGTTAAAGAGCAATTGTCAGAGATAGTCTTTGAAAACTAAATTATAATTTTTTTTAACTAAAACTAATTAAAAACATTATAAGAGTACTTTGAGGAAAAAAATAATTATTAAAAAGTATTATATGTAAGTATCCTAAAAGTATTCTATGCCTTTAAGACATACAGTTGATTATTAATGGTGAAATGTTGATGACAAAAACCATTGTATGTTTGCCACATGAACAAGAAATTTCAGGTGGTGTGTTTTGTAGATGTAAGTGGATGTAACTACTTACATCTAAAAATCATCCAAACTGGCATTCAGAGGCAATAATGTTGCTACAATGTTATGCAAAAGAATAGGATAATAACTAAATCCTAGTCCTTTAACTATGCATTCGAGTATTAACATGACTCACATTGTTCTTCGGATGGAGTTCTCTGAGCAGGACGGTGTTTTGCTAAAGAATGAATCTTATCAGGTAGAACACTGCATGTCTGTAAACACATACAAAGAATTACTGCAGAACTACTATACTGTACTATACAATACCAAGAATCTCATTGCATGAGAACCAATAAGGTTTGGTGTTATTGACATGTTGCCATATTTGATCTAATGAGTGATTATATTTGAGAGTTTGAAATAGCATGATGACATCATGACATTTTTATTACAGGAAGTGACTGAATCATCACATAGATTAGTTTAACGGTATCTGTATATCCATTTAAAGGCTTAAAAGTTTTGGTCCTCGTTCAGTTTCATTGTTTGGATAAAACATCTTTGGTGTTCAGCAGAAGTAAACGAGAATTTTAATTTTTGGTGAATTGCTCCTAAACAAATACACAAAAATCACTACTGCCATCCATTCACCTCCAGGTCGCTCTCGTCCATAGTGTGTGTCTGCTGCAGGTCAGGATTATTGACAGTGTCCAGCAGCTCTATAACCAGGTTACGGGTGAGCAGCTGGGTCACAAAAGCATGCTGAAAAACAGGTCAGAGAGGTCACAAAATAGGCCATTCTATGTCATAAGACCAGTATTGAGAATCCCTCTTTCGAAGACAACACATATACAGTATGTCACACATTACAGAACTACAGACAGTTTTCATTGACAAGCACCTGGAGGATTTTCTCTGCTGTTGGCCTTTTGCGAGGGTTTTTTGTGAGTGCCATTTTAATGAAATTGTGGAATTCGGTGGACCTAATACAGAAAGATAAAAATGGTTTCTTATTAGTTTTGCTATCTAAATACCATTTTTGTCAAGAAAAACAAAACAATGGTTAAAGTGGACAAACCTTACCATTTGTTCTTGTCTTTCAGTTTGGGAGGCTGAAAGCTGCTCTTGGACATCAGCATCAAAGCTCTGAAAGAATAAATGAAACAAGTTTCTTCTGCACAGCTTAACCCATAAGACTTTCTTTTTCAGCTTTTTCAGATTTCCACGCTTGTAGATTAACATTTTTGCTGGTGAATAATACATAGTATGCTGCTTTATCAGCTAGATCAGCATCATATCAGCCCTAGTTAGCTGTCATAGTTAACTGTCCAGTTAACCTAGTTAACTGTCATAGGGTACCAACAGGTGGAAATACTTTTTCTCTGTGTTTATGTGTTCACACCTCATAGGATGGAGATCAAACATTGGTGGTTGCAGCTCTGCTAGTTCGATGGCTGTAATGCCCACTGCCCAGATATCACACAACTGGTTATAGCCACCTTTTCTTTCCACTGCTGCCACTTCTGGTGCCATCCTGAGGGGAAGCCATGCTCATTAAAGCGTGAACTTGAACAGAAGCATAACTTTGGTTAAATTAATCTTACTGTTTTGGTAGTATGCTATTGTTTTCTATGTAGGGAGCCTGAAGATGGACAATTATTATAACTGCATACAAAAACAAAATTTGAAAACAAAATTCTCTCTTGTGTTCCATTCACTGTGGAACACAAGCATTCACTGTTACCTTATATTAAGACTTATACTTGCTTAATAGCACTTTCAGTGTAACAGTCCAATTAAAATCCTATAGACAATTAATTCTGTATTTAGTAAAACTAACATTTTATTATGAAAAGTGTGCAATAACACCATGTAGTCTATGTATTTTACACTTTTCCTGTTTCCAGTCATTTCTTTTTATCCCTGTTTTTTCTTACATCTCAATTTTTCTATTTTTGTCTATAAAGCTGCTTTGCAACAATGCAAAATTGTGAAGAGGGCTATAAAAATAAATTAATTAATTAATCAATGACACATTTTTGGGTAAACCATCCCTTTAAATCAGGTTCCTGTCTGTTATTATGTCTGTCACACATGAGTGTAAAAAAGAACTGAAAGAACTGATTGTCTGTGTTTTTGAGTGGCAGCTCCCACTCACATCTGTTAGAAGTGACTCACCAGTACGGCGTCCCAATGAAAGACTTTCTCTTAGCAACAGATGCGTTGATCTCAGCCGCCACTCCAAAATCCGCTGAGACAGATGAGAGACAAAAGACAAAATAAGATTTGCAGAGTATTAGTTAATATATGCATGTGTGTTTAAGTGTTCAGGGTAAACCCAGACTGACCTAGTTTAACATCTCCTCTCTCTGTCAGAAGAATGTTGGCACCCTGTGGGCAACCAAGAATGACACAATGAGCACATCCACGCTATCAAACTCAGACTATCATCTCAGTCAAACACATAAAGACTATTGTGCTAAGGGCTCACTTGTAAACTAGCACCAATCACATCTCTCCTTACAGTTAATAAAGCCTACTAATACAACAATATATCAAACACGTTGCATGGTAACTTAAATATTGTTGTAGTCAATAATGGTTTATAAATTACTACAAATTACAATAAATACTGTAAGTTACAACAAATTACTTTTATGTCTCTATGCATTTTTCCTGCCTGATGGAGATGATGCAGACCCTGTAAAAAAACAAACAAACAAACAAAAAACAATGGCAATAAATAGTAAAGACTAAACATAAACAGGCTTTACCATGTAACATAATCCTGGGTTATTTTGTGTCATGTTTTACATTGTTGATATAACTTTTGACTTTAGGCTTGGTTTGTATCAGACTGTACAGGAACTAGACAGAAATCAGGAGGGCATTTCCTTCCATAACAAATATGGAAATGTGCTCTCCATCTAATTGTTTGTTAAAGTTATTTCAAACTTTTGTGATTATTTTAAGTTATTTTTACTTAAACTCAACTTTAACTAAACTCAAGTTCTTTGTAATTAACCACTATCTATCCCTTAATATATAAAATTAATGTATTTTACATTAATTTTACAGTATTATTATTGACCACCACGTTAATAATGTTAACAGAAATGTATGCATTGAATCTAAAAAATGTGTTTTAGAGTTTCGTGATGCTGGGTAGTCAGGTTATATCTTTGGCACCACAATTTAAAGTTAGAGCCACTAAAATGAGGAAATGTGAAACAATTGCTTAACACAAAGTTGTGTCCTTAAACAGGGGTTAAAATAATGTGAAGCTAGGGTTAACCATAACGTCTGTGTGAAATGACAACAACTTAAAAACAGGATCAAATATTTTTTTTCTTTATATTGGCCCATGAACCAAAGTAAGGATGTAAAGATTAGAGTAAACATGTCCTCACCTGAAGAGTCTCTCTGCATACATACGCTATTTGTCTTTCTTTCAGAGGGCCAGTGACTGCAGAAACACAATGACCTCATTTAGTTAATCCTCTTACAGACAATATTAATATCCACAGAAACACTCATAGAAATATGAAAACAACATATTGGAAGGCCTGGTTTTGCAACCATTAACAAAAAAAACAAATTTGCATAATACAGTACTCTTAAAAAAAGCTCTTTAATCAAATTAATTGTTTAATCAAATAAATTATTGACAGATGAATCAATTATCAAAATTGTTGGATTCCTAATAACGACAACCTGGATCATCTATTATATTATAATTACATGTGCTTATATTTATTAGATAAAGTATATGGCAAATAAATTGACTGAATACTGTTAAACACAGATCTTTACACTGTACCATGGTAAATGTCCTGCAAAGATCCCCCTCCGCAGAATTCCATGCAGATCCATAACTTGTTATTTCTGTGGAATAAGTTTCACTGTTAGTTTCATTTCAGTGTATCTGATCTTCCACAAACTGCATTCAAATGTTTTATTTTTCAGTTTATTTGTTTCTTGAGGAATGTTACCAAGCTAACCTGAGGTAGCTGCCGAAATAGGCGACGATGTTTTTGTGAGTGCAGTCTTTCATCATGGTTATCTCATGTTGAATGCTTGAAATATCATCACCTGACAGTACAAAAGAAATCGTGTTTTGTCAAAATTAAAGTGAAATGATGTGCAGGTCCCGACTGTTTAAAATGTGTTGCCGCAAAAGAACAATATAATTTTTACAGTGGTAACACTCTTATAAAATACTCTTTTAAAACCAGCATCTGCAAAAACTTATGTCAGTTAACAATATTTCAAATATAATATTTCCTAATAATACCTAATACCTTGTTAAAAATCAAAACAATAATGTTTTTGACCTACCAGGGTCCAATTTGACCACTTTGATAGCTGCAATGACAGAAGTCTTAATGCTCCGGGCCTACAAGGACATTTACAGAGGTGACTTTAATGTCATTTGTTTCCACAAATAAACAATGCATGTTGACATCAACATTTTGGGTCAGCAATGTTTCTCCTAGTTTTGAAAGATTGACACAACATGTATTTTCACTGCACCATTTTCATTTTTCACATTGAATTACACTGTATTATACTGGTGATTATACTGTAGTGTATCATGAGGTCAAACAATGCAAAAAGATCCAGAAATATTCATGGTACATTTACAAAAACAATACTGCACATCTTTGATGTAAAAGTCCTTTTAATATTAACAATGTTTTTGTCTCATCTGTTCCGTTATGACATAATGCCAGTCCGCACAACATGGGGCTGCTTCCTTTAAAAGCTGTGAAAATAACAATCTGAATCTTCAGCCTTTTGCCATGATAACAACTCTAACCATACAATTTTTTGAGGTACATTCTGTGCCATTGTGGTCTACATACGTCATTAAAAAAATGAAGCTGTCTGCTTGTAACCACGGTAACCAACAGCCAATAGTGAATTAACAGACACTGGAAAGGTGAAGTAGAGATGAAAACCGTAGCAGTGCTCATTTCCTGTTTTCTTTCCTGCTGTACCAAATCACATCCTGCAATGTGTATATCTCTGTTATCAAGGCCAATGATTCATGTTTGTTCAGGCAGAGAGACACAAATGGGCAATCCACCCCACCAGAGCACAAAGTCACTGTCAAACACTCTATATTAACATTTTTAGAAATACAAAATATGTTTTTGCAAACTGGGTATTTTATTTTTTGCTTCCTCATAGGCACATTGTTTTAACACCCTGTTATCTCTGTTGTGATCTGAGTTATTCCCTGCGCACAGGAGACACATTGCAGTCTATTTTGGAGCAAAATGAAAGTGCACATTCGTTCATAATTACATACACGGTGGACACAGGAAGTTTAGGGGATTCATGACCGGGGAAAGGCAGAATTGCAATTGCAATTGCATTGTATGCAGTATTGCAAACATGCACCGTGTGACTGTCATCAATGCCAAAGCACATGGACGATTACTGAACATCAACGTCAATGAGATGCAAGCTGAATCACATGTTTATTCAATATATAGTGAGTATTATCAAATATTAGGATATGCATCTAGTCCATCTAACTAAGACCATGTTTATGATGTCTCATCTGACACAATAACTTGCACAAAAAACGCTTGCCGTTTTCTTACCTTAAACACATCACCATACGTCCCGCTCCCTATGCGATGTATCAGTTCGTAGTCATCAAGCGGATCCGTGTGCGACACACCGATCGCGTCCATTGATGTTTCTCACGGTGCAATCGACACACCACTTCCTTCAACATCCGCCAACAAGTGCACTACACAGGGCACCAAAGCAGCGATGACATCGACGCGTTTCTGCACACAGAGGCTGGGCGTCCACACAGGAAGCGGGACTAAAACAGCAACTTTAGTCAAGTTGTGCCGTTTGTAAGTGGACAAGCGGAGGGGACTCGAAGCAAGCACGCCTGCAACGACGTTACCACGTCCGCTGCTGGACTGTAATCGCAAAGGCTTAAATTAAAACAAAGCAAAATAGCTTTTATGATGTCGTATTGTTATTGTTTTTTTTTCATCTGGCTGTAGGTTTGATCACGTGTCGTTATGCACTTCATACATTTTAATGCATTCTTATGTTAGATATCGAGATAGGATTATACTGTAGGTTTCTTTATATTTCTGTATATAAAGGTACATCTTAAAACATAATGCACAACATATTTTCTAGATTTAACATTTCATTATATGAAAACAATGGTTTTAAGAGTGGCTACAGCATTTGATCTTAATGCTACGTAATTTAGCGCATAAAGCATCATTTATTTTAAAGTGTGTGTGTGTGTGTGTGTGTGTGTGTGTGTGTGTGTGTGAACGATTTGATAACAATGTTTAATGTGCGAACGCCACCTACAGGTTGATAAGCCTTATAACAACTAGATAAACATTTGTGTAAAGCCTAAATATACTAAATATAAATGACATCCGTGGCTTGGCCCCTTAATGCCATTTCACGACTGAGTAAAAACTATGCGTAAATAATGTGGGTGGCTGGATTTAGAGGTCAGGTCCCGTTTAGCAAAATAGCTGAGAATGTTGTTTTAGTTTCAGTAATTTCATTAATACAGTAATTAATTGATGTTCTTCACATTTTTAAACAGAAAACTGCAATGACTAAAACAAATTTTACATTTTCACTTCCTGTAAATATTGGGTAAAATTTGGGATTTTTTTATAATCCATTAAAATGTAATAAATTATGTCGTGCATATGGTCTGATATTCTGATTAAAACATTAAGAATTAGAAACACGTTTAGAATGTTTTTTATTTTAAACAACTGCTGCACACTAAACAAAGTGAAGTTTAATGTTAATTTCCAGAGATTAATAAAAAAGTATAAATAATATATTTTCTAGTCTTTCAAGAAAGCATCTACATGTTCCAGCCAATACACAGCTCTTCTTTGTCTCATCAAATGTTTATTTATGGTGATTCAATGTTGCTCAGAAATGAACTGAAATAATAAAATCAAACAAAAAGATTATTTATTTCACATGCTAAAATAAAAAAATCAACTGAGCACAAATTTTGATTAGATGACACAGGAGGTCTCTTGTTTTATTTGTTACTTATACATGCATATTAAGCTATAATCCTACATTGTGAGTAACATTAATACATAAAATTGCCCATTTCATCTTTCAAGCAGTGTTACAAAAACCTACAGTAACAACAATAAATTGTAAAACACACTGGAAATTCCTGTAAATGAGAAAATTGACAAATTATAATAGCCTGTTTCTGATAGCAGTGCTTTTTAGTCATGACACAGCGTGTTCACATCTATGTGTTTTTGCAGAAGACATAATGCAACAACAAAATAAACTATCTTGCACCCTTTCACCTCATCAGACACATTTAGGCACACACCACACACAAACACACACTGTTAGACAACTACAAGCAGTAACAAATTCATGAGCACATCTGTTCATTAAGGAATAAAACCAAATAATGAAAACATCAAGAAAATTACTCACTGTTATACTGGGGTATAAATATTCATCACAACACTGTCCACAATTGAACAAAGTGACAATATTTGAAAATGGACTGTGTCCATACTGTATTCAGGGCATCTGACACAAACCAGAGATACGGCAATTAATTTTGTATAAGTAACAATACTGTAGCAATGTTAATATAAGTGCTAATAACACTGTTGACAATCCTGTTGGTGAACCACAAGAGATATGTATTTCACTATATTTATGATCTGGACACCTACCAAAAATATAGTTATAAACACACAAATACTTTTATTCATTAAGTTTTTTCTTGGCAACTTTGAAATAAGTGCTAACACGTAATTACATACTGTAATTATGAGATACATTGTATTCTGAAAGTTCATGTGCTTACCTCACCCACCTATATAACATTTACACAAAAATGTCCATTCCATCCTTATCATCTGTCTTGTTCTGCACTTGACCTGTATACTTCACTTTTATTGCACAAACTCTCTTTCCTTTTTCGTGACTTCTTTAGCTTCTCCCTCTTGCTTGTAGCCCCGTACATCTGAGGAAGTCTGACACTATAAGCGGTGTGGATGTGCAGTTGTTATGGGAAATAGCAGCATTATGTTTATCTCCCTCCCCCGCCTCAGTCAGACCACTCATTCTCCTCTGGCTCAGAGTCCTCGTCTGATTCGCTGTATTCCACGGCAATGCGTCGGGAGAGAATAGTGGCCACGTCATTACCCACTGGTTCTTTCTTGGCCTCCTGCTCCCTCTGCTCCTGCACCTTACGCAGCTGGATACCTGGAGAGGAAGACAGCAGTTCTAATATCTGGCCTGCAAATACAGTCTTACAAAAATTTAAGTTCTTAAAAGGTTCTTTGTTAGGCTGCTCAAAAGGTTTTATGGGAAACCACAAAAGGTGTTTCTATGGCACCACCACAAAGAACTCTTTTTAGCACCTTTATTTTTAGGAATAGTTGCTTTCAACAAACTTTTACACATTATATGATTAACTTTAAAATTGTTGGTAATATGGTAATATTTTGATATAATTGTAATATAATCTTTTATTTTAGGTATGTGAGGTCTTGGCTCTTTGTTCTGCATACTAACCTCTGCGGATGGCAGCCAGCAGATCGCTGCGGGCATCGCTCATAGGGATAAGTGGCACCTGGCCCTTCCTGGGGACAATGGGCTCTCCAGATGGATGCGTGACCCGGGCTGGGGATGAGACATGGGTGGGAGGTCCTGGTGGCGGAGGAGGTGGGGCCACTGGTGGACCGCCCATTACAGGATGTGAAGGGGAGGGGGCGTAGGCAGAGGGAGGTGCTGGAGGAGGAGATGGGCTATAGGGCCGTGTGAGGGTGGCCATGGTACCCGGAGCCAGTGATGGAGGTCCAGATGTGCTGTCAAATGCGGTCTGAGATGAAGGGATGAGGGGAGGCGGTGGAGGAGGTGCGGGTGGGACAAAATGTTCAGGTATTTGATGGCCGCTGTAGTGATTATAGGGAAAAGATTTTTAAGCAAACACTGCACAATTAATATGTTCTATAGCTTCTTTACCACCTAACATCGCATTAAGAACTGTACCAACAACAAAGACAACAGAGGCCATTGTAACATGTTGGTGAAACCAAATTTCATATTTCCATATTTAAAATCATTTAGCTAACTAACCTGACAATATCATTGTGAATCTTATTTAAACTGTTAAATAACATTACAAACAAGAAATGATACTTTACATAAAGTAAATGAATTTTGACCTTTAAGTTTTTTTGCAAAAGTTGGTTTCTTTTTAATTTTGAGGTGAAATTTCCTTGTTGGATTCACTTTAGATTAGAGATAATAGAGATAAAACTTTTTTTTTTTTTTTTTTTAAAAAAAAAAAAAAAGAAAAAAACCTTAAATTTTATTTAGGGGAAAACAAAAACTTTCCAGTCCTAGCCTCCACTTGTTTCAAGTGAGATTACTATCCCAACAGCCATTTAAAGCAGTATTTATTCATATCATATAATTAAGCTAAGCTTTTATAAACGAACACCAACATTCCAACATTTTAATGATTCTTAAAAATAATTCACTGTCTGGTCATCTGGGGTTTTAGTATAGAAATAAATGGACCCAGAAGCGGTTGTGCGTGACTTCTGATTTAACAAGTGGACAGACTGTTAATCTGTTACTGTTAATCTGAAAAAAATAATAATTTTAAGTATTTCCAAAAGGAAAGAGCTTCTAATGAAAGAAATGAATTAGGTTGGTAACTGTATTAATGGTTTTACCATTCAACTTTAAATCATCACATCTTTGTTGTGAGAGACATTTGACATTTTAAACTTCCTTTGGCATATGTGATAGTCACTGGAGATTCTGAGGCAAGATTAAACTGTGTTCCTGTAGCTCATCTGGTAGAGCATTGCATTAGCAAGTGCAAAACATTGTGGATTCGATGCGAGTGTAGGTTGCTTTGGATAAAAGTGCTTGCCAAATGCATAAATGTAAGGATTGTCAGGTTGTCTGTAGCATTGATAATGTTTAAAGCAGTAAATGGCAAAAGCACATGCCTGTATTCTTTGGCAGCTGTTGGGCGTGGTCCATTGAGAGAGGAATCCATCGGTGGGGGTCCGTGGTGCGCCTGCACGCGGCCCAGAGAGTGCTGTCGGGCAGCAGCGGCGGCTGAGGCTGGGGGCCGGTATGCTCGATCCAATGACTGAGTCTGTGTGGGGCCCGTGTCTTTCCCATCTGCCCCTGCTCCACTGGCATCCTGTGGGTGGTTAGGACTAGCCGGATATGAGTGTTCATCTGACATACCAGATCTGGATTAAATCAAAGAATACAAGATTAAGTCACAAAATGTACACATGCAAAATTGCCCAGAAGAGGGCAGTGCAACACTCATGATTTAGAGACATCATGAGGAAAAATGTGGTTTACCCAAAAAACAATATTCTGTCGTAATTTAGGCAAAAGATTTCAGCAGGAATACACACATTGCTCATCAAATTAATCTCGAAACAGATTATTTTAGCTATACAATCCACATTATTTGAATAGCTCCATACTAATAATGACATCAATTATTCTCAGTCTAATCTGTATCTTTATCTATCTTTCCAAGCAGCTTTAGGAGAAACATTTGAGACTCATCAGCTGATACTAAAATGAAACATAACTGAGATCTCTATCGAATCTCCCAAGATATAGAATTGCAACCTCTGAGCAATACAAATTGCCAGTAAAATTTGATTTCTTAAAAAACATTGGCTGTAACCTTAGAAATTGTACATGCACAGATGTAGCTTATACATGCTTTATATAAGACACGTCACCCACCTATCAGGTGACAGTGAGCCCTCAGAGGACATTCCATGGTAAGGAGAGGGTGTTAGGCGAGTATCCGGACGGAATTCCTTATCATATGCCATCATATTCCACTCCTGCCGGCGATTACGAGCTTTACGAACTTTCTTTACCTCACGAGTGGGATCTTCCATATGTTTTTGCTCTTGCTAGAGAAGAAAAACAGGGGAAATTTTTGTGATAATTTTGAGGGAAAAGATCAGTCAGTTAGGAGTTCAGCACATTTTAAGTATGTAAATGTTATTTCTTTCAAAAAGTGTAACATAATTTTAGCTTTTCTTTTGGGCAGCTTAATGCAGCTTAATGTTTAAAGAAATTTTGGTTTCATGGACAGTTTCTGTTGCATGTTGTCAATTACCACATACCACATTTTGTTATATCCACTGATCCACAGAAATTAGTGTCTGTGGTAAGGCTGTTCATTCATAATGCAGCACAAGCACATGATGCATTCTCGGCACTGCCACAGGGGCGCTAGAGCGTAAATGTTTTTTCTGTTTTTCCTATTTCAAGTCAACTACTGTCATGCGTGATCAACAGTTTGAAGATAATCTTGTTTAGAAGGTTAAAGGAGGTTAAACTGCTGCCATGTTTATATCTACCCAAATAATAACATGTAATCGATTCTATTGACAGATTCTATTCTTTCAACAGAACCACACAAATCCATTGCAAGGGGGAAAATACACATCTGTGTTTGTGTTCTTGCATAAAATGTACACACACAGACACACACACACCTTCTGCCTCCGTTTCTCCTTCCTCTTGTTTTCTGTGGCCTGCAGCATCTTTTCCTTCCAGAGGTTAAAGAAGTAGGATGGATCTGTGTAGAATTTGAGCCCGTCCTTTTTGTCATCCCTGTAAAATAGCACAATACTAACTTTATAAAAACCACAGATGTCTTTAAGAGTCTGATAATCTAAAACATACAGTTTACTAGATTTTTTCATTGTGACTTCATTTTTCATTAAACATTTTCAAATATTTACATAATATTTGCAGTACATGAATAATAATAATATTTTTAACATGTCAGTAAACTACTGACAAATGGTTCCTAACTACAATTGAAAAATGTTACTAATAGTAGGAGGTATTGTCTATATGCAAATGTCTTTTTTTTCATGTTTCTGAGCTCTTGAGTGGACAGTTTTTGTGTTAAATTGACCTGTAGGGTGTGAGGATGTTGAGAGGAGGTGGTTTGTCACAGCGTTGGTACATCTCCATGACAGGATTGGGAATAGAGTTTCTGGACACCACCTGTTGGTCCTGGATGGTGGAACTCTTGAATGCCTTTCTCATATTGATGTCCTGGAGAGACACTGTAGAGCAAGCACACAGACACGGGAAAGGGGATAAGTGCACATAATCAGCACCACAATGTGGTAATTGCCAAAAGGAAAACGGATTTTTACTGAGCCCTGAACAACTTGGATATACAAACTGATAATAACAATAATAAATCATGAATGTTGACTGTACGATTAGTTTGTATTATTATATATTATTTAGTTTGTATATTTTATATAGTGTTGTTAAAGAATAGCCATAAAGCTTGCCAGAAAATGAGTAATAATCATTAAACCATTTATAATATAACAAAATTACATTTTCCATCAGGCAAAAGCATCCAAAATCTAAGACAGCATTGTTAAGATCCAAAAAGACAGGCTTGTCAATGGCCTCTTATTCAACCAAACGTCTCTACTGCATTATTAAACAGCCCAGCTAGCATCTAGATACAACATCCTGTCCAATAAAGCATTGCATATACACTGCTAATTACTGCAGCTGCTTTTTTGTGCCTCAGCTCAGTTATTAAATGAACTTAAACACACTCTCATTATTGAGATCCTGCAACAATATACGGCCATTGGCCAGAACAATGCCTCCAATATTACTGTGCTTTTGTTGTATTTTAGGCACATACAATGCGGTCAGCAGTTGGCATTAGCATATTCATTTTTACATACCCTCCTCCACTGTGGAGTCCAGTTGTGTGACCTTCACTGCCAGCAGGTCCACACGCTCCTGCAAACTGTTCATGCGCATGTAAAAGCTGTTGGCTTCATTAAACAGCTCCCCAAAGATGTCTTCCGCATGTCGACCTGAACCGATAAACAGAAGAGCTCTAGTGCTTTACGGACCCTTCAAAAACATTCAGTTTCCCAAAATGCTCTAATTTACTCCAACGTCTTCAAAATATAACATGAAGCAGCTTACAATAAACTCCCAATATAACATGTGTCTTTGTTGTTGTGTTTGGCCAGTTTTATTCCTGTTATGTGTTAAACTGCAATTTAAGAGTTTTCTCTTCTTGTCATTTCAATACAAGTTTAAGATCCTGAACTGAAAAGGAGTTACTTCCTAAATGCTGATTTTTGCACAACCCTGATTCGAGAAATTGTTTAGCAACAGACAACCAATCACAAATGCTTTCCTCATATTCATGTGCAGTCATAGAAATCTTCACATGGGAATCAGTTGAAATGTGTTATTAAAACAAGTTGCATGCTTGTGGCCTTACAGTCAGAGGAAAGAAGTTTAACTGTGCTTACTGAGTCCTCCCAGCTGCTTGATAATGGCCGCCAGTGTGCTGTTTGTGACACATTCCAGTTCATTGGTTACTCCGTCAGGCAGGGCTCCACGACACAGGTGCCTGGGTTCAATTGTTCTCTTTACAAGAGGCATGGCTCCCCTCAAATACAAGACATTCACCTGTGTGGAGACAGAAGATTGTTTTACATAACAGTTTACACAACAGTAAAGCAACTTACAAGAGGAAACTGTCAATGAGAATGACCCTAAAACATCTGATTACAATGATCGTAACAGCATCATGCATGTGTGACTGCTTCATGTTTAGATAAAAAGCCAATGAGAATACACAACATGCCTAACACAACACTCTACCATACATCGCTTCAGAGAGCATTTGAAACAACCACATAAACATGTTTCCACACAGCAGCAAGCGCTCTCTCCAGTCATGCATCCAAACAAAATATAGAAACAACTGGAGCATCAATCAGATGTGCACATAATTGTCATTTCAATGATTGTTGATTGTCACACAACCAGGTCAGCGTAAAACTAAGCTAACTGACACACAATTCCTCTCTCTCCCCTACAGTAAGAATAATATTTTTTATTATTATTAGGTGATTTTTTTAAAATTTGAAATATATATTTATATTATAAAAATATATTTTAACTTTTAAATGTTAAAATATATTTAAATATATTACAGTACTACTTAAACTATGGTACTATTTAAATTTAAAAAATAGTATTTTGAAATTGAAGTGAAATGATATTTCATTATTTTGGTGTAATATCAGGCTATTTGGAAATAATATATTGTTATTTTCACTTATCATCTCTTAATAAAAGATTAGTGTTCAAATCAGTAAAAGGGAAATTAGCACCTGAATGTAAATCCTGTGTAGATAAAATAGACAATTTAAGCATTTTTTGATACAGTGTTTAATTTTAAAGCAATAGCACTAGCAACACCAAGGTCATGGGTTTGAGTCTCAAGGAACACACCTACTATTTTCTATTCTATATTATTCTGTTAATACATTTCAGACAATATTTATATATTCTAAATAGAAATACATTATATTCAGAATACATTAAAATAAATGTATTTTACAAGATATATTTGCAATACATTTAGCCATTTTGTATATTTTTAAAAACATTTTAAAAATATTTTTTATTTATCATATTCATTCACACAGATACTCATTTTCAGCTGCCTTTAAGGCAACGACTATTTCCATGGCAACCACCCAAGGCCTACTCTCTTGCTTTGTTGCATATTAGCCCTACTAGAGTGAACACTCTAGTTCACTCTACTACATCAACTACTTTATACACAGGCTCAGACTTATTTTATTGTTATTGTTTGCTTGATCATTCTTTAATTGAAACAATGTTTGATGCAACCAAAACAATGTTATTTTCATTTATCCAAGGCTAAAAAATAGGCCGCAGTGCTCCCTGGGGCGATGCACTCTTTTACAGCTGTTAGAACTGGAATACAGTAGAAATACAATACAATACAAATGCACATAACATACTTATGAGGGAACTTCAATCTGTGGCACTTGGGACTCAGTTCTGCTTTAAATTCTTAAACTGATACTTTCATGCTTTGTTTATACAACATACAATAGGTTGAGAAATAGGGACTAATATTACCACAGCGATTTACATGCTTGACAAATTGGATAACTGTTGCAGGCCTTATTTAGCAAGATATTACCTACTTCAAAGTTTACATTTTGAATATGTGAGTAATGACTGTGTGTAATTTATGTTGTTATATTTGTTATGAACAAATCATGACTGTTAATTTACTTATAAAGCGAAAACAGAAATACCTGAGGGAGGCCATGGTAAAGCCTTCAATGTTGTACATATAAAACACACATCATTTTAGCATGTTTCACCCAAACATTTGTTGAAAGGTAACAGACTTCTCTTTAATATTGCAGTAATACAGACCATTGGCTGGGGGACTAATTTGTATGTGATAAATGTGAACACAAGGCCTTTAGGCAAACTACACAAGCTGTAGTCCTTTGTAAGAACCCAGCAAAGACATATCATAACCAAATAACCTATAACCTAAATTCACAGACATTCTGACAAACAATTACCAAGTGTCTGAAAAAAACATGGCAATTATTTTAAACATTTGCACAAACTTCACTGGAAACTGTCTTTTCTATGTGAAAGAGGGTATGTGAAGATACTATATACTTTTTGTATCAACCCACCTCTTCATGCAACACAAAGTCTGGCCTTCTCAAGAAAGATACTGTGTTAGTGTGAACCATGCTTCTGTCTCAACAAATTTCACAGGACCATAGAATAAGCTTTATAGAGATATGCAAAGCTGGTAAAGGTTTCAAAACATTGCTAAAATCAGTGTTTATCAATCTATGGTAAATGATTAAAGTCTTATATAAAAAATGAACTGTTTGTGTGTTATGAGTTTAGTCAGATAGTCTTTATCTATAACTGTGACTTAGATGAAGATCAGACCACATATTATGAGTAATCAATACAGAAAATAATTCCAAGTACTTCCAAACATTTTCTGGCAGCCACATTTAACTATAGTCTTCTGAGCTATGGGAATGAGCACGGTCTATCTATGAGCCTGTCTGTCTCAAATATTCAGCAGGTTGCATTATATATTGTATCCTGCATTATCTGCCTTCGTATTGCAGTATGTTAAAAACAGCATTTGCTTTTTGCCACAGATTGAAAACGTTAGACATTATTTGTCTGCACAGCTAAATGATCTCACTTCTGAGTGTAAATACACAGCCTACCTCCACCGTCAGAGGCACAGAAGTGATTCATGAGAGGAAACCATGGCAACACCTCAACCATGCTGGGGGGCAAGACACACTAGGCTCCTTCAGCAAAAACACATTTACGTAATCTCTTGCCAGCCCTACACCCTGGAATGTAAATTAAACCTTGCATTCCCTTGCATGCATTTGCTTTTAATTTTGTCACTGCAGGAGGATTTGAGTCACTGGAGATTCCCCTAATTTGAGGAAGCCTGACTCACTATGACATGATATTACAGGATAATGATCAAAATAACACTCAAATGAAAAGTATTTGGACTTATGTGGTTCTTAGATTTCATGAGATGGAATGCATGTGCTGCAGGTGCTGTTATTTAACATTAAATTATTCATTAGGAAGATAAGCGCTTTATATAAAATTGAAGATTGTGTTGGTGTTGGCGGGGTTGGTGAATGACAGAGCACACGTGTTCAAAGCTCTGCATTGGATATTGACATATTGACTCCCCATAATTTTGATATTCTAAAAAAAAAAGAGGTATATGTATACATTATTACAGGTGGGTAGTACCATGCTACATTTACTCTGTTACATTTACTTGAGTAAAATATTGGAAAATATGTACTTTAAAAAGCAAATTTGAAGGTAGATACTCTTACTTGAGTATATTTCTAATAAAAAAATCTACTTTACCTTTGTAACACCAAGCAATGTTTCTCGTTATTTTATTTTAATGCATTATGAAATGAGTGGTTTTATTACAAAATTGCTGTATTCTATTTCTGAGCATTCGCAAAATAATGACTCTTTGGTTCTTTACAAAGTATTAATTGAACGAGGGCAAAAACTGACTGAATTGATTTACAAAGAAGTTTGAATGATTTGTTCAGTTTGCTGCAAGAACGGAATCACCTAGAGCGGTTTCTCACTCTTAATGGGAAACTTAATAGTAGGATAGGCAATTTGGAGAAGCTGGCAATACCAGCATAACAAAAAGTGTTTCTGGAAAAGATTGCCTTAAGAACATACAGAACAAAAAAGTGCTGAATGAAATGGATAGGAATCTACTAGTTATGTATGTACTGAAACTGCAAATGCGTCCTGTTGATAAAGAAAATTGCCATATGCATGCAACCTGTTTGTCAGATACAGTTAAACACGCACAACCTGTTAGACACAGTGACATGCGCTTTTCGAAATATACACTTGAAACAAAGAGAAGAAAATCTGTTTATGGCTGTCTAATTTGTTGTATACTGAATGTTCAGATGTGAGTAATCTCACAACATACACACATATCACAACACGTGAAAACATGATTTTCCTAAAATCAGTTTGTATTTCATATAAGTGAACACTGCAGATGTTCTCAGAATAACCATATATAACTTAAATGGTATATAATATACAATTGGACCATATATAATTGGAATAGAACCAGAAAATACAGGAAATGTATTTAGTATGTATGCATGTATGTATGTATTTAAAAAAAACAAAAATCTAAAAAACAGCTTCTGTGGCAAAAGTATCATATATGTAGTGTGACCAAGTCATTTTACCCCAGTATTTTTTAAGGCTATGACTTTTACTTCTATAGTCTAATTATTGCTATAGTAGTAAAGTTTTGGGCTACTCTAACCACCTCTGCACATTATAAACAGACATGTCAGGATCACTTGACAATTTACAAAACCACATTATGTCTCTGCAGGACAAATCATATGTATTATGCCATTACGCATAGACCCATGTATATAAGAAGATCATTTTGGGTATTTCTATATTTGGCTATTTTGAGATTATTGGCCAAAAATAAATCACATTAGCAGAAGTGGTAGTTCTCCCTTGTGTTAGTTCCTACCAACAAATCTATTAAGAACCTTCTCAATGAATAATTTCGATTTTATACACTTGTAGTAAACTACAAGCAAATGTTGTTTACAATATTTGGCCCTGGGACCAGGAACCCCTTCCCCAACACAGGTCCTGTGACCAGGAAATGTGTTAGAGCTATTGACTCTGTAGCTGTTGATGATCATGACGTCACTTATCCATACCAATGTATCGACATGACGTCACTCACGGCACTATGCTGGCATGTGATAACAGGTGTATGCTTACGAGCCGTGAGGAAAACGATTCTGTTAGCAGTAAATAATAAGAAAGTAATAAATTACTTTGGTAAATTAGCATAACAAAGCCTATCCTAAGGGACAGCCAATTTTACAGATGCGTTTACCAAGATGCACAAGCCAGCACCGTCACCACTTTTAGCCATATGATCTGCTAGCATGACAATCACAAAACAGAGAAATAAAAGCCATAAAGTTAAGACGAATGCTTGCTATTAGGCAAGATGTCTGCAATTACGATTTACTTACAAATGATCGTAGGTGCCTCCCGGTCTCTTTTACGCGTCGTTTGAGGAGCTGTTCAGTGTTACATGTCGTTTTCTCCGGGCGTCATCGTTACCGATGCGTTATCGAGCGACGGACGGCGGAGGTGGTGCTGAAAGCGCGCCGTATGCGCGCGCGTTGCCTTGGAAGCGTCGCTTCTGGCTGTACGGGCTGCAGCGGTGACGCTGGTGCGCATGCGCGCCAATCATTCCCGGACCACCACCCTGCATGTTCATCAGGGCAAAAAGTGAGCCGTGAAGAGTCTGAACATGTAAATCAACAATTAAAAAACAGTTCATATTCGATGACGTCTACATCATGCATGATCACTTTGACAAGGCATTCTTCACATGATAAATCTTCTTTCGTTTGGGTTTTTAATATCTTTCATATTATGATAATTAGCCAGTTCAGTCATGACAAGACTTCATCCTGAACTGTTTGTCAGACTCAGAACAAGGATGATCCTCTTGTGGCAACTGTGGGAAAGCTCCAGTAGGGGAGAGCTATTGTTGGATGGAGAGTGAGAAAGCCCCATTCATGGTGATGGAGGACAACAGCACCCATACAGCAGAAGTGGCACTGTCTCACACCTCTTTAAAGGATTACCCATCATTCTCTTGTGCTTTCAATCCAAGTTTCTGCAAATAATTAAAATGCAGGATAAATAGCTATTTAAAGAACAACAGCATGTTTTCTCCTCTGTAAAAACAGTTTAATGGGAAGTTGACCTAAAACTTAAAGCAATCAGCAGTGTGATGAGTTATAGAGAACGTGAAGCTGATGTCACGCTCTGTTGAATTCTGGGCAAATGTTTTGTTTCCACACCATACTAGCAGGATCACTCTGCCTTTCTGATAGTGGGTTTAGGCAGTTTTTTAATATTCTGTCATGATTATGAAAAATGTCATCACTATAGGTCATTCCTGCTGCATTGAGAAGAGTTGCAAGAATTCACCTCATTGTTCAAGGACAAAACTGGACAATATAATACATATTTTTCAACTTTTCTATAATACATATTTCAACACCTAGTGAAGCAGATTGAGACACTGGATAGCAAATGTTGTCACTGATCAAACCCTCTGCTTATCACTTAAAATAATTACATTGCTGAGTGTTTTTAATTGTTCTGTATTTGTTTGGTTTGATAATTAACATTACCTTTGTGTGTCTGACTGTTACTTTTAAATTAGCAGAACTTGCATGCAGCCACTACAAAACAAGTTCTATGGATTTGATTTTAGGTCATTTGCTGAAAAAAATAATAATTTTCATGCAATGCAATAGTCTATCTTCCCTGCAAAAATATCATGAAAAATGTATAGATTTAATTTCAAAACTAAAACAAATAGTGAGCAGGTATCTATAATAATTTCAGTATCAGCAGCAGTGGGCAATCCTCCTAAGATGGTGGTGCCACCCCAACATGCAACATGGCGTGACGTTCACATCTCAATACTTCCTCTTAACCAAAGTTTAAGAAATAGTGATGCCTGTTCATGGGAATATTATTATGGCAACTTACCTGTTTTCTTATCTGTACCTCAAATCATTTATAATATTAGTATGCATTTAAACATAGAAAATATAACATTAAATATAAAAATTTTATTATTTCTGTTCTGTTGAAGACTTATTCTGTTTCTCATGCCAAATACCTAAATGGAAATTGAATAAATATGATCTTGTTTAAAATATTTAACTACATATAAAACATAAAAACATATAAAATACGGCACTGTACTGTACTTTGTTATTCTTATAATACCCACAGGAACACAAAGACATAAATTCCATATATTCTTTATTTTATTTTTTATTACACATCAGTGTCAGTATTATAAAATGCAAAGATAAAATCAGTTTCGTTCTCAGTGGCATTACTTTAAAAGCGTGTAAGTGTTTTCAATCAGTTACCATTACAGCCGGCACAATCATACCTAATAATTGTATGTCACCACTTGATGTCGCTGTTTCACTAAAAACATACAATTTTGTATTTACATCAGCGCTTGATTTTTCATCAGTGCAGGTCTTCAGCTGAAGCATAAAACAAATACACTTGATCCCAACTGATTAAAGGGAGTCCACAGCATTATCTGTGCAGTTAATTCGGATTGTGTGATAAGGTCAGGTAAGAAAACAACACAGGGTGTGTTTAGAGAAGACCGATTTACTTTAAAATATGAAATGCATAAGAAATTCCAGGACAGTGGCACAAAAATTGACTCCTAACCAGGGCTTAAACCAAGCTTACCCACTGATTTAACAGTTCTCGCCGGTGGCCATAACAGGATTCACTGGAAAATATTGTGTGCTTTTCTTTTGCGATGTGTCTTGGTATTTACATTGCAGGTAGCGAGTGAAGGCCTGGCGATATGTATTGTTGAAGAGGGTGTAGATCAGAGGGTTCACGCCAGAGGAGCAATATCCCACCCACTCGAAGAAAACAATGAGCTGATAGAGATGTTCACTACAGTTGTTCTGACAGATAGCGATCAGCACATTGGTGATGAAGAATGGACACCACATTACCAAGAAGAAGAAAAAGATGATGCCCAAGACTTTGGAGGCCCGTTGCTCATTTCTGATAGCTTGGATCATGCCTCGTCTGCTTTGATCTGTTGGACTACTAAACTGGTGCTTTTTGGGTAAAAATGTGAAATTCTTGGAGGAGGGTTTGTTGTTAAGCAGACCTGTATCACTTATCTCAGCTGAGGAATGTTTGCAGTAGCTCCTGGTTTCTTGTGAGAAGGCAGTGCTTTGTTGCTGGAGAACAGAGAGGGTGATGTAGTAGCAGACCATCATGATGACCAGAGGAATGAAGAAGGCAACGAACGAGCCGACAAGAACGAAGTGAGGCTCGTTCAGGATGCAGGTGTCATTTACAAACACCTTCTGTTTATCCTGAAAACCCATTACTGGAATAGGAAGTGATAGCACTGAGGGTGGAGAAAAGAATATGAGACATGAGGAAGCACAAGAAAGACAAAAGAATTAGGCTTTTAATGCAGAGCTGAGGCAGCAATTGAGAGAAATGTCAACTGTTTATATATGTCATTCAATACTGAAACATTTTAATAAAAATATTTTTGAATAAGCCAGTATTATTTTATATTGTGTTACATTATAACATACACTAAACATGACATTATTAGCATAACTTATGTTAACTCCAAAATCTAGAATAAAATCTAGAATAAAGAAAAGTACTGTGGAAAGTGCTATTTTTGTGCATTTGTTGCTGCCTATGTGGTTAGAACCTTAGGTTAGAAATGTATACAGTTTTGTTTTGCTTAAGATGCTTTACTGGCAGTTATATCTAGGCTAAGCAGCATACTAGGTTTTGGAAAATAGCTACTGTATCACACACTTGAAAATTAATTGTTTTGTACAGCTGGCATAAAAACACACTATACGGCATTAGCGGTTTCAATAATAATTCTATCTGTTCAAGTGGCCAGGCATAGCAATGTTGAAAAATGTCATACTTCAAAAATGCAAAAATTAAATATGATAAGAATGCTAAATGTGGCAGAGCCAAAAAAAGCATGCAGACCTGATCTAACAGTAATGGTCCCTCCTGTCAGTTCTATTTAAAGATGTTTTTTCAGGTAAAGATGTTAAACAGCGTCATTGACAGCCCAAGCAAACACACTGGAAGACTGAAGTTTCACATAAGACAAAAACCATAGGCAAACCAGGCTTATGAGTCAGCTGAAACATCCTGACAACTAATCCTGTTGTATGTAGTTGTTATTCAATAGCTGCTGATGTTTACTGACCTTTAAGTCTACGGTACACTTTACTTGTGTTGCGTCATGCACTATTTAACATCTCTAAATGCTGGATAACAATTACCATCTTTAACACAGATTTTATATCTGCAGTCTGCAGATATAGGGCCAGTCAGACATTTTTAAATATGTCATAGTATATGATGGTTGCATACTCCAATATTGTACCCTTATTCTATGATATGAGTATGAGTACACCAGGAGTGCTTGATATTTTAGAGCTGACTACAAAGGAAATTTAGTTTACTGTATGATGCTCCGCTATTTAAATATGAAGGCAAACAATATGGCAGCCAGCCAATGGAAATCAAGCAAGTGAAGCCACAAAGCTCGAGAAAGGTAGCTGTCGTACAAACACTCCAAGTGGAGCTCAGAGATTTAAAATAAAAGTAAAATCAGTTGTGGCAGGAGAATGGGTGTCTTTACAATATCCAAGACAAGAATAGTCTATAATGTTCTACAAAGGTTATACTGGACAGGTCTTCCCAAACAAGCTGCACACAAAATTTCACAGCAACCTGTAACACAGCATAGTTCCCATACATCCATGTTTGTTTGTTTACACCTGATGGCACGTCTCCTAGTAACGGGAGGGTGTGTGTTTACTCATGAGTTTTGTATCCTCATACACATGACAGCTGAGTAGTGTGTCATCCTCCATCGTTTAGTGTGTAATGATGTGTAAGGGAGTGATATCTAGTATTTTATCAGTTTGGACAGTACTTTTGTTGTCTGTGATATTTGTAGCACTACTAATTTTATTAGATCCATATGATTTCTAGCAATACGATCAATTTATAATTTTTAAATAGTAATTTTTTTACATTTTAAGGCACTGAGAAAGATAACGCCGCACTTGGGCTTAAAGAACCTGCAAAACCTCAGAATTTTAGCTGAATGCAATGTTAGTTCTTAAAACTGATTAAAAAAGCTTTCTTTTAGAATTAGAAAAAACGTTTAGCACAAAGTTTCTCACCTATAGATACGGTCCAAACAGTAATGATTTTCAGCATGGTCTTGAAGGAGGAGTTGGTGCGGCTGTATTGGATTGGTTTCCGGATACCAATGTAGCGGTCGAGAGACATGGCACACAGGTGCATGATAGAGGCTGTAGAGAACAGCACATCCAGGAAGATCCACATGGGACACAACTCTTCAGGGAGAGGCCAGGTGTAGTCTAGAGACAGACAACAAGAGGAACTGCGTTTAAGAGATGCAGGTGCAGTTTGGTACTGAGACCAGCTGACAGTCTAGTGCAGAGTATTGCTGAGTAATGTGTTGTGTTTCAGTTTACAGCTTGAATTTTATTTTAGTTTATAGAACTCAGTTAACATTGTTCCACACAGCAATAAACTGATGCAATAAAATGCTACAAAATCTAATTTTCATTATTGTAAAACGGTAATGAGTGTGTGGGTATTGCATACATTACATACATTGTCTTTAACCAAAATATATTCTATATATAATTTTGTTACCTAGAACAAAGGTATCCAATCCTCTTATAGGAGGGACACTGAACTGTAAAGTTTGGTTTCAACCGTACCCAAACAACAGGGAACATTTTTAGAACGTTCTATCAACATTATCTAAAATGTTCTCGCACTAACATTAGTAGAACTTTTCTCTCTCTCTCTCTCTTGAATTTATGTATTATTTATGTACCATTTATGTATGTTAGTAACTTTCAGCTTGTACTTACTGTAAATGACACTGATAAGTGAAGCTGGCATAACTAGGAAGCCCACCAGCATGTCTGCCACGGCCAGTGAGCAAAGAAAGAAATTGGTGGCGTTGTGCAGCTTGCTTTCGATAGACACTGCCATAATTACTAGTAAATTCCCTGCAATGGTGAAGAATATGATCACCAGGATGAGCAGGGCTGGCCAGTTCGTCTCTGTGGGTTGTGTAACACCTAGCTCTGGAAGGTTAGATATGAAAAAGCAGTGGTTGAAGTTTGAAGAGGCATTACAGGAAAGCGTGTCATTTAATGAGGCCATCATGGTAAGATAAAAGTCTGATAGGGGCTTTAGCAGCTTAGCCTGTTCTGTATGACTCTGTATGATGTGTCTCAGATGCCAACAGACTTCAGGTCTTCTTCATCAGTACTGTTTGTTTTGTGGTTGTTTGTGTGACACCTATACAGACAATAATAATGTTAGATGAAAAGTCACAGTGTAAGAACAAACAACACAATGAAATTTGTTTTGCTGTGTTACTATTCTTTACATTGGGGGGCAATTATGTTACAATTTGCTATCATAGGCTATATATTTTAGGATACCTTCAGATTTCCCATGGTCTTTATTTTTTAAGGAGCCTCCCTTTACACACTGTACAAGCATTAATACATATAATGCAGAGCACCACACTGTGTTTGTATATTGTTCATATATCATTATATATCGTACCAAGAATCCTACTAGAATCCCAATTTTTATTGCATTGAAATATGTATAAACATACAATTTAAAAACAATTTGAGTTTGTAAATTGTAATTCAATACTGAACAAAAGAAGTGGTTCTCCTGATATTCTGGTCTATAGATGTTCAGGTTCCTCATTTGGTGGAACCTGATTTGGTAAAAACATTTGGTTTTATTTGCCAGTTTTATCCTTCAGCCACAAATCATATGTATGCATGATTTTGATGTATATCATTCACTTACAGGACGATGCATTCTGAATTTTCAAAATATAATGCTTAGGGTTACGAGTTGTCCTGAAATACTTCAGAGATATCTTTTGTGAGGAACATTTGAAATACCAGACTGCTAGATATATAGGATACAAGTTTGCACAGACAAGTAAAGTAATTGATTTTATCACACTAGTCTCATGTTAACACATGTATTATTTTAGTCTTGAGGCTATACTCTCACTCCCACAATACAGTTGCACAAGTTATTAGGTAAGTTAGTAAGTAATAGTTATTTGTCATTTTACATCTTTCTTACTCAAGACAGCAGCACCTGAACATCGTATAACAGAACCTGGAAGATAAACACTCACCTGTGTGTGTTATGCACTAGAGTTGGGTCTGATGCATTTGTTTTCTGTCAACAGAAAATGACACTTCAGTTTCATCAGCAGCATTTACACCTGTTGTGCAAGTAAAGAACAAAAATTCCCCACAGATCACAGTCTGAAAGAGGTTTTCTTTTCTGCATGTGAACAGTCTGGCTGGTTGTGTTCATTGCACTTCTCATTAACAAATGAGCCTTCATTAACAAATATTGACACTTGCAAATTTGTGTTTCAACTCAAGCAGGAAATGCCTCATCACATTCCTTTTGAAGAAAGATCAGAGATAAACATTTCTGAGTGTTGAACAATTCAACAGTAGTTTGTGTTATTTACGCTACATATGCTGCATATACATGTAGCTGCATGTATATGCTGTGTTCTGCATACACAGACATTTGCACATCCTGTTAAGTAACAATATTCAATTAATGAAACAGTTTGGTCACTGAAAAGCTATAATCTTTCAAACATTGTGACGTTATCATCTCTCAACTTATAAAGTGACACTGCTGCCCAACACTAATGAGAGCCAGGTCATGTTCCCACAAACTCGCAATCTGTCTCTCTCTATCAATATCATTGAACCTCAAGGAATATATATACCCACATTATGTATACCTTGAATGCACTGTACGTTGCTTTGGGTAAAAGGGTCCGGCACGTGTAAATACAACAACTACACATCTATGTTACTTCAGTAACTGCACAGAAGCAGCCAATAATGTTAGTGATGATTTTGAATTACTAAAAACAGCTTTGGTGAGTCTTTTGCACTACTGTAGCAACAACAGTTTAAATGAAAATCACTGTAACGCATAGCTTCTCATGGCTTATTGTTTTTATAAATGTCTTGAATTGTGGCAACCACTGCATAAGCAGAATAATTGACTCATTAAATTTTTCATTCATTAAATTGGCCATTAAATTCTTGAATTCACATTGTGGACGCATTACCACCCCAGGGTATGCAATAACCTGGACATGGAGTAGCAATTAATCACAGGACACCTTTAAGAGCAAAATACTTTTCTAAATGTGTATGCAGATATAGGTATGCAATTTAATATTTTTTTAAATAATTAATCATTAAATTTAAGAATTTAAAATTTAATAATTAAATTTTTTCTCCCGGCACTTATGCATCCTGTCATGAAAGCCACAGGCTAACATTTGTTATGCCATATGTGAGTTCAGCCCACACAGGATTAAACAAGAATCCAAGGTAACACTTAGGGAAAGGAAGGAAAGGAAATACATCAAGATCATTAAACAAATATTTGGATACAAATATTTTTGAGTTAATCTTATGATATTTTGGAAATGGGTTTATGAGTGCTGAGACTAGCCCCATCAAATGTAGTTCGAAAACGCTGCTTGTACAGACTATTCATATAAAGGAAATGTACGTTCTGTAAAAGATCACTGTGTCTTATGTTTTTACTCCATTTTTAATCACTTTTTATGTTGCAAGTTTATTTAAATAGTCCTGTAATGCGACTATTTATCTGATAAAAGTACAAATATCCCCTGTGGGCTTTCAAATAAAAAGAGATAATGAAAATGTACATAATATATCCCCAATAGTTACACAAAAATGAGAAAACACCATAAAATAGACACCCAGGATCAAACCCCCAGGATCTAACACTCTTTCCCTGTCCCTCCTCCCTCCCTCCAGGGCTTAAGTCACTGAATGTTTACTGAACATGTGCAAATACCAAGATTACCATACTGTATATTTTAAAGTTCTTGAGTTTTCATTTTCATGTTTGGTCTTATTTTAAAGGTCTTGGTGTAGCATGGGAAAAAAATAATGTTTTCATGAGTGAAAAAGGGGTTGAGAACTTAAAAGACAATCTATACTTCCTCCTCTGGGTGTGTTGATGATCCCAGGTAGGTTTCTCTCTCAAGTCAGAAGATTCTGACCAACCAAATTCCAAATTGACAATAGAATTGATGACAGTGTATATAAAGTGGCTTGACAAAGGACTCAGGGAAGTATACTGTAACCAGAACTATTCAAACAATTGCTGTGCAGAAGTGAAGTGAAGTGAACCCATGCTTGAAACTTGAAACATGCTTGTGTCCTTTGCATTTAACCCATACTGGTGAGTAGTGAACACACACACTGCAAGTCATAAACACACACACTCGGAGCAGTTGACGGCTTTCACTACAGCACCCGGGAAGCAACTGGGGTAAAGGTGCACCTCAGTTGTTTTCCTGCTTTGGGGATTAAATCTGCAACCTTTAGATTACAAGTTCAACTTTCTAACCATTATGCCACGACTGCCCTAGACAGTGTGTGTATCAATTGTCAAGTATGACACTTTCATTTTTATAATATGTTTCATACTGTTTTTTTTACACTGATTGAATCTGTGGTGCAATTGTATTCTTTGTGTTTTAATTAGATTAAACCTGCCTGGCAAAATAAACTATTCTTTAATTATTCCTGAGGTTTTCAGACATTGTTATTACAAGTACTTTATACATGATGTTACTACAGATGTGTCCAGGATAATGTCAAAGTTGGGTTGGAGTAATACCTCAGATTTCTGTCTGTCACAGCAAGTTGTATGAATGAGACCAAAATAATTTGTTTTAAATTATAAGCAAACAGGAGGCATATTAATTATAAATTATAAATATTCGTTGACCCTACATCATCTGACTATGTACCGACTGTAAAGTTTGTGACTCTAAGATCTGCGTACACAAGCCAGAATGACACCAACAAGTCCCTAATGAGCAAATAATAATAAGAACAATCGGAATACATAGTAAAATATTAATTTTAATGGACTTTTTGTCCAAATTGTGTAACATTAAAATTTGAGTCATTAATTTACAAAATGTTGAGGGAAAGCTAATTCACACCCTTTGTAGACATTTATTGAATGGGTCGACATACTTTTGTTTGACCAGAGACCAAAGAAATCTAGTGGGACTTAAAAGTTAAATGAAACCACCTTATAAGGGAAATGATAGCAATAGTGGAAATGATGAACAAATTTGCCCACAAATTTTATTCTGATTTTAATTATATTACAGTTTAACTAATCATAAATTTAAATCTACTAAAATTGTTTTTGTTGTCATGTAAAGAGAACAAGCCCACTCTTATAGCTTGGTCCTAAAATCACTGCACCTGACTAGCGTGAATCAGTAGCTAAAAATATTTTCAGATAAAATTATTTTATTAAAAATATTTTATTTTTATACACCAGCTCAGTCTCTGCTCCTCAAAACATTTACATTGATCAACATAAGAACATATTATTCACACTGCTGGTCTTTCAGATGCCCAATTTAGATTTGTTGACTATATCCATTTTTTAACAACCGTCTTACATCTTTTAAACATGACCCATATCTGATTTACACTATACACTTATAGCAAATAAATTCAAAGTAGACACACTGATCTGAAAACCTTAAGCTGCAAAGCTAGTAGCAAGACATTGTTCTATGGAACACAAAAGAAGATATTTTGACTAATGTCTCAATGGTTTTGTATCCATAAAAAGTCAATGGGTGCCACTGTTGTTCGGTTACTAGCATACTTAAAAATATTTTCTTTTGTGTTCTTCAGAAGCCAAAAAGTCATACAGGTTTGAAATGACATGAAGGTGAGTAGATGATGGAAATTTTTGGGTAACCTGCCCCTTTAATAAACCATCCAGGCTTTAAACACTACACAACATGCATGTTTAGTGACCTAGATTTTAAAAAAGCAACAGATCTAGAGTATAATTGGATTTTTGTCCAAAATGTATCACATCAAAACTAGTCAGATTAAAACTGTTAATAAAGTCAATTCCGTTAGAAGCACAAGACAGAACAAGAGATGCCTTCACCCACACCACTGAACTGTGGGATTCAGAATGCTATTATTTTAAAATTCGATCAATTTAAAATGTAATGTATTCAGATAATACTATAAAAGACTGCAAACCGCAAATAAAATTAAATTCTGTGCTCAAAATTCAACTTCCACATTCAGCCTAATCAAATAAACAAGAATATAATATCTTCCCTTAAAATTAGTTTTCATCATGTCTCTCCTCTGTTTCATGCCACAATGTGCTTCTTTCAGTGTGCGCAGGTGTCATTTATCACTGCTGAGATGTTTCCTCATGAGAGACATGCTGTAAAGACTGGTGGCTGTTTGCATTTTATCTTGAGGTAGAATACGTTCATTTGTTTACAACTGAAATCAATCACGTATAACCAGAGACTGGGGTTTATTGGCACAGAATTCACATATGGCTCACAATTTGATGCTTTCCTCTTTGGACAAAAACTTTAAAAGTGAGGCCAACTGTTATTACAAAAATTACCCCATTTAAGTAAAACGTTACTTTTTTTTTTTAGAGTTAAATTATATCAATGTTATTAAAGAAAGTTTAGGATCTCTTAGTCTTTAATATTTAGTCAATATTTTCATATTTTATAATAGCTAACTATTGTATATTGTAAACTATTGTATAACACAAAGGAAACTGGGAATACAATATAATAACAGTAAAGTTCAATTCACTGTTGCTGCATTATTATGTTCTTTGAGTTTTTAGTATCACTTCAATGGTCTTGAATCTGGTAAGAGTACTGAGCGTGTTTGACATTTTCAGGACAGTGGCCTCATGTCCTCAGTCTCTAGTGTCCATTCAGACATGGAGTAATGGCTATGGCACTTTCTGACAACACAGAATGCCAAAGGACAGGTGGACTGTTGAAAAATATGACAAAGAAAATAAGGCACGTTGCAAGAGCAGATTGTGTTTTTTGGTATGACATCTTTCTAGTCAACATAAAATGAAATGTTACATTTTTCTTCTTTAAATGTCTTGTTTCACTTAAAATGTTAACATTATGGATGTGAAGTGAGTTATGTATATAGTGTATTGTGAGTTATGTATTCTGTGTATAGAAACCTGTAGAATAGAACAAGATGATGATCTTTATTTTTTTTAAACAAAGCCATTTAAAAATAGCTATATTTCAGTGAAACAAAATGGTCAAATATCATGATAAACATCATTGTAAAATACTATTTTTTTACATAAAATCCCTTTCTTCATTCAAATCCATAGATATTGGTAAAATCAAACAGCAGGCCTTAATTGCCTTAACAAGGCATAATATTTCCATTTATATACACAATTGCCAAAATTAAGTTTAATAACAGCTAAATATATTCTGGTAACTTATGAGTCTTATGAGTTTTTGCTAATTTGTACCAAGTTATCCAAAACAGGTTAACAATAATTTAGTAAAAAGCTACTACAGCACTCTAAACATTATTGCATATCTTACAATATACAAATTAATAAATGTATTTACAATGCAGAAAAAGGTAGTAAAAATTTTCTAGTGATGATTCTCAAAGCACTGTTAATACCTCTTCCAACATGTCAATATGAACCAAGGGAATTTTTGCCACCTCAAAAAAGACTCTGCACAAACACAAAAGGTTTACGCATTAAGAAGGAAGTGAATTCAAACACTACACTACAAAATCTTAAATGTCCATAATATAAGTGATTTGCCCATAAATACCTATGGGAGTATTTGTTGTCCACGGCTTTAAGTTTGTCATTTGAAGGGCTTGCCATCATTGCATACAACCTCCTCACCAAACAACTCAAATCAGCCAGCGCATAGCCACTATGATACTGCAGAACTGGTGTCTGTGAAAGCAAATATATGCAATAGTTACAAACTAGCTACTGAAAGACTACAACAACAATGTACAACAAAAGTGCTGTAAAAAAAGAATACAAGAAAACACTTTTTTCCTACCCATCCTCCAAGATCTTTAGTAATGAAGAGCCAACAGAAGGCAGGCGCAGGCCAGACAAGACGCTCTCTCTGACACAAGTTCTAGTTCCAGTAAGCTAGACTCGCACACATAGCGTGCAAGCGTTAGGGTCTCCATATTCACGCCGGCTACCTGCAGGGTTTAATCAGTTACGAGAAATTTTAGGGAGAACACAGCATTTAGTAGCAGGTAAGTGTAACTTAGCGAACAAACTGTAATATGGGGAGACTATTTTCCTCAAGATAATTGGTGTTACAAGCACTCTGACCTTTGCATAGCGTCTGAGGAACCTGTAAGGCACCGGTATGTTGATATCAAAGTTGAGTGCCTGCAACATGTTTATTTCCATAGCAAGGAGCTCCCGTCTTTTGTAAGCATCATCACATATGTACAGGAAGTCATCAACACATGGAGGACAACGTTCCTGAAGACATGGAAAACACTGCGTCATGTTATTTAACAATAATAACATCTTTTTGTTTTATGGAAAACGTGAGATGCTTTTGATTAAATGAATAAATGTCTAAATTTGACTGTGTGAACAATACCTTTAAAGAGTATTATTACATTAGAACAGTATGACACACATTTAGAAAGCAAAGTTTTGCTCCTTCACCTCAAACTTGGCAGCAATGAGCATGGCAGTGGAGCCAATAAGCTGCAGGGACTTTCTCAAAACAACAGTCTCTGACAGGTAATGGTCTGTGATCTTCACTGCCAAATAAAGGGTCTCGTGGTTCAGCTCAAAGTTTTCCTTTACACACAGGGGTACAATTAGAAACACTAAAATACGGCAGTGCTTTGAAATACACAATACATTAATATTATCATTAACCACTATGTAGTTATCTCTTTGTGCACTGTAAAAAAACTTTGCTGCCTTAAGTTTAATCTTAAGGCAGCAAAAATTTGGCTGCAGAAGTCATTTCAACTTAATCTTTGTAATCCTGACTGGTCTTGAGTTGCTGTAACTTTTAGGAAATGGTTGAAAAATTGCTTTTTTTTTTTTTAAATGATACCAGTCCGGATTTAAAATTTTATGCTGAAATGACTTGTATAGCCAAGTTGATTCAACTTAAAAATTTAGGGCAGCAAAGTTTTTTTTTACAGTGTAAAATTTACTGTTAGTCCACAAATGCTTCAATCTTAAAGGTCTGTGGGCCTTGTTTGAGACCTATGCACTAAACAATTAATCACAATATTATCACACAAGATTATCACAAAGTCCCTGCTGATTCCTATCCTCAGTAAAAAGTATACCTACCTGTACCTCCACCATCCAATCAACAAGGATACCTCTCATGTCTGGGGTTAGGTCTGGCTGCTTTTGCATATAATCACTTAGCAAAACAATCTCCTGAGAGAAAAGAAGTTTATTTGATTAAATGTAAACTCTCGGTTTTGTGTGGAAATACTATACACAAAACAGGCACCTAGTGAGATTGACCTGTAAGGTGGATTTAGTGAAGTTATTTTAGGTTACATGCACATAAATGACCATGCATGTCATATTTACAAGTGGAACATTTTGTACGTAAACAGAGCTGAATTGCATGTTCAAAGCTATTCTTATTCTCAGCTATAACAGTACTGAGAATTTCCCCATCCATTGTATTGGCAACTCCTATTTAAAGGACCTGAATGCATAACATGGCATAATAAACACTGCTTATACTGAAAGTAGCAGTTTACCAGATGCACTTGAAAGCAGTATGTCTCACCTCTCTGTTTTTGAGGTAATCAAATATGTCTTTGGCATACTCAGGGCTCATGAAACAATCCCCACTATGTTCCTTATCAATATCAAACTCTTCAGGCACCTGGCCAACAAAAACAGCAAGACAAAGCTTTAAATACACCAACATCAATACAAAACACAATATTTAATATTATTAAACTTTAGTACAAAGGGTTTTTTTTGTTTCATGGACAATGTCTATCAAATTCAAGTGCTGTCTCTAGCTAGTATTCATTTCAAAGCAAAATATTAGTAAAAAGTTTGGGTATGCTTTAAAGAATTTTTCACCACTTTTATATCACATTGTCTAGTCAACGTTATTCTACTCTGGGTCAGGCTGGAATGCTTGATTTATACATCACAACAAAAAGAAGAAAAAACCTCACATTTTTGTGAATTTGAAAAATTTACATTTACATTTATTCATTTAGCAGACGCTTTTATCCAAAGCGACTTACAGGTGCGGAATACAACAAGCGAGTCAACCTGAAGAAGCAACTAGACACAATAAGTGCTCACAATACAAGTTTCAGACATTGCTCAGAGTATCATATGCTACAACAAGGGAGAGATTTAAAGGAAAGAGGGATAGGAAATGAAGGGAAAGGTGTTTTTTTAACGTGTTTATCACTAGCATTAGTTAAAGCAAGGTGTGATGCAGAGTTCTTGAGGGAGTTTAAACCTTTTGCTGTTGAACTGTAGGCTGCTTATCAGGCTGACATACACTGAAGCAATCTATTGGTAATTCCTCTGCTTTAAGTTCTGCTTTCTTGGGCTGCTCCTCAAAACAGAAATCCTTGCTACAAAATACCATGCAAATGCTGTAAATATACAAACATCTGAATCAGTACAAACATATGATGCTTAATAGGTAATGGAATAAATTACTCTTTCGGGATGCCATGAGTCCTGACATTCACATTGCGGGTTGGAGCTTTATTGACTGTTTTGCCACTTTTTGCTTGAATGCTAGTCTGGGTTTTGGTTACCTGTTAACACAGAGAGACTAATGAGAACAATTAAACCTCATCATGCTCATAATCTTAAATCAGACATTATACGATGAAGTATCTGTACTCTTATGTCGCACTTAAAATTTCAATGACTGTCATGCATTTTTGTCAATCACATTTCATGAAAAAATAACAAAAGCAATTATTTTGCCTTTAGCTCACATTGGTCAGATCAACAAAAGCAGATCTCTTCTTAGGGCCTCCCTGGGGAGAGGAGGGAGTCCTCTTAACATTACAAGCATCCCTCCTGAAACAAATAAAATACTGATCAGGAGGAACCAACCAAGCAACCAGCCATGCCAATAAATAATACAATAAAACGGTGTATTTGCGTAGTGCATTCAGTGAAAGTCGTCTTCATGCAATCACTGAGGATGAAATGGGTTTAAGAAAAGCTCAGTGATTGTTTCTCACCTCATTCCGGTGACTCCTCGCTTTATATCTGATATCAGTTGCGTGTTTTGTATTACCTTGTCGAGGCATGGCACTAAAATACTCCATTCAAATCAACACTAAAATCACCAGAACCGCCGGTTTATCATTCAAGCTACGGCCGAACGGAATATCTTTATGTAATTATAAATATGACGTTTTAGTCAACAGTTCAGCACTAGATTATAAAATCATCCGTAACTAATACCGGCAAACAAACACTAGCGACGCTTTAAAAACAGCTTTTATTTGTTCTCAACAAGCGCTGTATTCAAAACATAGTGGAGGAAGAGAGCCGACTGCTGATTGGTCGTGCCCTCTTACATCTCAGCCAATCAGCATCGTGAGATGAATACAATTACCAATGTGCGTTTTGGCATTTCTATCTCAAAATAAACCAATCAGAAGGCGTGTTACATTCTGAATTAAACTAAACTTTATTTGAAGGTACGAACAACTACACTTTACTTTACTTTACTTTATACAAACACGTAAACATACACGCGCGTTTTTATTTACCCCAAAAGCAGGGTTTTATTTTTACTATTTGCATATAAAGAGGGTCTTTTCATAACACTGCCTACATTTCAGAGGAACAGACTTTTCAGTCTTTTATTCAATTCTTTAGAAGTTTAGTGAACTCTTTGTTGAGCTCTTTGCACTTAATATGCATTGTAAACTTGTGTTGCAGAAAGTATTACCTGTCGTCCTCAAATCTCAGTTTTTGTTGTGCCAACACATTACAGTTGTTACAGCATCACGTTCAGCAAACTTTGACTATCAAGTGGCAAAAGAGGGCAATTGGTTCGTACATATAGATCAACACTTTTCAGTAGTTAACTGTTGTGGCATCTATAATGCAGTTAATTGTTAACAACCATTAACTACTCGTCCTAAAACGAATAGTCCAAAGGAATGGTAATATCAATCATAATTTTGAAGTCAAAGAAATGATTAGAATACAACGTATGTATTAAATGTACATGGTATGTATAATATTAGATGTATAAACCTGAAGGAAAACATTTTGGGATACACTGAAAAAGAAAGATTTAGAAATAAAGAACACTTCGAAATAAATGTGGACATTAATGTTCGCGAAAGTTTAATAAATGGTCACATATTTATTTCTTAGCCCTAAGGAATGGCTACAAGCCACAGCAAAGAAACAACTCAAAGTGAACAAATGCCCTCTAGTGGTCACATGTCAACATTACGAATCACGAATCCATTGGCTTTTTAAGTTAATTGAAATCCCTTTGTGAACTGTACAAACTGATTTTAATCTTAAATACAAAATATGGTCAAAGTATGTAATTGCATGTTAAATAACGGTAACATTTTTGTTAGTGGCCAAAAATGTGAAGGCTTTTTATGTCAAAACAACCATTCAAAATAAATTCATACCATTAAATTTAATTTAAATATTTAAATAAAATAACTTAATAATCATTGTGAGCAAGGCAATATAATAGTTAACCTCAAACACAGAGGGCTGTGAGAGAAAGAAGAAGAGACTTTAATAATGTTTTTAAAAATATAGGTATAACTGCATGGTGGGCAATGTCTTCTCACACAAAAGAAAATCAGTAATGTTGAAAATTTAGCTTAACATTACAGTTTTTTTATTGCCTAATGTCATATAATGTTTAATGACTATGTACAGTTGATTAAAATCCAAATCCACAATGTACCAATTTTCTCTTTAGTTCTTCATTTAGCTTCTATCTGGCCTGCATTCACAGGAAAAACTTCTAGAGCAACAGTACAGAATTTTTTAACTGGCCTTCTACTATTTTAAAATATTGACACTGTTTTTATTGTCCATTAAACAAACGCAAATGGTGACTGAAGTTATCAGTCACTAACATTGTGCATCTTATTTTGTAATGAAGTTTTTGGGTGGACCGTCCTTTTAACTTGCCCAGAAAAGCACAGTAATCAGGATGTGTATTGAAGGACCACTTGGAATGTGTTCTCTGGATCAATGATTTTGTCGTGTATTCTTCTCATGGTGTTGAAAAGCCTCATGAAGATTTGTTTGACTGCTGTCCATAGTCTGACCTGAGAAGGACATGCACTGTGTTCAGCTGTTTGGTCCTCCTCTGCCATGAAGTCCCTATACAGTTTCACATGTTAGTGAGAGAAAGATCCCATTACATGTGGTCTGATGAAAAAACATTCAGGGGAATGATCAGAAACATGGTTTCTAGGTGTAGAAATTGCCTCAATACACCTAGCTGGAAGTTTCTAGGGGTTGAACACCTCTGAGCCCCTTATGCTGTCCATGCAAACAGTCTATTGCATTGAAGACATAATTGCTATTGTTTATTTATTGTTGTCTACGTTTTGAGCTACAAAGCATCTGTCACCTATTTTCCATTCATCCTACAAAGAAAATTATTTGCATTGTGGACCACTGCACAAGCCACATTGGCAAGTTTAAAAACAACATGTTGTTTCTGCCCGGTTTCGAACCGGGGACCTTTCGCGTGTGAGGCGAACGTGATAACCACTACACTACAGAAACCTTGCGGCTGCTGGTTTACCTCTCTCTGGGTCGCTCCGAGCTTGTTCTTCAGAGGTTGTTTTGCTATTAATACACCTGGACCAAAATCCTTTTACTTTACTTGCTTATAGTCTGTAGTGTTTTGTCGCTGGATGTATCTGACAAACAAACAACACTGTCTGTCTGTTGTGCTAATCGGTTTGTGTCAACCATTTTTGTCAACTTTCTGGAAGGCAAAAAAACCTGACAGCTGTCCATGTCAGGAAATGTGACTTGCCCCACAATATCCACAGCACCTATTTCCACACATTTGCAGCTAAAGGGTCTGTGTCAACCATATGTTTCAACTAAACACAACATTATGTAAAAGCATTCATCAGCTACCAAAGGGTCTGTTTTCTATTTTCCTTGCATGTAAAAAGACACAGAAGACTGTGTGCTGGACCAATGCATAAGCAACATTGGCAATTTCAAAAGCACTGCACTGTTTCTGCCCGGTTTCGAACCGGGGACCTTTCGCGTGTTAGGCGAACGTGATAACCACTACACTACAGAAACCTCACGACTGCCAGTTTTTCTCTCTCTAGGTCGCTGCGAGCTTGTTGTTTAAGTACTTCAGGAGTTGTTTTGACATTAATACACCTGAACCAAAATCCATTCTGCTAAAAATGACCTGAGATCTGTGTTTGTCTTGTACAACAACAGCTGCTACTTCTTTTTAAACCCACTCCAGAGAGGTTGATTCTGGCCCTGAAATGCACATCCGTTTGTTTACTGCCAATAGACGTCAGAAGTGAGCAGTATTAACTCAATGGCCGTGGTGTCATTAGCAACCATCAACACTACAGAAACCCTGACAGCAGTCCATGTCTGAAAATGTGACTTGTCCTACAATATCCTATTTCCACACATTTGCAGCTAACCCAACATTACGTAAAAGCATTCAACAGAACTGTAATGGACTGCCTACATCTTGTAAGTTGGAGGCTTTAGAGCATTTGTGTTTCAACAGTGGGGGGTGGGTTGGTTGAACACCTCTGAGCCCCTTATGCTGTCCATGCAAACAGTCTATCGCATTGAAGACATCATTGCTATTGTTTCTGTCTACGTTTTCAGCTACAAAGCATCTGTCACCTATTTTCCATTCATCCTACAAAGAAATTTGCTATTAATACACCTGGACCAAAATCCTTTTGTGCTACCTGACTATAACACTCTGTTCTGTGACAAATTCTGGTTCACTTCTAACCAGGGAAAAGGGGCATCAATGGGATGCCACTCCACGTGTGAGGCGAACAGGATAACCACTACTCTACATATGATCATTTAGTATTACAAAATGATGTATTACTAATGTATATTTGTGTAAACAAACCAGCTTTCTAACTTTTGAGAGAAACTATTTTAAATCATATCTAATATTAATGGTAATGATGAGTTGTTAAGACTTAAATACAAAATAATAAATGATTATTGATAAGACGTATAATTCTTGGCATTACATTTTTTCCACAATAATGAAATATGTGCCAAACAAATGTTTATCAGATTTGGTTGACATACTAAACCTAAAAACATTTTTATACACAAGTATGCAAACGCAGTGCAGGCCTTACTGTGTTGTCAATACACCTAGACATCGAAGAGGGCACTAGAGATAAAATCAAACTGAAAACCAGATGTGTTGTAAATAGCCTTGTGACAAAACTGAGAATGCAAAACATTGCATTTCAGTGTTAAATGCAGCCTTAAATCCAGCTTTTCAGTTAACATACGTCTGTAAAGTGTGTTTCAGGCCTATAAATGTATAATACTTTTCTGTAATGTGCAATGCAATAGCTAAAAAGTTCATATTTAACTAAATATGAAGAAATGTTTGTAAACAATGATCGGACATAATACACATGATGCATTGCTGTTCACACAATAGCTTCTTTTTCAACACAAAAACAGTATTTGTTATTTAGAAAATTATACATTTAATTTACACAAAATTTATATAATGCTCAATAAGGATGCATACGACCCCTCACAAAAACAATGAATAAAATTAGTTGTATTCTATGTGAGGGTCTTATGAACAAACACATCAATACTTTAAAAATAAAAACAAAACAAACATGTTTACGTGATACTCCACTGGTGTATTTTAGCGACAAATGGAAAAACTGTATGCTGTTTCCTATAGACCCAGTCCCAAGAGTTTCCTGAGTACAGATTACTCCATATGTACACCAGTACAAATCGTCCGCCCCGTAGTACAGACGAGCCCCTTCATTTAGAGCATCCAGCAGACCTTTGGCAAACTGTACTCCCTCCATTCAGTCTTTTAAGGTTGAGATGGGTGCTCAGCTTTACCCCCCTGCCCTGAGGCCTTTTCCTTTTAAAGCAAACATTTAATGAAGAGTGGATGGGGTTGGTGGTTTCAAATGGTACCCAGGAAAGTAAGACAGCCAGTGAAGTGATCAGTTGCAGACATATTGGTCAGTCTGTTAGAAGAATCAGAGTTATTTCGCTTTAAGACCCATTCTCTCCTTTAGGACAGCAGCAGCATTCTGTGTGCATCCGCAAGCATTCAAGAGTTCATGTCTCTTTTCAATATCAAGTCTCGGCACCTTCTACACTCTCTTGATTGCTTTTGTACTTTCTACGCTTGTTATTGAGACAGCTCCTCTTTTGTTAATGCAGCGATACATACACATTCTTTTTTTGCAGGGGGTCCTGCATGTGAACCCAGTATATTAAATAAGAGATGACTAAAAATTGAGAGAACAAAAAGAAAATGTTACTTGGAAAATATATATCAATATGTACAACCTCCATGCTCCAGGTTAGTCATTACTGCAAGAGAGCAACAGGAGAAGACTGTTAACAGACAAACAGGAAGTAGTCAGTGCAAATGAAGTTTTCTTTTTGTTATGACATGGATGATGGGAAACCTGCAGGAGTTACAGTTTCCCACATAATACATATGACTTATTACTTATGATTGTAATACCTTATGCCAGCATCCAGGTATGGGCAGTCCATCTCGCCCCTGTGAATAGAGAATTAAACTCAGTGATTTGTTCAGTGGCTCCTGTTGATAGAATTAAGACAGAAGGAGGAGAGTTGAGCATCAAATCTGCCTCCAGTGATTACTGGATAGTGAAGGGAACACACCAACCCACAGAGGAACACTTCTGTTAACCACAACACAAATCATGCTCTAAATCACACAATCCAGACAGCTACAGTTCTTTTAATCTCTTGTGAACAGGATAGAGTTTAATAACCTACTTGTCAGTACACAAGGTTATCTAAGTTCATCTTTTACAAGTTATTTTATTTATTGTAGTCCTTCCTATGTAGTGTTTAACAATATTTATTATAATTATTGTTATTCATTTTTTTTTGTATATGTAGAACGTTTGAGAACGTGATTGGGTGTTTAGAAGCACTGATCAATGCCAAACCGTCATAGCTGTGTACAGGGGAACCCATAGAACCAGGATGGAAACATCAAACAATGTAAGCACACACACACAAACTAGATAAAGATACTGTACCAAAGGGCAGGGGGCATCTGGGGCCCTCACCTCCCCACCTTTCTACACCCATTGGTTTCCTGTTAGTAAAACCCATCTGTGTCAAATTCTAGTAGCAGCAGCTTTTTTTGGATACAGATGCATGGAAATACTGACATTCATCATTACTGCACTGTATATAGTCCTGTACTTACAAAGCACATTTCAGCATTGTTAAGCAACAATGCAAAGATTGCGGTGTTTATTTACTTTCTTGGGTCTATTTAATAGATGGGGCAGAAAATATATGGTTGCATGACGTACCACAGGACAAGGCTGATCAAGCCCTGGAGGTCCTTGCTCTCCCTTCTGTCCTTTCAGACCTTTCTTTCCTATTAAGCCTCTCTCACCCTGCGGAGAGAGAGAGAAAGAGAGTTATAAGGGCTTGGAGGAGGTATGATATAAGAAGTAAATAAGGACTGACATTATTAAAGATTATTCATTATTAAAATATTTTGGCATTCCCTACAAATACAATAAAAACTATTTGCAATGTTTTTTATTTGTTTTATAACCTTTTCCCCTTTGTCTCCTCTGTCCCCTTTTTCTCCCTGAAGCCCTGGAAAACCCTGAAATAATAATAAGAGAGACAATAATGTTCAGTATGAGCCCACATTTGGATGAGGTTGAATAAATTGAATTAAGTTTTGGGGTGAACTACTCTTTAAGATTGTAATCAACAGTATGATAATGACTTACATCCAGTCCTGGTTCACCTGTTTTTCCCTATAAATATACAAACCATAAGAGAGGAAACAACAGTCTTGTTTGTTAAATTACAATAACAGGATATTTGAAGATTTACAGTTTTGCACTCATCTTTTTAAAGATGTAGGAGGCACTGACCTTTTCACCTTTTGCACCCGGCAGGCCTACCAATCCATTAGACCCTGGAAAACCTTGAAGACCCTAAGCACAGCAAGCAGAAAATATCAGTTCAGGCATTAAACACAGCACTGTTTTGAAACCCATTTGTTGTATGACCAGGACATGAGGGTCATGTTAACATGGTGAGGTCTCTACGTAATGGATTTGCAGCAGTGTTTAGATAGTATGAAACGTACCCGTGACCCAAGTGGACCTCTCTCTCCAATGTCTCCCTTTTCTCCTTTAACTGACTCACCAGGCTCTCCCTGTATAACATTACAGAGCCATATTTAATATTTTTTATTTTTATTTTGAAGGGTCATTCATTTTTAAAGCAGTTCAACTCACCTTGGGGCCAGGCAATCCATGAAATCCCTTTAAGAAATTAATTGGGAAAATAATTGTTTAACTTTCTTTTTAGCTTTCTTTAACAAAGACCAGTTAATGGAAGAATGAAAAGATATTAAAATGTTTTTCTTACCGCAGGCCCAGGTGGCCCAGGAGGCCCTGGTGGGCCTGGCAAAGAGATAATCTGAGACTACAAAAGACATATCAAGGTTCAGCTAAACATATTATTACTTATTATTAAGATTACTACAGGGTCACATGACTAGAAAATGTACGTTCTTTTCATATGATAATTTGAACTTTGTGTTAAATTTACCAGATTGTCCTCAAGTCTGGAGTCTCCTTTATTTCCCTTTTGCCCAACTGCCCCCTAAAATGGTGTGACAACATTTGTAACAATACTGGAAAGAAGGCTACTTTTGTACGTTTTATGCTTTCAATACTCACTGGAGCCCCTGTGAGCCCAATATCCCCCGTCTCCCCTTTTGCTCCTGCTGCTCCAGGTTCTCCTGCATCACCCCTCTCTCCCTTCTGGCCCTGGGTGAGAAACATCATACTATATGAGACCGGACACTGGATGTTTTTGTTACATACACTATAAGGATGCTCCTACGAATATTTCTACCATTCCTATATATACATAACCGTACATTTTACCAGACAATGTAAAAAACCAACCTGCTTTCCCTCAGGGCCTGGTTCTCCACGTAAACCCATCTCTCCCTATTATAAAGACATATTTGAGATATTTCTGAGGGTTGAAATTTCCCAGTTATGGTAAATGTGGTGTGACAAAGCTTTAGCTGTCAGCTTTTTTAATAATTAAATAAGATGTATTACTTACTTTTGGACCTTGTTCTCCAGGAGGTCCTGGAGGGCCCTATTGGTTCAACAAAAAGATCAACACAAATCATTTAATAACTGTTTAATAATCAGAGATAACAGAGACACCACACAGAATTTGTGTATTTTTTCTAACAAATGCTTACCTGCAAAGCTTGGAGTCGTATATCCAGATCATCCCTGTCAAAGAGGCCAGTAGCCCCTTTCTCTCCAGGTAAACCCTGTAGAAATGGAGACTGGATGTTTATGGAAGTCAAGCAGATGAAATGCTCAGACAGAATTTGTGTCAATGAGAGACTGAAAACTTACCTGGGGTCCTGGTTGCCCAACATCTCCCTTTTCACCCTAAGGAAAAGTAGTATGAACTACATAATTTTGTTTGTATATGTATTTAGAAGCATCAGTACACTGGCATGAACTACATCTCCTGAACATTTTAAATACATTTTGTGTATTGTAATTATTAGTCTTTCAGTTGACATACCTTGCCAGGAGATCCATCAATTCCTCTCTTACCCTCGGGACCTGGCACACCATGTTCCCCCTGTAGGTTAAAAAAAGAAAAAAATAATGAAAAAGACAAAAATATGAAGGGGGTAAATATCTAATATCTAAATATAAAGTGAAATAATCAAACCTTTGGCCCTGGAGGGCCCTGTGGGCCAGGTATGCCATCATGACCCTTAACAAGAGAAGAATTGGAGAATGTGTCATTTTCCACACCAATGAAACAATAATCATCATGCTATATACATACTGTATATACTGTATAATATATACTACCTGCTGTATAATATATACTACCTGCAAACCAGGTGGTCCTCTTGGTCCCTGTGGCAAAAATTACATTATATAAGTCATTGTTTATTATATTACGTAAGTCATTCTCATAAAAGCTTTAGAACTTTGAATTCTGCCAAGTTGCAGATTGAGTTTATATAAAATTAGTTTATATAAAAGTTCAGTATAAAAACAAATATATAAATATTCTACCTCATCTCCATCTTTTCCAGGAGGACCCTATTATTAAGAAAATAAACATAAAAAATGAATCGTACTTGAAGAAACAGGCATAGAGCTGCTCTGTTAACTGTCTACTAACCGTCAGTCTTCTATCGCTCTGTAATGTACAACATACCACAACTACTTGCATTGACCTCAAATGTGCACAAATATAGACAGCAGCTCTGAATTCATTTTACCACAGAGGCCTTATTGAACAGGTTTAAGTTTATTTCTAAACATAGATTGGGATATTTAGCTAATGAGCTCAACCTTGGAACACATCAAAACAACATTAAAGTAAACAACCACACAATGGCCATTTAAAATCTATTTTAGAGAGTTTTGGCAGACATCCTGCACACTTCCAAGCTAACTGTGGATTTGGCATTACGGATTATAGTACACAAACATAAACACACCGCTAAAATCAAATTAATCTGTAAGTCACCATGTAAGATTTATATAATTGTTGTTGTAAACCAAACCCAGTTCAAATGTCAAGCGTCTGACAAATCCAACAGGCCTCCCCTGTGACTACTAGTGACAATATAAAAGCCATTTCTCCTGCAGACACTGGCTACTGTCTTGAAATGTGCCTCAGTTCCATGTATGTTTGTCTTGTTCTGCAACACTTCTGAGGACAAAGATGCAGCATCAGGCCTTTGGAAGACAATGAGGTGGTTTCACTTAATATAATATAAACACAATTACATATACAACAACAGGAAGTGGCCTTTGAGCTCACTGACCCCACAACATCTGCTCCCAATATGAGGCACAGAGCCGGGTGAGAAGGCATGTCTCTTTTGCCCTTCATCATTGCACCACTTTGTTTGGTTTAGATAATAGAGCTAAATGTAAATTATTAAAGCGCAGAACATATGTTGGGAAAAAATGGCTGAAAGCTTTGATTACTTATGCATTTCTGAGTTATGCACTCTGGAGTTAGTATTCCGCTTTGGAATGTTATATGATTCCAATGCATTACAGAGAACAGAATGTTGGGACTGTGGCTTATGAAGTCCTGAGTAACACAACTCTACTGGCGGTTAATATTATTTCCAAGGCAAGCACCACTATTACTAGTACTTGTGGTTAGAAGTCTAAACAAACCCCTAAACACCACGTTAAACTCATCCCACAACATTTGTGCATCGTCATTTTAATAATGAGGGTTTTAAAGAGGCCATCACTGAAAATCCCATACACTTACACTGAAGAAGGACACATGCTATATCTTAATTCAAATGCCTCGCTTGGACACAACAGTCAGCTCAGGGTTCAGCTCTGTATGGATTGTGTCACAGTGAGAAGCAGCACCTGGTCTTCTGAGCTCATACATGACTCACAACAGCTGTAGAATGAGTGAGCTCAGTACAGACACAGCTAATGGAGAGGCAGAAGAGACCATGCAAGTGTCTTACTGGCTCTCCTGGGTGGCCCTGGGGCCCATCTCTGCCTGTGTTTCCTGGAGGCCCTCTGGGACCAGGTGTTCCTGGAGGTCCTGGAGGACCTGGGGGCCCGGCCTGACCTTGATCGCCCTAGGAGAGGGACAAAAAAGAGAGACCATGAAGAACAGGATTTCGAGTATTTTTTTAGTGTAAAGTAAAATGTTGTTTCTCAGAGCCGTCATTGTTACTTCCATTTCCTTTAATTTTTAGTCTTGATGTTACTTAAATAAGTTTGTTGCTTTGCCTGCATTACTGTTCATGTTGCATTTTAATTTCTAAGCATCTATAAAAAGTAAATTTGAAGGGTTTGGCTTTTACAGCACCAAGATACTGCTGGTGTAAAGACATCAGGGGCCAAAGCCCCAGGGAGCGGAAAGAAATGGTAAAGCTGTGGTTGCTCACAAAAATAGTCTCTATTATCATATTAAGATAATGCAAGACACTTTACTGCTAAAATAACAAAAAGCCATTTTGGCTTGCCTGTTTGCACTGGTTTCGGTAATGGGTTTTTCATCTTTAATGTCAGTAAACACAGCAATTATCCCTCTTTTTAAAATTCAAAACAGGCATGCAACATAACATTGCAAACTGCCAGGGGAGCTAACTGAGAAGTTTGAGAAGGCTGAGGACACACACAAACGAAGGACAAAAAAAGGAGAGAATTAGCAGGGAAACAAAATGAGAAAAGAAGAGAGGCATGCATGAATCCTGCTCTACCTTCATAAGGCACCTTCTTGCTAATAGCGAGAAAAGACCATGTGACAGCAGAACACAGATAATAAGAGTAATGAACAGAGTGAAAGAGAAACAGAGGTAAGAAAGGCAGTGATACCAGTAGCCACAGCTACAGAGACAGAGTTTCAGTCTGCATCATCTTCTCTCAGTATAAGGATTTGTTGGAATGAAGAAGTGGAAGAACAAAGAAGCAGAGCGGTAAATGAGGACACTGAGATGTTTATTGATGAGGATGGAGAAAGGTTACAGTGCAGAGACTGTAGCCTGGGAGGGACAAACCTTCACTGTGAGAATCTGATTACTGAGCAGGCCTGCAGAGGAAGCGTGGGCTGGTGGTCCCTGGGAGGTCAAAGGTCATGTAGGTGGAATAGAAACAGAGACAGCAAATGAAATAAGGGTGAAAGATAATTTGGAAAATGACACTGTTAGGGTACATATAATGGTGATATGGGATGATATAATAGACAGAACTATAAACTTCAACTTTAAATCAAATCCTGTTCTGGCTATTCTTTTGTTTTGAGATCCCAAGCCCAGACACACTTTCTGGATATGATTAACTTTCAATGGCTGCACAGGGCGATGAAGTTTATGTTTAGGGTTGTGGCTAAATAGGTCTGCAAATGATTTATGAAGAAAAGCTACTTTTTCCCACAGATCAGTATGTTGTTAGTGTACTGAAAACATACCCTGCGGAAACTGTACTGAAATGTTGTAGAGTACAATAATAGTGTGTTTCACACAGATTTTTACATTTTTGAAGAAAATGGGTGCCATCCATGCAAAACGTGTTGCCACGGTGCTAAAGTTTTCTGTGTGGTATTATATATGTCTTTTTAGTGGTTGCATTTTCTGGTTATTGACCCAGCACACCTTTAAGTTTCTATGACATTGTAGTCTTTAGATATGTTTCATAACTTTTAACTAAACTTGTCTGGCTGGGAAAATCATAGTATTAGCAATCTTTAGTAAGTCACACAATCTGAGGTTGAATTTCGGTCTGTTGCACAAATGGTGTATGTGATGTAATGTGAGGTGTATGTAATGAGTAAGACACCAAAGTTTAATATGAAAGGTTAGAGGTTTGGTCAAATCCTAAGTGTGAGGTAAGGGGTTTGAAAATAATGTTTCTTCTTGTAGAAAATAACCTTTATAAGATCTAGCATAATGTTATTGGCTGCCTCTAATGGCACAAAGATTTTCTGAGCCTTCTGTGTCTGAGCGAAGGGCAAAAGTCACAAGTCAAGTGTAAGCCCAAGGTCAATTTTCCACCTGCACTACAACCAGGCTCTGACATCTGGAAGGAAACTGCTTTAATTGACTTCCAGGTCAAGAGGCCCTAGTCCCATGAGAATTTTAATAGGATTTTTTTAACTACATGGGCTAATGCTTCCCCGCTAACCTGGAACTGAAAAAACACTAATTTGGCTCATGTGCATCAACGCATGAGAAATATGGCTTTCCATAAGCTGCTTTCCTCTGCTTTTGGCTGATCATGTCACAAATGATTCAGCTCCTTTTTCTACAGTCAGAATATGATGCTGCAAAGCACAAGAGTGCAGTGCATACAACACATATTTTTATCATTACAGAAGGATCCCAGCCAAGCACATGTCTTTAATTGTGCTGAATGGTCATGATCTATAGTGGAAAAGAGGCATCGGGAGCAAAATGATTTAAATGATAGCCTGAGTAAATATAGTTGGAAGAATGGTACGATCTTCACTAAGAGATTCCTGATTTGTCAAGGATCATGGATAAAACCTCAAGACAGGCAAGATGAAGACAGAGGAACAGTGATGGATCACATATTGAAGTTGGAATCAGAACGTTGAATGTCATAAATCAAGAATTAACTTCAACATTGATCTACATCTACAATATGGGTCAAAATTTTGAAAACACTCATTCTTTATTATTTCTTTTTAAAACAAAAGTCAAAAACTATAAAATAACTATGGAATAACACAAATGTAACTTTGGGAATGATGTTGTGACTAAAGAAAACTGAAAATAAATGATTAGGTTATATTCTAACATATTCAATGTAGTCACCCTTTGCCTAGAATTTAAAAAATGTTTTCTTGATATTTTATCACCCTGTTTCTTGAGGAATCATCAAGAGAAGCTTTTTAATGTTTTGAAGGAGTTTCTCAATCTTATGTCCTTATTGGCTGATTTTTCTTTATTATTTGCTTAAAATCATTAATTTCAAAAACATTTTTTAAATAAAATTAGAATTTTCCAATAACAGAAATGAATATGTTGAATTATATTTTGCCTACAATAAACATTTTAAACATTTAAGCAAACAGATTCAGATGAAAAGATTTGTAAGGTGATGAGAAACATTTCAGTCAAGTGTTTCCAAAATTTTCACCAGTAATGTACATGTGCAATCTCTGCAAACTCAGACATGTATACAGATTGAGTATATACTGGATGTTTGTGACACTCACCCTGGGTCCCATGTCTCCCTGGTCACCCTGTGAAAAGAGCAAAGCTCAGCTGTTACTTATGCATAAGCAGAGTTAAAGTAGGCAGTGAATACACCAATGTACTTCTATTTTTGAAATAGGTTCTGCACAGACAAAGTTTCAAAGGATGAGCAAAACAATCACTGCTATGCCTTACTGGCTGGGTAAATTGTAAATATATCATGCTGGAATGTGTTCTGAGTGGAATAAATGTACCTTATCTCCTTTTAGGCCTGGCATTCCCTGGCAAAAGAAGAAAAAGATTCAAAGTGACAGATTAAATATTGTTCTCTTCAGCGCAGGCTTTTCCACTGCGGAAAAGTCACACCTCCCACACCCCAAAAACGACTGCAGATGTTGTATTGCTTGAATCTGAATGTATAACAGAACTGTCAGGTGAATGAAAAAGCAATATACTTTAAAATATAAATGGAAAAATATAAGAAAAAAAACAATTGTTATGAAAATGCATTCAAAATAACAACAAATGTTTTGTTCCTGAAATAATAAATATATGCATATATTAATGGAACTTTATTTTGGCTTTAGTTTTCTCAGCAGCCTGCATGGGAGGAACGCTCACCAAACTTTACTTATCGCCCCAAAGCAACAAAACACATTCTGACAGGTCACAGTTCCATCTCATGCTTTCAGCCATTTTATCTGCTCTTCCATGAATGTAAGTATCACAGAGAAGCAGTGCAGTGGTGTAGTGGTATTATTTAAAGAGTGTCAAACATGAGACTCTGGTCCCAAGGGTGTGTAATGTTGAGTTAGGATCAAACCACAGATTTGCTGTCAGAGCCCATGGACAATTAGAAAATAGCACAGAGAGCTGTCACTCTGGACTTTTTGTAATCCTTAACCTCAGCCTTTGATGGCTGTAGTTTTATCCTTATAGTTTGCCAAGATCTGCTATATAATATGGGACGGAATGTAGTTGTTGGAGCCACTGATGCAAGTGGATCAATCATTTAATAACATATTCCGAGTGTATTGACCATGACAGAGATCTTACTGACTTCATACATACAGTAATAATTATAATAAACCAGAGCCTCTCACACATAATACACAGATGGGGAACAAAATTACACCCCTCTTTGTGCATTATTTACCCTTTAATGGTCCTTGACTATAGTGCTCTTCGTATTTAAAGAGAACACCCATGTATTTAAAGTGATGAAAAGTGGTAATTGTAAACTTTGACATTACTGCAGAAAGCTGTTGGACCGACTTATATGCAGTTCTAAGCAATTAATGGTTCTAATGTTTATCCTTGGACTCCAATGTAATGTCTGTTTAAAGAGGCTCCTTCTCTACTTCATTTCTCCCACATCATGACAGAATTCTGAGGCCCTGCACAGCCTCTGCCATGTAAACAACTGCTTGCGTGGGCTTGAGAAAAGGACCAGAGACCTGGTGTAGCTTGAGAAATGAGATCTGGTCCAGAGTGATGAGATTGCTGCTGTTCTCACCCTCCCAACATCAAGCTATTATGGATGAAGTGATGGAGTGGTGTTTACCTGTGCCTCTTTCAATAGGTGGGGGTGGTCAGAACCAGATGTTGCCATTTGGGCTTTTGTTAAGAATCTGAGATGTATTGCACACTGGCTTATGGGTGCATGGCAAAATTACACAACGCCACACAATTATGCAGTCATTTTTAGATTGAAATAAGGAACAATCCTACCTGACTGCCTTTTGGACCTGGGGGTCCCTGAAATGAGAACAAAAAATGTTTCTGTGATGTCTAAATTGTCTTTTCTCCTTAATGTTTTGTGTGCCCAGGGTAAGAAGCTATATGTTAACGCACTGCATACATGTATTCCTAACAGATATGTGAGGTTAAACCTTAAATCTTGTCTGATGAAACCTTAAATCTTGTCTGATGAAACACGATACTTACAGGCTTACCGTCCATACCCAACGGACCCTGAGAGAAAGACAGAGAATCAGTGTCAAGCTTTTACTCCAAGGACAAGATTATATTATGGAAGTAATGACACTGAATTTTGATTGAAAGTGCAGATGGACACAGGACATTATATAATCTCCATTATTAAATATGGACTTCATATACTCCTATATTGTCCCAGTAAGCTTAGACTACAGGACAGGGAGGTTGCTGTCCATGACACTGAAGGTGCTGAAAGGGGTCTATGCATACATGACTTGGGCTCCTGACCTGAGACGTGTGTAGTGATGTAGCTACAGATCAGGCAAGACTAATATTTTGTCTAGAGCACCAAAATACCAAAGTCTGCTTATACACTACCCTATGTGTCTTTGATGAACACATTCTTTAACAGCCAGAAAACACAGACAACAGCTAACAGCTTTTTTTGTTAACAAGTGCATGTATACCAAATTCTAGGGGCTTTTCGATTGTACAGGTGACAAGAGAGCGTGCACAGGCTGCACGTGTCTGCCTGGTCAGGGAGAGGAAGAAAAAAATGGATGACTTGTGTTGCGATGGTTCTGAGTGCAGTTAGAAATGCAGTAAGGGCCACATGTGGTGGAGTCCTGCACACAGCTCGGTTTGGAGCTGTTCTGTTGTTATGCTTGGAAAAGCTTCACACAGAGCTTTATTTCCCAGTTGATTTTTATGCAGCGCAGAGGCTGCCAGTGCATGCAAATGATCGCATCTGGAGCGCGCAGACCTGTCAGGGAGGCGTCATAAAACTGATGCTGCTTTTAAAAGCAAAGCCATTAGATGGTGGAAAAATCAATAGGTTTCAGTAACAACTATATTGTGATCAGAGGATCTGATATTATTAGGTTAACTGATTCAATAGTATTCATTCAAATTCATCAAGTCAATGTCAGTGTGACATGATACAGCTGTGTTCCTGGTACTGAGGTCTGAGTTGATTCTCAGTTGATATTTTGCCTTCTCTAATCTGACTGGACTACCAACATTGCACAAAAGCTGATATTCAGTATAACAGCACTGAGGCACTTCATTGTTTGTATTATTTCAAGCAGGTTGTCTATCTGTGTTGCTCTGCGACACAATGATTAATCCTGCTTTAGATTTTAATCAATCTTTAGGAGAGCAACATTAGTCAAAATACCCAGGCATCAAAAACCTGAGTTACCAAATATTGACTTCCTGTCTATAGAACTGTTGTATAAAAGCAATCATTCGAACACAAAGGGTTACCCTTTAAACCTGAAAACCATTTTTTCACCACAAACAGCCTACTGAAGCTACTGTTACTAGCCACAATATCTAATATGTCCAGCAAGTGGCGCACTATGACACATAACGCTGCCTATTTGTTGCGGTCAACATGAGTCCATCAATGTCAATCAGTTGATCAGTGTGTGTAATTATTGGAGATACAATTACCGGGTAGCCATCTCGCCCTGGATTGCCCTGTTAGGATGTAATATAAAGAAGTTACAATCCAAAACACCGCCAACAAACATTAGATCTGCATTACCAAAAAAGTAAACAAAAATCATTAACCCCACCAAAACCCCAAACTGGTTTTAGGACAAGGAAGGGCATATTAACAAAATGCTCCATACTGCATGTTCACAGTCGCCACTTAAACAGAGAGGTCACATAAACACAACTGAATAATTGGTCATAAAATTAACATAACATGTTTGAGGCAAATGCACATGTTTATACACACTTCTTTCTTTAAACTATGGCTCTCTGCCCAAGATGAGAAATATGACGTAACCACAGCAATAAAGTTTATGGTGCTTTAGTGTTGTTAATGTGACAGGCCCACAAACATACATAAATAAACATATGTTCATCTACTAGTGTTTAATTCACGCTGTGTGTTCTGTACAGAAGAGCGTGCAGAGATTTTATCATCAACATCAGGTTACTAGGGTAGAGTCGCTGGATGCCAGAGTAAAAAACAGAGTGAGATCTTTTCTGGACCATTTCTAACTCCACAGGGCCCTTCCCTCTTATCTCACCTCATTTAGATGTCAATATCACAAGTGCAAGGCAGCCTGGATCATGCCATGCTGTATCAAACCACCTTCAAACCAACTCACATTTGTTCTGAATTAAAGCTGCACTGATAACAGAGGTACTTACTGGAATTCCTGCAACACAAAGAACAACAAACAGTTGTATGTTAAAGTCACATTATGCACTGTAACAATTTGTTCCACTACAGAGTAATTTGCATGACATACTTTAAGCAGGACATAATGATACAATAATAAATGCTACAATACAATGTGAAATCATGTCATCCTGCTGTATATCTGTTCTGAATGGATGAGGAAAGTGTTTACAGTCAAACACAACACATGCTGTAATGCACACGAACATTAAGGGTCTGCACATGCAGAAACATGGTTCAGGGCATTTATTAATCAAAGAGGGTTGGCACAGATCTAAACAGACTATCAATTCTTTTCCACTTTTGAGTAACTCCAGATATGGCAAAAGGCTGAATATGATTAAACAAAGTGAATAGGTTGAAAAGCTCAAGAACAGTGCCCATCAGAGAGAAAGATCTTAATATCTCAAATGTTTCTCTGAGAGAGCATTGGAATCACATGGAGAGACAACAGAGACTTAAAGAGTTTATCATGGTTTATCAAGAGACTTAAAACTCATCATGGTTTCTTTCTCATGAAAAGGCCCTAGCAATCTCACATGTTGTCCTCTTTAGTTTAGGAAAGATCTCGATGTCTCAAACTATGCTCAGCTTTGTCAAAATCACTGCAATCAAAAAACTGCAATCAAATTTGGAAAATATAATAAAAACTAAAACATTTCTCATCTTGTTTGTATAGCTTTGTACACCATGGCTATAATTATCTCATTTGTCTATTCCTATTTCTTTCGTGGGTCTTTTTCAGCAAGATGCCAAATCGGCGGCAGGCCTTGAGGTGTGGCAGCCATGGTATAAGCAGAATAATGAACTCCAGACTGTTGATTTATTGAAAAGTAATGCACACCGGAGGTGTATTTGCTCTGAGGACACAGAAATGTTTAACTGCACTCAGTACATCTGATAGATTTCGGCAACAGTCTGTGAATTTGGAGAATCTGGAATGATTTGAATTCAGATGAGAAAAAAATTCAAACATTCCAGCAGTGTGGGAACGATACTGGTGTCCAAAAGCGCATTCTTGTGAAATAAGAAGTTCATATTAATGCAGTGGTCTGCAGTATACCATGACCAATTCTGATTTAATGACAAGTCATTTTAGCCTTGCAAAATCATGCGGTCTAAAGCGGCAAAGCTGGATCATCCTCTCAATGGAAAATATGCATGGGTTCATGCAGAGGTCATGCTGTTGCAGGAAACCTTTATTGAGCGTCAACAGCATCATAAGACGATATCTGGGTTATTATTCCCTGTGCTGCACAGCTTCTCTTACTCTTGATCAGCCCAATAAGAATAATCAGTTAGACAGTCATAGGCGTGTTCCTCTGCTCTAATGCCTCAGAGATGTGATAGAAGAAGTGGAATGGGACACAGAATGGATCTGGAGACACAAGCAGGTCCTGGAGGATCAAGATCTGCCCGGGACGAGATCAGAGAGGCAAATAAACAAAGAGATAATTTCTGCAAATGGTCATGGTGATAAGAGCTCCTCAAACATGTTCAGTCACACATCCATGCAGGGCACCTGATACATCTCTGTCATGTTGAACAGAGGGAGGAAGAGAGAGAAAGAGAGAGACAGGAGATTCCCACTGAGTCAGTTCAGGTCTCCCAGAGCTCTGGGTTGCAGAGGAGCTTTTTATGGAGACCAGGCTGTGTGTTTTGGAGATTGTCAGCAATCCCATCATGATCAACAGCCAAAGTCATCAAACACAGAACAAAGACACATTTCTTCTCCTGTCTGAGGGTGTGTGTAAAGATCTGTGTGTGTACAGGAGGTATGCTCTCATTGTTATGTAGCTACACCACATCTGCTCTGAGATCAGTTCTGTTCTTCACATGACATGAAGAATTTCAGTTTTCATTCATCAGCATAAAACTGAAGATGTACATAGTGAGCCTGTCACTGAATGTACTGGACCACTAGCAAAAAACCCACAGTGAAAAATCAAAAACCTCTTGTCACCACCCACCTAAGAATAAATCAGAAATGGGTCATTACACTGTACATAACTTTTGCAGTTAACGATATAGACAATTTATGTCACATTTGGGCAACTATAAAAAGTTGACCAGTGATGCCCACAAACATTTTGCAAGTTTTCTGTAAACCTGGTTTTTAAGATAATTGTACATCCTAAATTCCTACATTGATGATGTCATAATACTAGGTAGAAGCAAAGACGGACCTCCCAGAAGCAAATACCTTCAGAAAGCTGTTATTCTTGGATAGTTATTTATATTTAGCTACTTCATAAAAGCAGGGTTGCTTTGTTTATTTGATAACTTGCCAATTCCTAATTCGTAAGGTTGGTTAGTTAGTTTTTTGAGCAGTATGTTGAAGCACAGCTCAGAAGCATGAAACAAAAGTTTTAAAGTCTGAGGAAAAAATTACAAAGTTAATAATTTCCAGATGTACTCATATTTAGCAATCCACAAAGCTGTATTGCAGCTTTACACATTAATACATGTTGTCTGAATAACTAAATATGCTTTTTTCAGTGCATACCCACCTAACAATTTTAGGTTGTAAGAACATGTTCTTAATGTTTCCATTAAATAACAAAATCATTAAAAAATTTATTTTGAGGAAGTTTTAGGAACGTTTTAGACGTTGTATTTTTTATTGCTTTGTTATAAGAATGATACTCAAGATTTTTTAAAATTTAAAAAGTTTTTAAAACATTCTTAAGAACAACTAAACATTTTTGATACATATGATTTATAACAACAAAGATCAACTAATGTTTCGGCAAGAACATTTTTGATAACTTTGATAGAACATTTAGGGAACATTAGCCAATGTTCTGAGAATGTTCCCTGTTACCTGGATATCTGCTACAATATGAAGTTCACTATAGATAGTCCAAACTACTAATATGCAAATCAGCTTGATGATGAGATGAGATTTGTGCGTACAACAGAGTCAGTAATCCCACTGGACAATGTAATTAAATGTTCTGCTGTTCGACTGACATGCAGATTATTACGTTTAAGAACTCAACAATAAGTATATACAGCTACATAATAATTATGGTCATTTTTGCCTGCTAGAGAAGTGTGAACATTTACCACAGTGTTAAAACTTAGAACCGCTCTCAAGTTTCTGAGGTCAGGAGAGATCACCACTAAAACAAACAGCATGCTGGGAAAGTGAATAAGACAAGGAGAGCTTTTCTTTGACCCCCACTGATCAACGTGATAGAAATGTCATCATGACAACAAGAGAACAAGACATTTCCAAACCACATAATAAGAATGGACACTTCCATCTGTTCAGTGGTTCATTACAGGAATACAAATCAAACATGACAAGAAGAAAGATCTAGAAGACATGAGAGGATGATCACAGTGTTACTCTTGAAGAACAGACTCAGCATTAAACAGGATCACAGCTAAAGTTGCTCAGCATACTGTAATTTAAGGTTTAAGTGCAGGTCCCTTTCAAACAATGAGATGTGTGCAGCTCTTAACAAACGTGTGTATGTATGGTTCAGTCATGGAAACAGATCCAGAGAAAGGATATGTACAGCCAGCATGCTTGGAAACTCACCAGGGTTGCCCTTTCTTCCCCGTTTTCCTGGAGGACCTGTTAACAGAGAGTGAAATTTAAATCATTGTGATATAAATAATATAAACCTGTCATATAATATGATATAAACCTTCAAGATGTTCAGTAATTATTTGAGATTAAACGAGTGATAAGATCAACTGGTCATGTGATCTCAGCGTGTCAGCCCTCGTGATGCAACCCACACTATTTAAAATAAAACACAACGAACATGTGAGTATACCTGCTGTTAAACATAATAATTACAAATATTATTTTTCATTTCTTTACCATTAATATTATCATTATTTTATCATTTCCTAATCTGTCCATTTATTATTAAGGGAAATATTTCTGAGTGATTTTAATGAAGGGTAATCTTGCCTAAAAACGTGACAAAAACAACTGTTCCTTCTAAAAGTTTAACACATTATTGCAATATTATAATGAAAAGCCCCAAACAACAGCAGCCATTAAGGCTTCTCATAACACATAGAGTAAAATGTAGTAGATTTTAAGTGAATGGATAAGTCAAACATAACTGTACAACATTGTACAGATATCACTGAACCCCTCCTCGGTGTGAGAAAAATGCCATATCCTTTTCCACAGGCTGGGGCTGATAGCTCTGGGTGGAAGCTTCCCCAGGAGTGTCCGTCCCTCAGATAAGAGAGGTGGGAAAAGACGTCTTATGACAGACACAAGGAAATCCAACAGCAAAAAAAAATCACTGCAACCTCTTCCATCTGCAGCACAATGGCAGCCAAGAATGACATCACATGAGTCCAGCCAAACAAACGCGACGGCTTCTCACAAAGTGGACTAACAGAAACAGACAAAAGAGCATGAAGGAGAAATAGAGGTCAATCAGATTAAATTGAAGATGTTCCTAAAAGGTCCCAGTATAAGAAGCTTTTGGAGAAGTTTGTAAGTTTGCAAGTAAGTTTGTAACTGCAGAAGGGCTGGATGATGTGTGCTCTTCACTTAAACTACTGACGCCGCTAGACCTCAGGGATTAGCTGAGTAATTTCATTTGATTTATCTAAATAAAAATACTCTTTATTCAAATTCAGTAGCTGCTGTCCTCCCCACTCATTTCTAAGAAGTAATGGCATTAATTTTGGCTGCATGCCAAATTGAAGAATAAAAAGACTCACCAATCAAGATAGATGTCTAATAAGTCTGTTTCTCTCCACTATACAGCTACAATTTGCTGTTTCTATCCATTTATTGCTACAATATACTGTGTGAAAAGTCCACAGCATAGATGCAATACTCAGCACATCACAGTCCATCACATGTGATTGTCGTGACATTAGCAGCAGCACACTTCAAACCAAGTGCATACTTCAGCCATAATACCACTGTGGTAAGTAATGCTGGGTATATAATTGTCTGGGTATATAATAAAGATGCTCTGTGTCTCATCCACATAGACAGGGCTCTTCTGGGACATTATGATTTCAATTTCTCCACTGGGATGTTCGGCATCAAAAGTTAGTGGTGAGTCAAGTATGACATTTCTCTGGTTTACCAAACAACTGGGTGTAATAAACACACTGTCCCCTGACAATTCTGGACAGACTGTTCCTTTACTTAAGTAAAATTATTCAAATGCACAAGAGTTTATATAAAAAATAAGCTCTTCCATTTCAAACTTTGTGGAGTATTTTTGCAACAGTTCCCGTGTTCCTTCTGAGGCACATGTGATTCGTTTATAACATTTATTAGTTGCATGAAACTTGATTGCATAACTAAGTTTATAAGTTAGCAATCGTGATGAAGGATGATATTTGGTAATTGGGAAAACACATTGTATCTGGTGCTAGTTAACGTGAGAGGATCACACAAAAATGGAAATTACGGTCTGTGTGAAAAAGTATGACGGGTTCATAAACTGAATGATCAACAGGCATAATGTCTGCTTTTGAATATGTGGATATCATATGGAGAACATTTTGCACACTCTCTTGTATGTTCTTTGGTAATCTATACCAACACCCATATAATGTCTCACATAAACATCACCCTGCTTCACAGGGCATGAGTTGGGCGTGGGAGATTTATTGCAAAGAAAAACTTGGATAAGCATTTTTAGCTTATGCATCTTTAACTGTTGAAAGTATGCTTGCCAAACACACTTAAAGGGAAACATTAACTTCCTGTTCTCATAATTCGAACCATTATAAAAGCTAATCACAAGTTTACGTTAAACATAGAAACTGTATTAATCAAAACATGCTGCTTAAGAAAACAACACAAAGCTACATTTTAAACATCCCATCTAAACAATTAAGAATAATTAGCAGCCCCACATGCAATCCATGCCTGCAAAGCTTGTCATAAATCTCTGGAGATTTCCACAGAATTGTAACACTTTTCATTCGCAAAGTTCTTCACATTGTATCTTGCAATATTTCATGGTGAGTAATATTTTATTGTGCTGTCAGCTACAGTGTGGGATCCTATCATGAGCTTTTCCCCCAAAATCTGTACAGAACATGCTAAACATCCCACAGACACTTTGTGGATCTGATGATTAGTCAACATGATCAGTCAAAATCCACATTTTGAACGTTCCTAGAACTTTTTAACGTTTTTGTTACTAATAGAAATGTTACAAAAATGTTACAAAGTTGTTAGCTGGGTGTGGATCTCACACACACAAATAAATTGGGTTGTTCACATCTCTAGCCGGCAATCAGTCATTTTAACTGGGGCAAGTTAATGAAATCCGGCACGTTCATGGAAAACATTTCCTTCGTGTATGTCTTTAGACCAACACGAGTGCAGTTAAAAAGGAGCAACCGCTTGATAACATTTACACCTAGCTTTCAAAAAGACTTAGCGTTAATTCATTCCTTAACACTTTGATTGCACAGTACTGTCAGGTGCTTGGATATGGGCTCTGGCCCTCCATCAGTGTCGTATTAGGAGTGTGTAATTAATGGGGTCTTTTATTTTAAAATCCATGGGCATTGATTGAACATGTGGTATATGTTAAGATGTTAATTTTTAACACCAAAAACAGGCTCATTTGGAAGAAAGGGTGTGAAAAGAGGGAGGAAAAAGAAGTTAATTGCCCCCTCGTTACCCACCCACCTGCGACCAAATTCAGACCAGACTGAAATAAAGACAACGTCTTAGACGACATCAAGGCTCTAGCTGCAGAGGCTGTTGCCAAAACACTGACCAATAGCCTAAACTCCTAAAACAGGCTGTGTTTGTTCTTTTTTGGTTTTGATTATAAATACAGAACTAATTTTCTTGGTTGCTGTTTGCAAGTTGATGTTTAAATCATTTGTGGGATACAGTATTTTATACTGTATACTGTATACCTATTCTATACTGTATTCTACACTATAAATGTTTGGAAAGGCTAAATTAACTGTTATCAGCAAAAAGAAGACTTTAGATTTTAGATATATACTTTAGATTATGGATTTAGACTTATACATTAGTTATGACAAATCTTTAATGCGTCTAAAGTTTGGATTTATATGTATTATTTGTTAATAGTATCTGTGTGTATATGGAATGGCTAGAAAATGACCAAAGAATCTTTTGAACAGCTTCACAATATTGTACTTTATGTGGTTTGCATCATAAAAGCATTGGTTATAAAACTATACAAAGAATTATACACTCTCCTACAGAAATAATCAATTAATTATAAACATTCTTGTTTGCTTTTCATGTAATATTCATTCTTAACCCCCTCATAAGGATTTTAGTGCAGATATCTGTCTCTGTGGGCTTTTCTTCCTGCTACTGTCTACAGACATGGATAAGAAACACTAAATCAAATCTCTGCTTAGGTTGTTATTTATAGCGGTTACACATGGATATCAAGAACTTGGACATTCACAAGAAGCACGTGCTATAGGGAGAAAGCAATGTAAAAAACAGCCATCGTCCAGATTTTGATTTAATGTGATCCATATAAGCTCTTCAGCCGCTTACATATGGTTCAAGAGTTGAAACAATGAATCAGTCCAGCGTTTATAGTGTGCAGAAAACAACCCCACAAGTGATGAACAAATGCAATCAAACACAGTTAGACTCAAACTAGACTTTTACAGTTTTTGAACAATGCACTGACACTAGGGTACAAGCACCAGCAATATAATCTAAATGATCAAGCAGTCTTCAAAAGCTCATTTATCTGATGCATAAACGAGACTTCATCTTTATCATTCTGTTCTCTGAAAAATCACTTCATTCCTTTTGAAGCAGCAAATCATGAAAACACTGGATGAGGATCAACTAAAACAGCAACATCATTCTTCAGAGCCGTTTCACAATAGCTGTCTTACTTAAACCCAGAAACAAGAGCGATTGCGGGCCAGAATATCCAACTACTGAAAAACACGGGCTGCTCTCTGCCTTCACTGGCTTTGAATAATGGCACACTGTATTCTCTGCCTGATCTTTTCAAATAACTGATGTGGTTGGAAGGAGGCTGGACTGCCATAATCTTATCATAATAGTTAGCGTATGGGCTATGAGAGGTGAGCAGCACACAGCCTCACAACCTCACAAAAAGCAGCCTCACAAATCTATTGACTCATGATTTGCTAGTAAATTCCAATGGCAGTCTGGAATGCTACTCGTTCTAATCTGTATATAATGCTTTACTAACAGTCAAAATCTACTTCGTTATATACAACTATGGTTTGATTATAGTGTAACCTTATGGCCAGAGTATGTTGCAAGGCACACACTACACAAGCTGAAATCTATGTTTTCTGGCACAAAGTCTATTACTAAGACTATAGGTTGCCAAATGCTATATGTGTTACAGAATGCATTATGCTTAGCCATTATATCTGAATTTGGGCCTCGGTTTGATTCAAATGAATCTTTATGGCATTGGATTTGATTCTGATACCCCAGGGTTTCACTTCAAAGAGCCCCTGCGGAGGAAGTTATGAGCTGATCTGAGCTTACAGTAAACACTCTAAATTAAGTGATCATAAAGCTGTGATGGGGTGAAAACACCATTCTGAAACTTAAACATAGCAATGATTAAGAAAGAACTCCAGTGTAAGAAAACCAAGCTAAACTGATGTTTTTGGATCTGAGTCAATCAAACATGCTTACATTCATGGACTGCTTTGGAAAGATCTGCTAAAACTGAAGTTATGCCTTTGAACGTGCATATTAAATTGATTGTGTTTATTTAGAATTAATCCAAAAGAGGTAACATACTTCTGAGGAGATCATAACTTGGCTCTTTCAGAAATTGAGATGAAATATTTCTCTATTAAAACAATCCATAGCAGTCTCAGATCCTCTGAGATTCTCTGAATCAAAGGCATATTTCTTAGAACTTCACAGGTTAGCAGACCCGTACAGCTGTCATCTGTCTAGATGCATGCACACTGCAGATGTTGAGTTTATAATTAGAATGAGAGCCAATCAGCTTGTTTATCATGGTCACGTTGCAAAACAGGCTACCTTCTGTTTACACTGTTAAATTTTTTCGCAGATCAAAGACAATATCAAAAGCAACAAATCACATTTCATAAGTTCATTAATGAAGGTTAGGCCTAAAAAACTGACCTGAGGACAACGTTTACATTTCTTGGCTCAGTAATTGTAGAAGTCAAAACAAGCTGCCAAATGAAATGGGAAGAGTTTAGATAGTGAAGAGCTTTCAACGTACAATTATAAATGACAGTTCTTTGGTAAAGGAGAACCCAAACGTTTGTTTCATACTTCATGCTTCATAAACACACCTGTGATGAACAAGCCAGGCTTAGCCAAATATTCTCACACAGGAGGCAAATCTGTTGAGTTTATATATGAAATGATAATATTTACATCTGGCCTCTGGCATCAGTAATGACTTCAATACTGTAGGAATCAATGAATGTTAAACAACAGTGAAAGAAAAATAGGAACAGATGCAGTGAGTCATCAGCTGACTCAATCAGTTTGTTTGCATGCATTATGCACAAGAAAAGAAACGTCGAGTGTCAATCAAACTATATAGACTTATAAACTATAAAGTATTACTGCACTGAAAAACATTCCAATTTACACAAATGCAAATTATATCAGACTGCTTTAATAGTGTCTTAATATAAATTTTTAGTCTCTACAGAATCCATCCTCATTTACTTTCCCTGTATGAAAAAGATCTGTGTGAACATTCTGCTAACGTTCTGCTTTTGTGTTTAGTGCAAGTAGATACAAAGGATTTGGAATGATGAGGGTCAGTAAACAACGACAGAATACAATGTTGAATACAGAATGACAATGTTTTTGTTAGTGAATTATTTAGTAAGAACAAGCTGCAATTCATCAAGAGGCCATCAGCCAGCTTCACATAAAGACACTGAGACTATGATAAAAGTGCATTCTAGTGGTATATAGACTCCAAGCTAATTTATCTGTTCATTATCATAAAGACTCCTTTTTCAGTGACTGTCCTGTAAATCAGACATTAAGTATCATATGATTTATCTTTATTTACATTTTACATTTATGCATTTGGCAGACACTTTTATCCAAAGCGACTTACAGTGCATTGAAGTTATACATTTTCTTAGTACATGTACTCCCTGGGAATCAAATCCATTACCTCTTGCGCTGCTAATGCAATGCTCTACCACTGAGCTACAGGAGAACTTACAGATCTATTTGTGTAACTCTATATAGGCTGCATTCTTTCTAAAATCAACTTTGCAGACTAGAAGAAACAGGAAGAGCCAAAGGAAATGCAGGAACATTGTTTGTGTTTACTAACACAGTTCGCGAATTCCACTGAGGTGGCTTGTTATTCTGAAAATAATGCTATTGTATATGAGAAACAGTCTGGTGAGGGTAAAATGCACACCAGTTGTGAAAACATTCCCTGTTCATTATTCTGGCCACCAGCCGAAAGCTTTTCTCCTGCAGCCCTGCACAGGAAACAGACAGAGAAGACAGAATGACACCAGGCCTCCTCTCATATAGAACCTCTAGAGGTCTGCCTTCTGACCTCTAGAGAAGATAGACGCTGTGTGCATCTAGACGTGTGAGCAGACAGAGCGCAGGAGATCTCCAGGTTGGGGGGTTATGCATGGCTCCAGATATGGTGACCTGGTGTTTTCACAGGGTGTAAACGGCACTCCTGTTGGAAGGCTCCAGAGTCTGGGAGATTTCTGTCACCCAGCTAAACAGACACGGCTAACTCAGATATGAAAGCTGCCCAGAGGAAATCTCAGCAGGAGAGTGTCATTGTTTAGAAGAGTGGAGATGGTGAAGAATGAGCCAGTGAAGACAGATTTCTGGCCCACAGAGGAAAATGAAAGCTGGATAACCGGTTTTTGTGGTCTTCTGCTTTCCCGCCTCCCTCAGACAACACTGAGACACTGGACAATAAATATAATGTAAATCCTCTTTCTTTTGTGGATTGTTTAAAGTGGAGACATGGAGATATATATATAAAACAAAAGGATTACAATACATGGTTTGCTGCATTTGATGCATGCAGGGAAATTAACGTGCACGCATAAATATTTGCTGTGATGAGCACATATGTTTTGTGTTTTGAAAGACAGTCCTCAAGAGGTCAAAAAAACGAATCTTGCTGAAGTTCTCTTAAGTATGAGAATAATTCTAACTGACAGCTCAATAATTCTCCCCTTTCTATTAGGAATGAAACATTGTTAGTGCTAAGCAGCTATAATAAGGGTTTATTTCTGACAGTCTTATACATTTTAAAATGAGGATGACATAAACCATATAAATTAAAAGAAAATATTATTAAATAATATTTAAAGCTAAATAAATTAAAGCTGAGATAGATGTCATAGCAGTTCCCACATGAGGTATAATACATGTTCTATGGTTCTCATGTGGGTGATAGAAATTTGAGTCCAGCTTGCACCATTTATAATTCCCTGTCTTCTCTCTACTACATGCTTAAATAAAGTGGCAATAACAAAATATTAATTATCATTGTCAGAACAAAACAACTGAAACAGGAGCTGTCCACACAGGACATGTCCTTGCCTTGCCATATGCAATATTTTTAAATTGTCTATGTAAATTAAATCTATGTAGCCACTGCCCCATCCAGTGTATTGAATCTCAAGCATGTCAAATGTGTTGAGTGTGTTTATTAGCACCAGAGTTAATGTGCCTATAAACACCTTCTGTTCTTCAAGCTTACTGTAACACAAGAGTAAGCCCTGACTCTAACAGACTGCAGTACAGAAGCTCTAAAGACATTAATCTGCACTCAAGTTCCAAGACTGTAAGCGTGAGTTCCTCATCCACAGTTATCTGGCCAAACAACAAGCATTTTAATGTTAGATTTTACTGTATCTGAAGACTAAAACAAATGGACATATTTTACACTGTTGTGTTTTTAGTAAGACACAGTTGGTGATTCATCTGTTTGAGTGGCGCTTTTAAGAACATTACGTTCAAGCTTTTCAGCCATCAGAGAGTCACGACAAACCTTAAGAAAGAGCACCAGTCTATTAGTCAGCAATAAGACAGCCACTTTCAATAGAAGTCCTCTAATTCTCTCCTCCTGTGCCTGGTCATGTACCACAGTATGTTTTCTTTGGCCCCACTGAGCAGAGTTCACATTTAAAGCTCATCATTATAGTATTAGTAAAAAATCTGATCTGTGTGAGTTACTGGGTTAAACAAGGCATGAAGTGTTGGCATCTCTCCTGGCGTTGCAGATCTATACTTAAAATAATTCTGGGACTGATGTTCCAGTCTGAACCCCACACTTGATCTGCATTGAAGATGACATTTCAAAGAGAAGTTCGGGACAACTCCTGAGTGGCAGTTCACACTAATAAAGTGTTCAAAAAGCAATTGAACATATTTTGTAAATCTAAAGCCAAATTATATTTTTGTGTATGGAAGGTCAAAATTTTGTCTGAAGAACGAAAAATCATGATTTGTTTGAAAAGGTTCCTCCTCAGATGACACGGTGAAGTGTTAAACTGAAGACTGAAGTGGATCAGGACTCACACATGCTGCCAGGACTCATTGAGATGCACCATCATGTCTGGTGGAGAAAATGATGACATAAACGGTGTGATGCTTTCAGTAAAGTGGATGTACACAGGAAATTTGGTCTAGGCCACAACAGTATTTGCTTTGAGACTTCTATGTCTGTTCTCTGTCACTCTCTTTCTTATGTGCGCAAATACATCCACAAATACATCCACAGCACTAGAAAATATGTCCACCCATATGCAAATTATAGTTCTCTGCAAAATCTAAGACAGATATCTGTTCTTTCGGTATTATTTAGACACCCCGCTAAGAACTGACAGGCCTTATAATTCAACAACAAATACCGAACGTGCAATAAAAAGACATGTGTGATCTCTTTCATCTGATTTATGTGGGCCTGTGACAACCAGCAAAACATGAATGAGGCCACATAATGAAGTTTTAGAGGTATGTTCATCTTTCTGAACAACGGCATTAATTTTGTCCTCAAAGACACGCATAAGAACTCCGACTGTAATTGTAAAGGATTTTTTCTTCTATGTGCACATAACTGATTTCTTTCCTCAGTTGTCCCACATGGGGAACTGGGTTTGCACACATCTTGGGGCTGTTGGCTTCTAGAGAGATGCTGGGTCGAAAAGTTGACTCCTTCAACTGAGGGATTTAGATGGATGGAGAAATATTCACGCGTAAAAATATCAAAAGAAGACCAACCAGTGCAGTGATGACATCAGGGAGAGTGTGTGTGGAGTGGAGGTCCAGTGTGATCTTTGATAGAAAGTACTCTCTGACTCTAGATAGCTGTGGCATCAACATATTTTCTCAACAGTGCTGCTCTGAAGAGGCCCTTATAAAAGGGAAGTTATTCTGGACTTCGGATGGAGTCGTACCAACAAAATCTGTATTCATACTCTCTCCCTGCATCTTTATATAACACACACATTGGTGAAGAAACTACCCAAATTATTTATTGTTGCAGTTTGTGCTATCAATCAAACGATTTGGTTTGTTTTCAGTTGCATATTTGCAGAACCTAAAATGTGTAAAGCTGAGAGCTCAGTGTGTTTGTGTTCATACAGTGCATGTGCATGTAAAAAAAATCCATCCACCTGTTTGGTATATGAGCAGCTGCGGTAGGTATGACAGCCGCATAAAAATCCATAAGATTCATATGAGGGAAAACACGTAAATCATTTAGGGGATCACAGTACTCACTGAATCCTGTATTTGTTTAACACAAGCAAAAATAATTTTTTGAGACAAAATTCTCATGAGGTTAAGATATTCGGCACCTTACAAATTCTAAACTAAAACTCAAAAACTGCCTCTATGAAAGCTTCATAAAATTTTACACTGCTGAACAATATCTGGAATGTAACAACAGATATTTTGAAAATCACAACATGCACTGAAGTTAACTTTTAACAACAGTTTTTTCTGTTCAATTTCAGTTCAGAGACTCTAATAAAAGATGCACAGATCAGAACAAAAATGAAACATGCTTTGTTTTGCTAAGTACAAACAATGATCAGTAACAGCTATCAAGTGAGCTGAAAATGATCGCATTTGTTGACAGTCAAACATGTGAAAACATTATTGCCAACTTGATTATTTTTTCAACCTCATACATCCAGGAAGCAATTAGCAAAATATAGAGGGCTTGTTAATGATTAATACAAATTACATCTTTACTCTAAAATTAACCTGACAAAGAAAACCTCGCTCATGAGGAGTAAGAGGTTATGACCAAAAAATGATGTAAAAATGTTCTTGTGCATTAATTTGGATACGAGAAGAAAAATCACCCTGTTGCCATTGGCAAAGTTCTGCCCTCATCAGTAAGCAAAGTAAAATTGTCCCTAAAGAGGGAAACTGTGTCAAAAAACATAACACCACCAAGTAATTTTCCCACAAGTCAAATTATAATTAAACTGTGCTATGTGTATAATCTGATTATAATTTGTATAAGCAGAACACAGTCTAGAGCCAAGACACATGTTCAGCAGTTGGTGTCAAACAATTCCTGCTCTTATCATCAACTTTCCAACTTTATTACAGTAATTCTCACAAGAATAGCCCAGGCTGACCTTCTCAGTAAGGGATGTCCTCAGCGCACAGGTTTTTAGTAAATCTTCTACAGACCAGTCATCGCCTCAGTCCGCTGGGCCCCAGTATCACTAACAATACTTAAGTATGGAGGAAGCCCTCTAACCCTGTGATTCAACTTTGTTAGGGGTGTGTGCTGCGAATCTCAGCTGGGCTAACTAAGAACAGGTTTCTGAGCTGACCGTAATGATAACAACGTAGTCGGTTACAGTAGGTAGTTAACCAGCTGGCATGTCCAGATTAACTATTCAAATAAAGACAAAATTGCATGAATAATAATTACCACTGACAGTCTGTTTTTAAGTTAAAGCAAGACCCAGACTACCAAGAAATAACAGTTAAATGACAAAGAAAACATAAAGATACTCTTTAATATGGAAATATCAAAATCAAAACAACATGCCTCCATCCCTCCTCTCACAAAATATCTGTGAAATGCCGAGCTGCTCCAACCGCGCAGGTCATGTGGGAATACTGCGTGTGATAAAGCTCTCCAGTGCCGTATCCCTGCAAGTGAAGCTCTGTGAATGCCTCTTTATTCAGCCTGCCTGCCTCAGATCCATGTGAAATGACTCATATCTGCAGCTGATTATGATAAGCATCTCCTGTAGATGCTTCAGAGGTGACCTTTCTGAGGAATGACATGATGTTTGAAGATACTCTGATACAGAACCAGTGAAAGGTCAGGGCTGCAGTCCTTTAGTGAGACATATGGGAAATAAATGACCAAAATAAGAATTTGTTTGTATTCTGGCAGGTGATCAGAAGGAGAAACAGTGATCTCTGACAGATAAGAAAACAGCACAGAAAAAAACAAAAAAACAACATTTGGTTAATAATCAAAGCATAACAGACCGATCTTCTTTCAAGGCAGTAATTTTAACAATCAGTTAATACAACAGAAACAATGTAGAGTATTTATTTCATAAGTGTCCCTATCAGTGCTGAATAAAATATGTCAGTTAAGAAATATTGGCTAGGTAATTTTTCCCTTGATAGGTAGTTACACCAAGGTAAACGTCACTGTTTCTATGGCACATACTTACACAGACCCGTAACAGTGTGCTAACTTTTACGAGCGATCAGTCTTACTAATTTCATCTGGAGTACGATATAAAATTCACATTTTCTTCATAAAGCCTAGAAATCTAGTTAGGTTTGTTTTTCTTAGAAATATTTGTGTGAAAGAGTAAGACTGTGTTTATCTTGTGCTCTGCTCACAGTGGGAAGACATTATGACTCCACAGGACTTCATCACAGATGTGCTGTAGTACCCGGTGAACTGCATACATTCCACCATATAGTAATCTAACACTGCTAACTGCAATGCAACTGGGTAACCAGCACCAGCTTGTGCAAATCAATCACTGGAAAACAGCTCCTACATCCCCTTTATCCAGCTTTAATCCAGGAAGACTTTACAAGTAGGTCAACCGCAGGAACACTTCGCCCGCAGTTCTTACCATCCAACTGCATGTTAACAGCGTACGCGCTTAGCCTGCTGGAGTCTGATCATGTAACACAGGACAAGCTGTGCATGTAATGCAAAACAAGAAGAAGCAATTTTGTTGCTCAAGCTGGCCTCTATTGTCACCAAGCTGCCTGCAGCATGTCTGCAGAAAGTGGAAAAGGGCAATATTAAAGTGCGTAATAAACAGATTAGGTAAATGATGGAGAAAGATGGGCTTTGTATGTTATAAAACAAGACTCACTCACTAAGGGCTTGTGATGAGATAGGGTTAAGTGTGGTGGGATTGCAAAGAGTGAACTTTGTCAGTTGATATATCAACACGCATTACTGACCAGCTAACTGTATATAAACCCTTAAGTAGATTTAAACCTTTACCTTTTAAACAATAGACATGCATCTATCCACAGACCTACACAATCTATGACATGACAAATAATGTGGGCACTAAACATACCCAGTATAACAACAGATAGTTTATTTGTGTATTAGATTTGAGCAAAAGAAAGCAATTACTTTTGTGAAAGTAGTTTAAAGTGAGCTTGCATGTAGTATTGACAATGTTACTTGTTGGTAATGTTTAGATGTTTTTATTTATAACATTTATAACATTTTTGTTATACACATAATCTGATGTGAAATTGTCAAAATTACAGTTTTATTTCCCAAACAAAGACCAACAAACTTTCTACTCAATCCCAAGATGAATATATATTTATGATCTAAGTTTAAGTGTTTACAACATTTATCAAACCTATAGCATTGTCATCATGTCTGTGTCTCCCACTTTAAAACTTGTTTCTGCATCACTAGGAGAGATGTACTGAGTGAGCGGGTGAGACACAGAGATAGAGAGAGAGAATCACGCAGAGCATCTGCCACAAGGAAACATTTAAAAATGTGTTAGACATTCCACTGTCTGAACAGCAGGGGTCCGAACATCTAAACTCAACCACCTCCATCACACCTGGAGACAAGAGACACTGACCCAGAGGGAGGAAGAGATAAACAAGACAAACACACAGAAAAGAGCAACTGAGGTATTTGAGAGTGCAGTTAGTGTTGTGCAGTGTGCATTTAAACCTGTCAAATCTGCAGAGATTTTCAGAACTGTAAATATATACATTTAAGGTGTAAGTGCTGCCTGAATGACTATAAGACACAAAAGGTTGCATACAATAGTACAATTTCTGTTACATATAGTAAATGTGATCAAATAATCCAAATAACACTGTGCTTATTGGTTTGCCCCTGCCTTATGAACCAAAGATGTTGTGGTGGATGTTAACAAGCTAAGAGGGGAGAATTTTTGAAGCTTCCATTAAACTCTTGGCCGAGTAATTGAGAGCACATTGTGTCAAAGCAGATTAGGTCTCTATTAAACTAAAATGAACACATTTTCTCATTCCTTCATAATTGCACACCATTTTTCACACCACAACTATTTACATCAAGTCTGGTTTAGAACAATATATTTATTTGGCAGTCAGTTTATCAGTATCTAAAAAAGATATTTTTTGCCTTTGATTGATCATCACCGTATAATATTTTGGACAGTATGATAAAGTTAAAAATTCATTATTGTACTTTTACATTTTAGTGTGCATTCTTTAGTCCACATAGGCCCTTACACTTAAGTCACACCTCAGAATGTGTGTTGGCCATGTGAAGAATATACATCGGCTTGCTTCCTGTTTGTGTTTGTATGTGTCAGAGCTTTGGGAGTCCTGGATAAGTCTGTCAGTCATTGTCTCTGATACCCTTTCACCTCTGCTGACACAAAGGTCTTCTCCTTGCAAATGTTACTGGCAGGGTCATGACCTCTGACACTTCTGACCTGAGATCTAAGATTGATTTACAGTGATGCTCTGTTAACTAGCCATAGATAGTCACTGACAACAGTGCACACTTATCTGTTGACTGTAGCATAGCTAAATATTAAGTCATATTAATATACTTCTCTGTATGGTAACACTGTTGCAATGATCTAAAGACACGCACTTCTTATGTTTGACCACCACTATGTTCTTTCTAACAAAGCTGGTAGACAAAGATATGTTTGTGGAAAAAGAATATCTACCTTACCTAAATAGTTATGCATTTTAATGAGGGCTTAACTCATTTTGTATTTGTATTTGTTTTGTAAGAATCCAAACCCTCCAGTATCCATCTTTTCAGCCACTTTTCCAGATTTTGGCAAATCTGGAAACAGCTATTTAACAGGTCATTATGAGCAGGTTTTTGAGCTGACCGTAATGATAACAAATGTAGTCGGTTACAGTAGGTAGTTGACCACCAGCTGGCATGTTCAGATTAACCATTCAGATAAAGACAAAATTATGCTTACCACTGTTGTATTAAAAATGGGCATTTTAAAGTTGTGAAAATGTGTTAAAGATGGCAGATCATCATAGAGAGATCCTTGTTTCTAAAACATTTCTGATACATTCAGTGTAGATAAAGATATGTAGGATATGTAAAAAAAAAAAGAAGAATATATGCAATCAGAGTAAAAACTTGTATATCGCAGATGGATCTCTAGAGATTGTGGTTAGAAACAGGGAATAATAAATAGTAATAAATAAAAATAAGAATAAAATAAAATAATAATAACAATAATAAAAAATAAAATAAAATAATAATACAAGCAACAAAGGGACAATGCTGATGAAGTCTGTTTTTAAAACGGCGTTTTAGTTTTGCCACCCAACATTACACACACACAATAACTAAATTCTTTTTACCTTGATATGCTTTTTTAAAGAGTTGTGATAGTTCATTCATAGGAGTGATTGTTTGCCGTGGCTTGCTTAAAGAACTGACAGATATTAAAGATTTTAAAACTAATTAAAATACTACATTTGATTTGTTGATCTGTGTGGATTATTGCATTAAATCTATCTACATATTATAGTGATTAAATGATAGAAGGAATTTCTAACATTATGAGCTGGGGGGAGATTACAATTGTGTGTAAAATCCTGCATGGTTTTAGGCCCTGTATAGTGGATGTCAACCCAAAATCAAATTTAACATGAGTGAGATACAACCTTCCACCAGATCCCCCTTTGACCCTGCCTCTGTGGAAACTGAAAGCATTACAACTCATGGGTCCTGACACAACCTCCAAGAAATCCAGCTTAACCTTACAATCACTCAAAGTCATCTTTTTTCCAAACCAGCTTGGCCTCTCCATCACTCCACTCCCATATGTTCATGACAGAGGTGAAAACCAAGCCTGCCACTTTCAGTCACTTTCTAGTAAGCACAGGTGATTTATACTGCCCGAACGTAGCGATGTTCAACTGTGCTGGTCTTTGTCAGCCGTTATTCCCGACCTCTGCTCTCTAGTTCTACCTCCATCCTCACCTCACGACTTCTTTCCTTCACCACATGAGGAAGTGCAGGCTTAACAACACAGGATCTGCCATTAGCAGAAACTGCAGCTTCACGCACATTCCCCAGCCAGCTCTGCTGGACTCCGACTGCGTCTCAAACATGAAGAGGAAAACTCAGCACATTCTGAAGTGAACTCAGGATTAAAAATAGATTAGTTTGGTTTCTCTGAGCCCATTGAATTGAAGATCACCATTAAAATGGTCCGTTCCCCATATTGCTTATCATAACAAAGAGCAGGGTCTGTTTTTCTTTAAGACTGTATCATTATTTCATAAGCTCATGGTCAGACTGTTAGGAGAGAAGATCGTGTGGTGTTTGTGGTTCATGGTGAATCCTGACATGGTGATCCAATGGTAGAAAAACGTACAAAATAATACGCTTTTGTGACTAACAGCATGCATTTATCTTGAAACATTCATCTCTTGGGGATGAGTGCAATTGGGGGTAAGGACTATAACCAATTTAACCAGGCAATAATAAATGCATTTTTACTGCGCCTTTTATGTTGCATTTCTAAAAGGTCAAAGTTTCTACAAAGCCCACCATGATTCTGAGGATTACTGCATGTCACTCTTAGTAGAAGAAAGAGACCATACAATCACTCTCAGTCTAAAAACAAACAGACAGCGCGGTGCTGTGGTTAAACCTCAGAGATCATTGAAATCTAAGTGTACACTACAAGACAAAAACTTTGCACACATAAAGATGCACAGTTCTGTAGTTTTGGTGCACTTAACAGAACTAATGGCAGGTTATGTGTGTCATTAATAAGATAATATTCCTCCCAGAGTGCAGTTGTGATTCCAGAACCTCAGGCAAACACATGCAGATAGGATAAAAATATACAATACAGGACAAGAAATAGGCATCCGGTTGCATTCTCACAATTTCATTGGCTGAGACAGTGTGCACACCTGTAATCTGGGGATTGCAAGAAACACGGTCAGACATTTTAGAACAATGTTCTGTTCATATAGGTGGAAGAAGGTGGACATTCAAGGACTGCTAGTAGAAAATCACCCATTTTTTTAATCTTGGAGCCATTCTGATTTAGGAGCAGTTCTGAATTCCCAAACCTAATCATTCACTGTTATGCATTTGGCAGACATTTTTATCCACAACAATTACAATGCATTTGGAGAATAAATCTTATCAGTCCATGTATTTCTTGGGAATTGAACCCATGACCTTGGTGTTGCCTGCACTACGGTCTACCATTTGAGCTACTCCAGCAGCAGCTACTCCAAATATTCTTTTGAGAAAGTCACTAAACATATGATTGTTCCCTATGGTCAGTTTGGACAAGCATCTGCTAAATGACTTTCTTCCTGTATCATCTAGGGTACTTCAAATAGGTGTGTCGGGTTAAGAATTCATACTTGTGCTATGACCCATGTTTCTCTGTTTCCAGTTGGGTAACGAGACCGCAGGGGTTCTGTGTTTGCTCTCAACTGCACTCCATTGAATCACAAAAGGGGAAGAGGAGTCAAAAGTCAGCAAAAGTCACTCTCTCACCTCCCGATGAGTGGCTGCGGACCAACAACTGTCAGCATCACCTCCCTATCCAAGGGCCGCACCACAGGGGCCCCATTTTTCTTATAATGATTTTATAATCATTATTTTAAAGCAATAACACATGAGCTGCTTTAAGTAATGGCCCTTTAAATCCCATCCTCACTGGAATGAGATCTAATAGGAAATAAAGAGCAAGTAATCCTCTCACTCATCCTCAACAGGCTGTGAATAATAAAATCCTCACTCACTGTGTTGGACATGTACTAAAGGGCTGTTTTTTTTTATTCTGGATTTGTTGATTTCCAAATGCATGGAGGGAATGTTGACAGAGACAGCAGCCAGGCCTGATGCCACAAAGTCCATGGAGGAAATTGCAGTAAATCCCTGGGAGATTAACTCATACTCATGGCCCTGGGAGTCCTGGAGAGAAGCCGTGTCACAACCCACCAATTCAAAGAATTAGATAAACATGCTTTTTGAAAAATGGACATGACAGTGTATAAATGAAGCCTTTCACATCAGTTAGCTCAACTGACACTGACTCCCTATGTCACCTACTTTTTCTGTGATGTTTATCAATGGTGCATTGAAAGCATGTTATCGTGTAAGCAATGATGATTGTCGGGGTTTGACGGTTGTGCAAATCATGTTTGTGCTGCCCTTATTCCCACAAAAACAAGCTTTAACACCAAATACAACAGCAAGGAAAAATCCAAAGAGTATACGTTGCTTGACCCTGGTTTGTGACCTCTAACATGTTTTTTTAACTTTTCTTATATATGTTTCTCTTGCTCACTCTCGCTCACTCTTTCATTCACTCACTCCCTCCCTCACTCTCAGTCCTGTCTTCATTTATATCCCACTAGAAAACACTTCTCTCCTTTGCATTGGGAAACTCAGAGTATGTGGAGAGATGGAGAACAGGATGTTCCCAGTTGCACAAGACATGGATTTAAGGCCTCCTGATACAACATGTCTAAAAGCACTGCTGAAGAAATTATTTCACACAGAAAAGCACAACCTCATAATGTAGACTAATCTAAATCAAGTTTTATCCAAACTGTGGTGCACCATTTGTATGCTTTAGGGTCAAACCGCTCTGCAAAGCTTTTGCAGATTTCAGCGCTATCAAGCACTCCGTGGTGGCTCTCAAATGGCATGTGTATAAACTCAGATCAATCAGGCAGTTTAATGCGAGTTGAATCGCTTCCATTTCAATGTCGTTACAGCCACACTCCATTCATTTCTCTTCTCTGTTTGGTGTATCATTTGTCATCTTTTATGAGCTGTAAGATAACCTGAGCACTGTTTACACATACATTTTCAACAGTATCATTATGTGTAATGGAGTGTCAAACACTATGTTAATACAAGCTGTCTATAAAGATTTTTGGCTATTGAAGCCAAATGTTAGTTTTGGGATGTTTTTAGAAAGTACTTTAGAAAATTATGTTAAAGGGACAGTTTACCCAAAATGAAAAATCTTTCATCATTTATGTCATCCCTCTTATGTCATTCCAAACCAGTTTGACATTTTTTGCTTCTGAGGAACACAAATGAAGATTATTAGTAATCAAACAACAGTGGCACCCATTGACTTCCATTGTATGGACACAAAACCTCTGAGACATTTCCCAAAGTCTCTTCTTTTGTGTTCCACGGAAATAAAAGTCTCTATAGGTTCAGAATGACAAGAGGGTGAGTAAATTATGGGAAAATGTTTGGGTAAATTACCCCTTTAAACCATGGCTCAAATTGTCCCAAACCAGCCCAACATGGTAACGTTTGCTCCACCAACAGTATTTGTCTGAGGCAGGCTAATAGCCACAGTGACTAAACAGCAAAAGCATATATTTAGCCTTGAAAAGCATGACATGGCTATTTACTAAAAACTAAGAATTTACAGTCTGCTATGAAGAATTATGGAGGAAAGTAAAGAGGCTGTCAGGGCAACGGTACTCCCACATGGAGTAACTGAGGAAAATAAGCAACGATTTGCATTTTTAGAAAACAAAAACACATATGTAGGCCATCTCACCACAGAGTCCAAAGTCAAGTACCCAAAACAATTATATCACCTGCTGTTGTATGATTGTAATGCTAGTTCCAGTGTTCAGGAGAGGCTGACATAAAAAGCTGTCAATGTATCATAATCCTGGAATAGACCCTCAAAAGTGGATACTTTCCCACAGTGTGCAGTGCCATCAGTTCATGAGGAACATTAACAGCTGGAGTGCTGCTCTTATTTAGGTATGCCCTTGTTTAGCGGCTCCAGCCAAAAAGCCATCTCCTAAATAAAAGTGTTGAATGATTCACTGACGCTGTGTGACAGGATGGGTGATTAATTACGGTAACATCAAGGCCATGTTGTAACATCCCTGCCAAACTGTTTTTCTAACAGCAAATGAAATATGTTCAGAAAGACATTTGTGCTTGTGTTATGACAACATTTTCCACAAGCTCTGTTTAGAGCATTGTGAACTTAGAGATACAAGCATGTACTGATTGTTTTTCTTATTGTCCATAACAGGATGCCATTAAGGTATTTTTTGTCAAAGAGGCAACAAAATACCAAGTAACATATGTTTCTGCCAATAGATAATTTAATGTTAAATAATTAACCACAGTTTTTGTCTAAATCAGCTTTGAATCTCTTTTTTTACTCTAATAAACGTTTGATGACCAGACTGATAAAAGCCTAGTAAAAAATAATAAGTAATACATTTAATTCGTTTCAGTAATTTACTGAGATACCAAAATAAAATTAAATTTAAATGATATTTTTTATTTATGTATTGTACTCTTGGGCTGAAAATTTGGGTCAATAGGCCTTAAATTGAATCTTGACTAGTTCACAAATGAGTTGATTAGAGAGCACTCCTAAAGACATGGATCTCTAGTGAACCACACTGCTTAGTTTCCTCATGCCCTGATCCGTACCACATGTCCTCGAGTGAAGAGACAGTGGTGAAGATTTAGCATCCACAGGGTCTCCTGCCACAATTCTCAAACAATCCCAGTTCAAAGGTCTCATCACCTGCAGGGTTTGTATGTGTAACAGACACTTAATTTGTTGTAACAGAATATTTTTGCATTGCAATTAAAAAGTAGGGCCAAAGGGTATAAAATTTACCAAAAAAAACATTAGGCGTCAGGATGGGAAAAATGGAAAGCAGATTACAAATGATGGCATCATTTTTTTAAAACCCTCCTAAAACCACTATTCCTCATTTTACCCTCTTCTCCTCTGTAACATGTCTAGAAAGGTTAAAGGTCAAAAGTATTAGAGCAGTCTAACTACCTCCATCTGGTCTGACACTATCTGCCATATCCAGCCACATATATGAATGAGCACTGTGGGCTCCACCTAAAGACTCAGATTCAATTCAGAACCGCAGACACAGTGAGGGGCATTGTATCTGTCTGTCTGCATCTCTGTCTTTCCATTTGTTTTATCCTGTTATGTCACATCCTTCATACCTGTCCTAATTCCTTCAGCATATGTTCAGGAGTGTGAAAGACTGATGTGCCACAATGAATCTAAGACAAAACCCCAGAGAGAAGAGTTATTTTTAAAAGGGTGCTCTTTCAATTGTGATACTTTATCAAGCTCTCATTAACGGTTCGTTTAAGTATCTTCATCCCATATGACATGACAAAGCTACTTAAGTATTTGTCTCATAACTTTATCTCAGATGTTTCTCTTAAAATTATTTAGGAGAAATAAAAAAGAAACAAATGAAATAATTGTTTACAACCAGTTACAATGCAGAACTTTAAAATGAAGGTGGAAAGCATGGCCCAAAGAATTTGAAGTTCATAGTGAAATCTCTATTTAAGCACAGTTGGAACATCGATAAGATCTCTTCTCAAACTCACATGTGAGATTACTACGGCCTGTTTCTCAGGAGTAAAATCTGAAAAGGAGATTTAAGCCAAATTCGCCATTGCTCTCTATCAAATCTTATTACTGTGTAGGAGCAATAACTGATACATGAAAGAGATCTCATTCGTGAGTTTTAATGGGACGTTTGAAATGCCATTTGATCCAGTACAGCATTGGTGAAAACACCACTGTAGATCACCAATTATACACACACGTGCAAACAAATACACTCAAATCAACTCTGATTAGCCCTCATGAGAGAGAGATACACCCTGACCTGTAAGAGATTAAATTATAAACACATGCTCCACTGAGCATACAACTGGAATCAGGAGGCAAGTCAAATCTAATCCATAGCATAATAAAAAATTTGTGTAGCCATCAAAACAGTGGTTATAGTCAACACTCACATTTGTAGCAGGAAAAGACAGGAAAATCAAAGGTATGTAGCATAATTAAAAAATACAATTTCCTGTTTTCTTATATGATAAAGTATATATCTTGGTAATTTAGTTCATTCACATGATCAACCCTGTTTATATTCATCATCACTATCTGTAGGGTATATTGGCTTTCATTACTCGGTTAAACATTTAACCTTCTCGGTTAGGGAACCTTTATTGTGGATATGTGTGGAACAGGCACATATGGAGATGATTATTTGTTTTCTTTAGCTCCTTCCTTTCTTTTTCTCCTCTGATGGGCAGAAAGCCGCTGTGTTAGTGTTTATTCTGCATGATTTCTCTTAACAACAAGCAAACATTTGGGCTGTGGCGGCTGCGGGTGTGGATGTCCATAAAGAACCACAGATGTAACAGTATAGCTTTCTCCTCTGACACACAAACTGGATTAACTTTGGCAGAGGCTCTCCGGTGGTACTTTTTTCTTGTATCTGTTGGCTGTTGAAGTGTCATGAACGCAGACTGAAAAACTATTACAGCGAAGGACATCGACTATATCAAGGTCACCATTTGTGATTGTCACTGTAAATCCTGAGCTATTGTTTCTAGTGACATTAATCAGAAACCGTGCTGGAACTAGCCCCTCCCACAATCTCAAAACTGACCAACCAGCAACAGCAGACCACGAGGTAACCTCCAGTCACTTAGGACTGAGGTGAGCCTGGAAGGCCCAGGCAAACGTCCCTTTGGGGGCCGTGTAAGAAAACCACTGTTGTTTCACCAGTTCCAAGCCTATGATAATCCACAGCTATTACGGAGCTATTAGACATGGAGGAAATGCTTCCCATAATTGTACTCTAGTTCCCAACCCAGCTCCACCAACCTCAGTCCCCTCTGTAATCACAATGAATGAGCAGTTATTAATGAACGCTGGTAAGCATGCGCAGCTGTCAACGTAAAATACTATGCACAGTAATGAAAGTGTGTTTATCCCCCATCACAACTGTCTTATTTAGATCTTTTGCAACCAAAGACGGAAACTCGACACACGTTGCATATAAACACTGGTAAACTTGATGGACGTAGACCTCTCAGTCTTTGTGGAGCAATCAGCTGTGGTAACAACCTCAAGTGAGTGTTGCTAAATAGTTTGGTCCAATTGGGCATGATGTCCCCCAGGCTGCAGGAACACTGAGGTAAGAGGGTTCAGTGACCTGATCTGAGCAGGATAAGGGGCCAGACTGACTCATGATGCTTATAATGACAATGCAACTCACTCCAGGGTCTCCTGGGGCCCTGTTCAATGAATTTTCAATGGCAAAAGAAATTATATAAAAACAGTAAGACTAGAGTAGTCCGAGTCACAAACAAATGACTCCTATAAAACGGTTCTTTTAATGAGTCATTTAAAAGGCCAGTATAACAAAATCTATAAATATTTTCACAGTATTTAATTATTTTAAAAAAACATTGTAATATATTACCAAAAAACAGACATTTATATAAACAATATATATATATATTTCCAGTATGTATATATGGGGGGATTGTGGGCTCCCACAATGCAAAAACAGCATTCTGTTTTATACTGTCTTTTGTAATTTTGTGACCAGCACTATCATTACTTGTGTGTCAGGATTTCACAGGAAACACTGCATTTAATACAAAAAGGCCCATAAAGATTGAAAAATGTAAAGACAATCGAGACAACAGCAAAGTCTCAAAGGCACAAAAAGACAGAACACTGCACAAGATACATATTAAACGCAGCACTAAGACATTATGCAAAATTACATTTTTAATAGGCTGCATCTGCATCCAATGGCAGCAGAGCATTTAAATACAGCAGATTCACAAACTCTGTTATCTAATTATCTAATCTAATTATCATTCTTAGATACAATAAACCAAATCAGCAATAAATTCAAAGTCAATACTAAAATTTGTGCAAAGAAAATCACTGATTCTGCCTAATGCAAAACAGGTGTTTCTCATCAAAAACATGTGCACATAGGGGGGAAAAATTCGATTTACTATCAGGAAATGGGAAACAAATAGCTTCTTAAAATGACTTAATAGCACAGTCATGTTTGAAGTTATTTGGGCACAATTAAAGCAATTAAAACTCCAGTTGTTTTTATTTGTGGAGTTAAGGTCATTTGTTTTGCTTGGAGATTCAAAGAGAGACAGATAGAGTGTGAGAGATATTTTAATGGCCCGCCTTCAGCAATGCAGTAATAGAGCAGCAGGTGTTGTCCCGCCTTTGTGCAGCGAGTGAAAGCGTCAAGGTGGGTTGGGTGTTAATTCATCAGCCAGGACTTTATACCTGAACTGCCCAGTTGCAGCTGTCCAAAGCTGTAAACTGCTATTCTAACAGTCCAGACATACTGTTTTTGGTTGGTCTACCAGTCTGGCCATGGAGGACAGAGATTCTTTCCCAGAATCCACATCTTCTTTAATGGTCGACCTCCTGCTCCCCCTTTATGGCACAATTTTATTTACACAGGTATGTTTCTAGATTTCTAGAACATCTTTTGTTAGTCCTAGAACAACATTCTTATTAGGGATGTGCAAAACTGCAACCTTTTATTGCACAAAACTATCATAGTCCTCATAAATAAACAGACGTCTATGGATCATGCATAATAACAGAAATGTGTTCATTTAATAAATACTATTAAATCTGATCATGATTTCAGCCATCAATATCAGTACAGTATTGTCCATTTGGTTTAACACATTTTCTTATGATTAAATCTATTCTACAGATTTTCCTCAAAATCAGCACAGCAAGTGTGTAAAAAACTCAGTTTCCACAAAGCTCTGCCTATTGCTAAAATTTGATTGGTTAATAGTGATGCTGTTGCAGGACCAATAAGGATGTTGCTCCATGAAAACGTCCTATGTTGGATATCTTGGGTCATTCACATTTAGATCACAAGAACACACTGTCCATTGTGACCTTCTATTTAGCCTCACAACACAATGCCTCAGCAATCACAGGCTCTAACTGACAGCTTTAGGAAGTGAAAGACAAGAAACTTACAAGAAACCTCAACAGCAGAGACTAAGGTTAAGATGAGATAAGATTGCATGTGCTGCTTTTGTCACATTAGCAGAAGTACCATGTGAGATCGTGTAGGCGATGCTAGCGTCCAGTTGTGTCCTGCATCCATCACAAGCACAGTCTCTTTCCAGCCCAGTGTGACATGCTCTTCACATCAGGGGTGCCGATACTGGACCTCCCCCGATCAGCGGGGTGCCGTAACCAGACCGCTTATCTGAGCCATCTCTCATGGTGACAATCCCACTTATCCACACCCCATCTCCAACCATCATGCTTTTAAGGATCACACTTACAGCTGGTTGTGCTCTATAACCTTTTCACCGTGAAACATAAAACAGCAGATTCAGGCAAGAAGTGTAGCAACTACTTTCCACTGATGTTGTTTTTGTGTAAATTTATGCTGCAATAACTTATGAGGCACGCAATGACTTCCTGTTAGAAGGCAACAGACTTTAGTCTGAGCAGACAACATATTTAGTTTGACATGAAAAAAATATGAGGGTATGATAGAAGTTGTGCTTGAAGTTGCCAAATATTGAGTAATTCTGCACAATGCTTTTCTCAGTACTGTTACAGTACAGTATATATAAGTATACTGTACATTTATTTTAAATCTACATTAATTCTTTTACATATAATTCTTTTACATACACACCCAAACACATTCAATAATTTTATATCTGTGTGTACAATGTTTTGTAGAATGAAACATCAATTTCAACAATACAATGTATGCCTCAAAACTATGGATTTGTATGGATTCAGTATGTGGCTTCTACAATAAAAATGGTCTTTCTACACTATCAGATCTGAAAATTACAGCCTGTGTAAAGGTGTAAAAAGATCTCTTCCTGTGCCGGTTTCACTTAAAGAAACACTGACATCAGATCAGTGAGCATCACCATACCTGATCTTCAGAGGTGGCCAGAGTCACTAATGAAGTGTGTCCAGCTGCACCTGATGTGAATGATCCTGCATTTAACACACAGGAAGGATTCTGTTCTACTGGGTTTACTTTTAGTACCTGTATTCCCAGTCTGTCGTTGTTAACGACCAGAGTAACGACATTAACACGTGTGGGCCAGAAGCCCTGTCGGTCTCTTGTGTTTCCTCTTATATCTCTTCTTCTTATAAGTCTCACACTCTTTCCATTAGAGTCAAGGGAGAGAAAAGGCCAATTCAGAACACTTAAATCTGGACTTATGGTAATGAGAAACACAGGTTTGGAGTCTGGACCATATTTCATCAGAGGTGCCGTGCTGCTGGTGTACACCTGCACTGCTCGTGATCTTCAGAGCTCTGGGAAAGGCTGGCTGCTGAGTATGTGTTTGGGTTAATGGTAAATACAAGCTTTTAAACATCTCACAGAAGATCAGTCATCTTAACAGTCTCTTACAAACAAAAGCAATAATGCAGGGCAAATAAGACAGACAGAGAATAACTTTGCTGCAGCCCTGCTTAGTTCTCATACAAATGATCACAACAAATACTTTAAATCTCTTATGCCTGAATTATACAACTAAAAATACACATGCAAAACACATGTGGAATTGTTTTTAAAAGTGTTTTTGCCATGGCAAAGACGTGTTGATAGACACACATAGCATCACAACAGAAATGTGATTAAAGACCAATGTTCAACAAATAATTAGATTTATTATTGCAAATCATCACTGTTAATTAGTTCATAATTAGTAACTAGTTCATTAGTCTAACTCAGGGATAGGCAAACAGGTTCCTGGAGGGCCAGTGTCCTGCACTGAGCTAGAGCTAAACTCTGCCAAACTGGCCCCCCAGGAACAAGTTTCCGCGTCCCTAGTCTAACTGTATGCTGTTTATTTTATTATAGCTGTTACTTTATGTGGGTTTAAGCACACCTACAATGCTGTATTGGCTGATTATCGGCACCCAGAAACAGAACTTTACGATTTATAATTCTAATTTTATGACTGTTTACTGCTATGAACCGTAGAGTTCTATGATTGAACTGATGCAGATCAGATACGGCTGAATGAGTTTTAGAGTGCTCACAAGTGATGTAAACTGAGGCTCAGTGAACTCAGAGAAGATTCACTGGAATTAGGATAATCACATCTGCAGACGGCTAAATTAAACGCTCTCTGTCTTGGATGAGAGTTAATAGAAAGCTGAGCCAAGCCAGGACAGATGTGCTGTCTTAAATGAGGGAGACAGAATAATCAAAAATCATTTCTCCTGAAGTGGATTAACTGTAAACAGACAGCTTGTGTGTTTAGTTGCAGATGAGTGACTACCTGGAGCACCTGGTGTGTAATTTGTGACATTTAATGCTGTGTGTGTGTGTGTGTGTGTGTGTGTGTGTTGTGTGTGTGCGCGCTGAGAGGAACAGATGTGCTACTGAGTGACTGGGATGGTCTGATGTCAAGCAATGTACAGCAGAAAAACCTGTCAGGGCACACAGAGATAAACAACACTGAATATCCATAACAAATCAATTAATCAATCAACCATCTCTCTGTTGAATCAGTCTCTCTCAGTCATATCTGTCTGTCTGCCTGTCTATCTCTCTGTCATCCATCTTTCCATTCACTGACCCACACCTGTAAATAAGTAGTTTTTCAGTAATCTCATTAAAGCGAATGTTTATATTCAAATATACAGGGATTCAAATTAAGCACTTTACAGCAAATAATTAAGCAGATTATTCTCTATAAAGTTTATTATTTTGAGACTAGAAAGACTGAAATCACATGATGCCCATCGTGTTTACATTTTTCCAGTGATATCTGACTTTTGGTGGACTGTGTCCACGCTGACAGGGGAGTTTTCAGTCTAGATAACAGTCGACAGCCTCACCAAATCTTTGGTGAGTTTTGAGTTTGACCCTTTGAGTTTGTCCTGGTTTGATACATGTAAAGGCAACTCCCATCACACTGAATCGTTTGATTTCATCCCTCACTTTAAGTGTTCATTTTAGGCCATAAAACAAAACCAGATTCACATTGTTTAGGCAAACCTCAGATCCGGCCTACTGCCTCAATGACCTTTCAAGCATGGGATGTTCCCCTTTAAACCAGACTCAACATTTTAAACATTTGACAAAAGCCATGTGTGGGAAAGTGGAAAAAATGAGAGGGTCTGGCTGAAAACTGTTTATCGTTATTCGACTTGTTGTCCCACTTCACAATCAAATAAACTAACAGAAGAAAACAATGACTAGGCCTTAAAACTTCCTAAGTAGGTGGAAACTACTGTTTCCTAACACACACGCTGACACACTCTCACCAACAAAACATGAACACTACAGGGACATCCTGGACGGAAGTTTATTTTCTCAGTGGAGGATGAGAGAGATGGAGACCGTCTGTTGTGAGATTGTGTGAGTCACTCATGTGTCTGTATAGCCACTGGACTGTTGTCAGGGGGGACAACCAGGAATGTCATCTTGGGCTCCCATGATGAGGGGTCCTCTACAGTGTAGCCTACTCATTGATTTGAGGGGAAAGGGGCCCATATAAAAACTGGCCAGGACCCCATTAAATTTAGCAATGGTCCTGTACAGAAACACACAATAATACACAACACTGCATGATTTACGTGTATTAAAGTACAGTGACACTTAAGAAAGAAACTGGATGTGAATCTTTTCACTAACAAAATTAGGACCCAAACTGAAACTTCTGATGAGATGCAAGATGTTTTATATTAGGTGTCAGGTCACACATTTAAATAAAAACTGGAATCCAGTACATAATAATGTTTATTTTACATTGGTGAAGCTCGCCAGCTTCAGACAAAGTCTGACTTAAACTATATGAGGGTTGCCAGACGTTCAGTACACAACCCCCACCAGGTGCTGGGGGCCTACACATTTACTCAAACACAAATCAACACACACGGCCTGCCAAAAGCCAAAACACAAACATAAACAAGTTATATATGCTTAACAGAAAATACAGGAAAATTTCTGTCTCCAATTCAGTTTAATTCAAAATATTCAGTCTGGTTGAGTGAAGAAGACATCTTATCTCTCAGCCAATCAGAACGGGTTACAATAGCACATGTAAGTAAGAGATTGTCATCATCCTGAATCCAACAAATGCATGCAACTCTGATTTAGTCTGCAAAATATTGTTCACACAGATGTGATTTCTATGGCTGTTTAGTTTAAGATAACTCCCTTCAGCTGATCTCAGACCAGTTCTCATTGATAGTCTAAATAGAACATCAGACCGTCAGACTGCCCAAAATCATTGAGTTGGAAATGATGAGAAACTGTTACTGCCTTGGTGTGATATTATCCGAAGCAACATTTATTTTAAATAGTCCAATATGAAAGCGTTTAGAAATTCTTTTTCTCTTGATTTTAATTACAAGATCAGTCAGAATAGCCCCAGGTGTCAACCTCACAGCCTGGTAAAAAAATGTTGCGTGCAAAATCTCCCCATGTTACTGAAAAGGTGCAACCTGGTTCAGAACCCCAGGAAACGAGAGGCTCCACAGCTCCAAGCTTCTGCCATTGACCATGTAACCCAAAAGTATAGTCAGGGGAAACACAGGCATGAAGTTTAAAATGTGAAAACACATGGCATGCTGCCTCACAGATGGGATACAACAGAGAGAGAAAAATTCTCTGGCTCGCTGGAGGCATTTAAGAGATTTGCAATTAAGATTAGGCTTGACGACTCTATAGAACAAGAATCAGTCTTCAATACACAAAATCAGGCACAGAGATAGAAACAGTGTCTGGCATGCGCTGCTGAACTGGTGACAGGATCCCACTGTAAGAGTGGGAATGACTGGGAGGAAATGGAGATATCAGTAATGAAATATTCAGTAGAGAGAAAAGAAAGACGGATTCTGTCTCATATGGAATTTGAAAAGTCAACGTACTTGTCATGTCATATAAAATCCAGTGAGCTGTCATGATAACATTCAGTGCACCGCTGTACAGTATTTCACACAGTCTGTGAATTGTTCTGTTCTGCCAACCTCAAGTTCTTAACAAGCGTTTTAACACTTGTTTAACAAATTTAAACAACAACAGCCCTGCCAACTCTTCCGTGCATGTGAACCAAAACAAACGAGCTGCTGTGCCAAGATCTTACAAGCAAGAATAACACTTAACCAATACAAGCAAGATCTTTACGGGTATGAACATTAAAACTGTACAACATGACAGTCTTCAGTTTCACATCAGTTGACATCTTCTTTGAAACTAAAGACAAAAGATGCGATTGATTGCTTTTCACATTTTACTTTCCTAATTGTAAATGGATGTTTTTGTCTTTATATTTACTCTCTGGGATGATAATTGTAGAATGAGCTTTCATGGCATTTATTGAACAGTTTTGGCAGAGCACTAAAGCATGTTGCTTTTATTTTTTCGTAATCGGAGATAAAATTTTCAGAATCATTTAGGATTGAGCAAGGAGGATTAAATGTTCTCCAGACATATAAAATCTCAAAGGTGTGAAAGGGACAGAAAGATAAAGAGACTCTCCCATGTGATGAACAATAAAAAAATCACCTATTTTTTCAAATAATCAAACCTAACATCCGATAATTGCTTCCACATCTCTATTTTCAGCGGGTACACGGCCTCACATTTCATTCAGATGAAATTTGGAATCGTTGCAGCCAAACCGGGAGGGAGTTTTTCCAGTGCTGTTGAGAGTTGCCCCCCCCCCCAAACTACAGACAGATGTTTTTAATAAACAAAGAGTACAGCACCCATACCATCATAGCCTTTATTTTCTATTTATTTAGTTAGATCCTGATGGAGATATGTCCTGAGTGGCTATTTCACAAAGCCGCAGCTACAGACTCATATCAAATGAAAGAAAAAAGAAAAGTTTGTGCTGCATGTGTGTGCTCGCAGGCTTCACTTAAACTTGAAGAGCATCTAGAGAATGTCTTGCATTTGGCTTATTTTCCAGCTACAGTAGATGCCTTGAGAAAGCAATAAAATATGCGTGCAGGAGATTCAATCACTAACGTAGGGCAGTCAGATCTGGAGAGAATCTTTATTCAATTTTCCAGTACAGCAACCCCGAGCTCCATAGGTTTTGTGAGACAGACTGTTTTTCAGCATTGGGGAAAAAACCTTCTAACATGGTGTGGAAAAACACATAAGCGCCCAGGTGCTCGGAGAGCATTTGATTTTCACATTACTCCTGTTCATGCTCAAATCAGTTAAACCAAAGTGACGGCATAGCATGCGACTGCACTCACGCACAAAGACGAGCGCTTAGCATAGATCATACCTGGAAAAGGTTTAAATCTGACACCGAGGCCAACTCTCTCCATCTCACCTGCAGCGAGACCCCTACAGCCCTAGACAGCTTCTGGAGGAAGTATTACAGCTCACAGCCTTCTGGGTAACCTTAAAAAATGGAGGAGGATTACATTCCTAAAAGGTACATTTATCCAGGCACTTCACCGATGTTTCCAGAACAGCCTTCCCAACCTGGGAGAGGAGTTTAGGTGTCCAATCCATGGAGGTTAGGATTTGCCCCCGCCCTGAGGGATCTGGGGTCACGCAGTTATATAAAACATTCTGATCTTTTCTACAGCAGTACTGTGCAGTCACGCTTGGCTTTTGGTTTTAAAGTAATGTATTTGTCCATGCCGACTACAACATAAGTTTTCAGTACACTGACCAGAATAGCTGCAGGCTCCACAGTGAAACAAACGCAGATGTAATAGAATGTGAATGTGGTATCTATCATAAGAGACTTGATATGAATGCAAACATCTGTATTGTGGTGATGGCTGTGTCGCAATAGTGAGGCGCTTTGAAATATTTATTTGGTAATATTGTACGTCCTTTTGCGAGACAATAGGACAAATAAACAGTAATAATAACAATGATGGGGTCAGAAACTTTCACTGGAAATCCAAACAAGATGAATCAACCGTTTCCAGCTGTGACAGATCTCTTGGTTTACACGGAACACAGAGATTTCATGTTCATTCAGCAAAGAGGGTTTATAAAACTCAAGCTAAACATAGCAGATGTAGAGAAGATTCACCGTTTGCATTTTAGTAGACAACAGTGCAAGAAATAAATAATTAGATTAACAAAACCAAATGTCATTAAACAAAAGTGATCTGGAAAAATTTGCAATAGCATGTTTGTTAAACAATGTTTACATGCTTATCAGACGTATACTGCTGTCTCTAACACAATCAGCAACAGACCCACAAAACTTCTCTTCCTTTAGTTATTTAAAGAGAATAACCTTAAGGTTAATAAGGTCACACCTATTTTTGCCTTTAAAAATCAAGAATTATTAGAATTGAAAGACCATCAGCATTTCCTAATTAAATTGTCTTGTATTGCAGAAAAGATGCTCAAATCTATTTCTGCTGATTCTGGACTGATAACTGGAGGATATTAATATGTTAAATAAAAGAGGCTTACCAGCTAATTGTCTAAACGACTCAATCATCTTGTGGTTTGAAAAACCATCTCAGGTTCAGAGGAAGCTAACATCTGAGTGAATTCAGCTTGAAGAGGTCCGAGCCAATTAACTGCTTTGTTGAGCTCATTAGTTCACGGGCCACAGATCCCAGTTCTTTTGTGTCTGTGGGTCAAGTGTGTTTTCTGATGTTTGTCTTGAACAGAAGCCCACTGAAGGCAAAGGAAGGAACAGAACATAGTACAGACAGAAGACTAAGGTCCACCATTCAACTCAAGAGACCAGCTCAATTGACCAAAGGCACCTGAGCACTTAATAGGAGACAGGAAGTGCATCAAGTGATGTAGACAAAAATATCCAGAATCGAAACACTAGGTGTATTTACTCCAAAGTCTAGTAAGAAACAGGTTATGAACCTAAACTGTTTTCCAAAGTCAACACAGATTTGGTTTACAAGTCTCTATCCACATTTTACAAGACTAGAAGCTATAAACTTTGTAAAAAATATGTTTACATGTTCCTGCTAAAATAACAGAGAGCCTGTAAATTACAGCAACAGCAAATACCATTAAATAAAGTTTGTGATATCGGCAATAAACATACTCCCATGAGTACCATTTCTAGTTGGATAATTGAGTTCAATTCACTATTATGGTATAAACAGTGTTGTGTAATACACTATAAAATATCACTATTGCCTTAATACCCATTTTCAGATTAAACACTGATGGCAATATAATGACAAGCTGTATTTTACATATTCAGAAGAAATTGCAAGTAGAGCCTGTCTGTGGAAAACTATGCCAGAATGATGATATGGGGTTCTGGTTTGTTTACATGGTGTATATATTGGTTGTTCTGAATAGTTGTCAGGGCTTTTGTAAGTGGTGGTTGTTTACTGGGATAAGCCACAAGATCCCTCACCCTCAAAACTCTGTGATGTTCTGTATCCTTTATTCTGTTCTGGAAATATCTGCTCACCTTCCAGAATTACTTGTGTTTTGTGATTTCTTTCCTACTCTTTCTTCTGTTGACAGCTGAGAGATGTTGTGTTCTTTAATATTTTGATATCAGGGATGAAAACAGTGGTTTTCATTTTGTGGCCAAAAATACCTCAGAGGTGGTGATATTAGAAAACAGAAAGTAGAAAGAACCAGTGAGTTGATTTGAACTGAAAGTGAAAAATTTAACCCACATTTTAGCAACAACATCAGCGGGAATATGGGAAGCAGCAGTACCGTGAAATCTGAATAGGATAGAGGGCACATTATGATGTAAACCTGTCATTTTCTCTCCGGCAACCAGCAAATTTCCAAAGACTGAAACATGTGAACAGAGCAACCGAGTGTACAAATTCATGCAAGGTTAAGCATCCTTTATCTACCCCATGCTTTTTCCAATAGCAAGCAATGAATTTTAATGTCTCATAGCGGGGCTTACACAATAACTCTGCTGTCCACTAGTCTCTGTTGACAGAAATGAACTTTTTAATTTTCATTTAATAACTTCAACATGGAGAAAATACGCTGTGGTTCCGCACATCAGAACACATCACCGATCCAGATGCAAAACTGCTTCCCGAAAGATCCCGCAATTACACAAATACCCGTAATGCGACGACCCATAAACCAAAAAAAAAAAGCCGAAAATTTAAGACTGTTTCTTACATGCATGCATCCTCATGCTTGCATGTCACCTGTTGCATCAACTGACAACATGAATGCGCTGCAAAGTTCACATTTTAATGCTAAAATTGAAAAATGAAGTGACATTTATTGTAAAAGCTATGCTGAAAATGAAAGCAACGCATACGGATGGACGTACCTGCGGGACATGCGCAGTCTTGCGCCGCCTCTCTCGCTGTGCGAGTTTTCGACACTCCCTCATTGAGTCTCTGTGAAAACGGAGCACATTTAGATAGATAATATACAGAGATGTCGAGTTTTGTTTTCTTTGGTTTTGAGTTACTTGTGTTGTTTACGAATGCTTGAATGGTGCGCATGAAATAAAAGATAAAGTATTATCCCAAACAGTCTGTAGTTTATTCAATTGGAAGGCGTGTTGGGGAGGATAAACGATTTCGTATATTAAACACAGAAAACTAAAGCCTGAACGTTAAGACAAGTCAATTGAGACGTGCAATTGATTAAAGCAGCAAAAAAGTGTAAGTCGGAGAGGGAAACTTACCGCTTGCACAAGTTTTTCTATCGCATCCCAAAACGTCGCGTTGTCATCCGGCGTCGCTCGCACAGGTTGAAGGACAGACAGTCGCTCCATCTCCAAAAGCTGCAGTTTGCGCTCAATGTGAGACGTTTTGACGCTCATAAACAGACAAATCGCCACCGAAAACGCCGACAGCATCACACATGCGAGGGTCGTCACACAATAAAATACTTGAGATTTGTGACGTCCGCTGTCAAACGACGTCTTTGACGCCGCTTTTGAATCGCCATTTGAAACCATTTTTTTGATATCGCGGTTATCGTGACTGAAAAATATCGACTTGAACCCTTTGAGACTTGAGGAGGATCTTTATTTCAGTCGAGTTTGTGACCGGAGCGTAAGCGCGGCTGACGAGACGCGGCGATGACGCGCAGCAGACGCGCGTCTCCGCGTTTCCTTCTGATGTAGATCACACAGAGCGTTTAATACACCGTATTATTACTTTTGGCATTTTTGTTTTCGCCAAGGATAACAAAACATAATTGTTTTCCGTGGATAGCAAAAAAGTACATTTTTATTTCACATTTTTTTCGGTACCCTGTGCCCTTTCCATTTCTGCACTGATTCGTTTTCGTCGGCTTTAACAAAAACTATATAAATGTGTCTGCCAAGCCTGTTTATTTTTTTCACTATTTTTCACTATTTCACTATTTTTATCACTATCTACTATTTCACATTTTTACAGGTATATGGATGCTAAAGGACCGACAGACTTGAGGGTCCACATGAACCTGTAATAACAGGAAAGGTGGTGCCATCTGCAGGGCAGATGTTATATTATTACATTACTAAAACATACTGAAACAATGTTCATTCAAGTTTATTGTACCAAAGTACAGAGGAATTTGGCGTTTATATTTAAACAGATGATAAATGTAGACAGTCAAAGGTATTGAAGCAGCAGACTGATACAGTCAGTCTCCTCAGGAGCTGTCATGTTCAGTAGGTGTCCACTTCTTTTCACTTTCTCCTGTCGTTTCTTATTCGGATGAAGAAGGGATGTGCGATGGCCTGCTCCAGTGTGATGCGTCTGAATGCATCATATTCCATCATCTTCTGTAGCAGGTCACACAGCAGCTCGTGCTCCAGGCTTTTGTATGTATTACTGAGGGAGATTGTTGATTATATTTTCATTTAGGTCATCCAAACAGCCATACTGGCTGAGTTACAACACTACAAATAACTCCAAAATAAAACCATCAACGCATCTCAAGATGAAGTCCAGGAGCCTAATATAAATGATGTATTTAAACACACCATTTAAATTACCAAGACAACAGATCACTGGAATTCACTGACAGAACAATAGCCATAAATTCGGAGAAAAATAGTTAGTTACGTTTTTAACTCTTAAATAGTTACAACATAACTTAATAGTTAAGTTTTAAGACTCTTAAAACATACATTTTTTTAAGAGTCAGTATTAGTAAAAAAATGTAATCAAGATCATAATTTAATGGGAATAATAACTTCAGTGTTTAATGGGTGTATAAAGAGTAGCACAGTATACATGGTTCACAGATTTATGGTGTTTCCTCACAAATTTTCCAGCTGAACTGTGTTTATCCCAGTCCAGTTTGTCATGATGCACAAAATGGCACTTCCTGACAACGAACCAACAATCAGTCAATCATTCAATGACAAATCAATTCAACATTTCAAATCAACAAAAATGATGGAAAATGATGCATTAAAAAAAGGCAATGCCCAATCTTAAGATATGCACCTGGTGTTCTGGAGAAGGTGTGTAGGTATGAGGCCTACACTCCTTATGCTCCTTATTGTCATGAGTTTCAATAAGTATGCAACATTTCAAATCAGGTCACCATGGTTAAAATATAATGATGGTAAGGAAGATATTTTACCTGAACAATGTTAATCCCAGACAGAACTCAATTAGGATCCATCCCAAACTCCACAAGTCACATGCCTGGTTCCAGCCCAGTTCTGCCAAAAGATCAATTCAGAAATTCAAATGGCAGGGCAACACATTTTCAGACAAGAAACAACTTTCTTATGGTGGAGTAACAATAAGGTGCCCTAAAGAACAGCTAATTCTATCCATGACCCTCAATTTATCATCAAAAATCCATTTCTGCAACTAATGATGGAAGTTCAAGTGAAAGAAACAAAAAGCAGGTTTCGCAGCAGATGGACTTCAGAAACATTACTGTGATTCTTTCCACATTCATGACAGATGAAAGGAAATGTCACAATAATAAATAAACACAATGAGAAATTGATTACCGAATTTGAGGGACTGCAGTGATGTGATCTCTGATGTTCTCTGTTGCTGCGCCGACTCTGGACGCTGCAGGCGCACTACTTGCTGCAGTGGTGCCAGTTTTTCTCCCTCCCTGTCTCTTTCACTGGGTCCACCAGACTCCCATAACCATCTCGTCCTCTCTCCTCTGATTCCTGCCTCTTTGCACTAATGTGACACCTGCCAATCACACAGATCAGATTCTGAGAAAAGCATAACTCTACACCTCCACGTCTAATAAACAAAATTTAGAGGTGGCATTTACTTTGGTGCCATTTATTAACCCTTTTACCAGGACATAAGGAATGCTGTATGGGGATCTGCTGTGCTTCTTGAAAGGAATGAGGCGACAGGCAAGGCTGTAGTTAGTAAGTTACAGTAACAAGCTCGGGGAGAGGTCCCAAATAGTGAAGGCAATTTTTAACCTGTCAATGCCGCAGCAGTAAATCTGACAGGGTGATGCCAGAGCTGACGGCATTGTGCACTCCAAGCCACAAAACATTTTGCCTCTGTGCTTTAAGTTGACAACCGTGTAAGAGCAACTGATAGCCTTTTTGGTTTATATTGACAAACCAAAGCTTACATAGAGTATAAGATCTATTATTTGAAAACACATCACATGCACTTAGCATAGTCTGCTCTCTGATACAGTATGCATAGTTTTTCCCTACATAACTTGCTCTAAAGGAAATAAATGTTCCAGTAATAATTAGAGAACAACAATTTACAAGGTTTAGGTTTTCATTTCAAAATGCATGAAGGGCCAAATGAAAACTAATAAAATGGCTGTTGACACTTTCTACTGTACCACATTATCAATGTCATGAAGATAAACAAATCCTTAATCTCAAACTTGAACATTTTATAATCCTGCGAAGTACATTTTGTCTCGCTGGCAATCTTGTAATATCTGGTAATACAAGCATTTTAAAACAGTGGGATTCTGTTAACTATTAACACTGATCCTGTCCCTCTGACAGACCAAGTTACACCATCTTATTTCCAAATTCAGGAACATGTTACAGTATGTCATACAACACACTGCAAACAAGCTAGACAACAAAATCTAACAATAAACAAGAAGCATTAAAACAAAATTAACATGCACGCAGATTCCAAATGTTCATTTGTACATTTTAAAAGACGATGAAATCATTTATTGTATTTATTACCTTATTTACATAACTCTCGTAAGTTTTGTAGTGATGATACCAGTCAGGCTGCTTCTCTCTCTTACTGACAGCGAGTACTTCCAGTGGCCAGGATTGCTTTTTTTTGTGCTGCACATTATAATAAGTTCCTTGTTTCTTAAAGGCTGTTTCTTAAAACAGTCCTAGAGAAAAACAGCACACACATATATATATATTATATATATATTCCTAAAGTATTGCACTGTTTTACGATTAAAGCCAGGGTTTATTACCACCTCACATCTGACACATTTAATAACCTGTTGAGTGCTATTTTGTGTGACAGACTGTAGAGGGCAGAAAGACATAGTTGAATAGGGCTGTTTGGAGATACAAAACTTTGTATAAACAGATTTAGCACCAGTATCAGATGAAGTAACTGACTGATTTATGTCTTGATCTTTATAGAGATTATTAAAGCGAAGGCTTCTATGTAGATTGAAAATTGGGCCTGTGCCACTCAAGATTTAAGTTTTCTACTGCACTATTTCAATTTCAGTAAAAAGACAGGCCTGTCATTTGATGAATGGTTGTGTGCATGTCAAGAAGCAGTCGCCATAGTGTGTAACTTGTGTGTGTCTGACAAGTTTCATTTTCTGAAGAGCTTTTTCTCAGCACCAATATGTCTATCGTGTGTATTGACACAAGAGGAGCAGAAAGCTCTTAGTGATAATTGGAACTGCCTCTGTTGTGGTCACAAGTGGTGGAAAATCTGCCCAGCTACTGTGCTGCAAAACAGAGAAAATGTCGTAAGATGTGTATCACAATTCTGTTCCACATTCAGAAAGAAAAGCCAGAAAGACATTTCCAACAAGATGAGACCTGCAAAAAATCTCAACTTGTTGGAAATCTGACACTGCAGATCTGATTCTATCTGGTCGCTGCAGGTTCATCATTTGTTAGATAAGACCAGAAAAATTGAAACAGCACAATTGATAACTGATAAGTATTACCGATGGTCATTTTTTAAACAATGCCTATCAATCAAATAACCTATTAATGTAATAAATGTACATAGAATAACTTATATTAATTTATACTAACTTATAAAAGAACGTACATAAAACGCTTATATTTGTAGGAAAGACACATCTGTTGGATTTGTATTGTATGTTTTATGTGTCTGGGAATTCATGACAAGTCAGTGACCACATCAGAAATGCTACGGCTTCTAGACTTGATGGAATGTGTAAAGTCTACTGAAAAGGCCCATTGCTCTTGCCAAATGAAGTGAGGCTCTTTCATCAGGATCAATATATGCCTGAGATCCTGCCAGACCGGGAATCATAAATCTGGCTTGCAGAGAGAAGGAAAGAGAGAGACAAGGAGAGAGAGGGCAGATGGGACAGAGATAGAGAGAGAAAAGGATAACACAGACGAGAGAGAGAGAGAGAGCGGCTCCTCTTAGTCTAATGGAGGATGGTTCAAAAGTTTAACGTGCCAGTTACACGCTTACATCTTTATAACCTCTTTGAGTCATTGTGTGTGGGGGAGGGCCAATCGCATCGATTGCCATTAAACCAAATGTTGGGCCAGTCTTGGGATGGGGGGGGGTTGGGGCTGGATGCATTAGGGAAATTGGCCCTGGCTGCCCAAGATGGTATACTGTACTGAAGTAATTACGGTTGCTGGAGGGATGCTGAGGTGTGTGTGTGCATGTCCAGCATAGTCTGCTGCAGAAGGTCCACGCCCCGCCCTCCCATCTCCCCAGCAAAGCAACTGCCAACGGGATAGGCTGGGGCTTTTATAGGCTGCTTCAAGTTCTTGAGGTTAAGAGAGATCCACCTGCAGGATGGGACTCACCTGCTTCAAGTCTTGGAAGTACAACAGCACTGCACAGAAAGGTGAGCAAGTGCTGCTTTCGTTGGTGTGTCAGTACAGTCCATATATCAAAAGATAGAGCTTATTCTGTATATTTAATCTAATACTAAACTTTTTAAAAACTTTTGTTATGTACTGTCACAGGAATATGAAACGAAAAGGAATATGAGGAATATGAATGTAAAATGTAGATGCTAAAAAAGTGAATTCATCTAATCCATTTAAAAATTGTTTTTATAGCTCTCAAAGAAACCACAAAAAGGAATAAGCTTAAAAATAAAAATCGAAAGATAGAAAGATGATTCTCTTCAGATTTAAAAGGTGAGACTGATTAGCTGCAAACAGCAAACACCCCAAGATGGGTAACACTGATTTCATGGTACATTAATAAGTACAGAGTTGGACAGAGACGTCAAATATCAAAATTAAGACATACAAGACATTCGTGCAGCCTTTATAGGGATGGTTAGTAACAGTTTCTTAATGAAGCAACTATTTCAGTTTTTTTGTTTGAAATAAAGCAGACAAATAAAGAACACACTTACCGATATTTCACTTATGAGCTGAGAAATGACTGAGAAGTGTACAGGTCTGGTGTTATCTGAAGGAGAGCAATTCAAGTAAACAAGCAGTTACTTACTGTTCAGAAAATTGGGATTGTTCAGAACAGACTATAAATCAGCTACTAATGCAAAGATGTAAAACTCAGTGGACAAAGCATAGACATGCATAGAAATTTGAATACTGCATTTAAATACTGTGTTCATGTGAGAAACTGTATTGCTGCTAAATGTTTGGCTCTTGCAAAATTACATCGGGTAGCAGAACACAGTTATTGCTTTTTCAGAAAGAATGCAAACAAGTGATACTATTCTTATGCCTGCAAAGAAATTGTCTGAAAATATGGTCTTGTAAACTGTCCTCAAATCTGCAAACACAAGAAGCAGGACTAGAATGTTGTTTTTCTGCAGTATCTCCACCACCAGGAGGCCCCTCCCATTCAGTCAATTACCGAGTTGTCAAAACAACATACATACAACTCCTGTGCAAATCTTTGTCTTAAGCAGATATTGTCTTTGCGCCTACATAAAATTCTTAGGTCTGTGCAGTCTGCTCCAAAGCAACCTAGATGGTAGAACTTCAATTTTATTGCAATTTTCCCCATTTTCCCCCAATTCTATTCCCTTTTCTCAAAACTTTTAAAAGAATAGTTCACCTAAATAAGAAACTTGTTCCAGACCTTTATGACTTTTCCATGGAATACAAATGGGGAGATGTTAGTCAGAATATTTTCAACACTATATTCTGTTTAATGATTGAAATGCGTACAGACGCTGTCAAGCTCCAAAAATGACAAAAGATCACCATAACAGTAGTCCACATGACTCGTGTGCTGGAATTTAAGTCATATGATAGCTGTGTGCGAGGACACACATAGATTTAAATTATTTCCAAATTCCTTTGACAGCAGTTACTTGCTCCTTTAACTGTGACTGTCAGATGGACTACCCTAGGCTTAAGAAAGTGAAATAGCAGACAATTAGTGTTGCTGGGAAATCTGTTAGGCATTATGGGATACTGACTCATGTTAAATGCAAGATCAGCATTGGTGCTTTCCGTGGCAGTCACCCTCTGAATCTGTGAAATGGCCTTTCATGGCATTTCAATGCTCTCCTTTTAATATCATTATTGCAAAGGCCAGCTCTGGCAAGGGCTTGGTATTGATAAACCACTTAGCTAGATTTTATAGCTCTCGTCTTGTTACAGAAAGTGTCCTCTTTGGAATTAATTACTGCACTCTGCCGGCAAATGTGAGTGGAATCTGGGGCATATTTAATTGTGAGCAAGACCCATCCTGTGATTAATATTGTCTGAAGGAGAAAAACAGCAAAAGTTTCTAATTAAATTATGAAAATCAATGATCTCCTTTGCCTTGCTGAACTCTTGCGGTGCTTAAAGATAAGAAATGGTCATCTAATTCATCTTAGGCTGTCTTCTGTGGTGTGCTCACTGATGGACTTGAAGGACACAGTGACTATTAAGGGTCAACAGAGATTTTTCACACACTAAATACTGTACTGTAGGTGTACAGCACATTGTGGCCACACTTAACAGACACGTTCCTCAAATACAAATTTAAGGTTATTTTAATTTCATGTTATAGTCATAAAATGGATTTTTTTTTGTTCAGTGTTAGATCTTTCAAACTATGTTAGTTTTTATTTTACAAAAATATTTCTAGAAAACCGAAATGTTGGAAAGGGCTTGAAACTCTCAAAATTCCCTATTTAAACACTAACCTCACAAATCCAACAGAAAGCATGATTCATGTCTAGCAAGCTGTGACAGCATGGAAAAAACAGTCCTTGCAGTTTATGAGTCTGTGCATTTATCATGTTCTGTTGTCGGATTGGATTGGTGAAAAACCTATGGCATTCCTACTTTTGGTTTGGGGTGGAAATACATGCTTACATTGATGAAAAGAAAAAGGGAATATATTGTATTTGTATTTACAATGTTTTTGTTTGTTACAGAAAACAAATTAAAACTATAGTAGGTTACACAAACTTACATGTCGTATATGTGGTAAATGAAACTAAATTTGTTTGGGATTCTGCATCAAGTGTCTCACAAAGTCTCTTCTCACTTATGACTAACTTCTATTATCTCTTCCCATGTATTTTCTTTCATCTCTCATTTAGGAGGAAACAGGGATGTACTGGTTAGTCCTGGCTCATATTTCTTCCTGTCAAACAGCTGTGGTCAGGGGGAGGAATGGCTGAAAAGTCTAAACAAGGGCATCTGGATACCTTTTACAGGTAAATGAACATACATACTCAATGCTTTATGACCCGATTATCTGACTGATCTTGTTTATGTACTTTATGGTCCCTGGAAAATCCAGCCTTGTGCAAGTTTCCATGATAACACGCTTGATAACTTAAAATTCAGTGTGTCTTGACTGCCTGAATATGTGGAACCTTGAAACAGAAGATCCAATCAGCCTTCAGGGCTTCAGTCAGTCAAAACAAGCCACATACACAATGCACACACATTCCACTCATTTCCAGATCATGGGCCTTGCATTACACATTCTGGTGACTAGTCTTCTCACAGCCTTTGCTTTGTCTACTGCGACTTAAATCTCCCAAAATTCCCAAAACACATGCCACTAAACCTGATGTCATTCCAAACAGCAAATACTGAAAATTCTAATGATTTTGCTATAAAAACAATTTGAATTTTTAACATTCAAGCTACAGAGTTGACACTTTCCAAACTGCTTTACATGAGTGAGATAAACTCTGCGCATAAACAGAATATCCTGAATATAGTTCATTTTCATTAACTCTTAAAAGTTCAGTCCAGTCTTCTCTACCTGTTACCTGCATTGGGTGTGTGAGGGAACATGGACAGCAGCTGTATATTTGTCTCTAGCCTCTCATGTGCCTCTTATAATGGTACACCTTGGTTTTTTGAAGAACACAATCAATCCCCATCACATTGTCTAACACTCTGCTATGAAGTGGCTTTGGTAGTGCAGAGACACCATCACATTATTATGTCTCAAATCATAATGACTTACTTGGCTCAATGATCTAGTATGTTATTTTACATTACAAAAGCTAGTGTGAAGTACCATTGGGAAGCCTCTGGGTCTACACATGCAAACCTAAGCCAAAAGCTAAACTTGAGCTGCAGAATCCATGTTGATGCTTATTCCCCAGGAGAGATTAACAATCACAATGAATTCCCTACATTACTTCGCAGATATAACTCCTCACAGCCTAAGGTTTCAAAAAGGTGAGAGATCTCCCCCCAGATAACTCACGGGTATATTCACATGCACTGCACACTCAATGTGCTGGGCCAATGTCTCAGCAACCGTTTTAGACTGGGATTCTCATCAGGGGCCATGTTACCGGGCACAGATGTATAAAAAGAGTTTGAGGGGGTGTGCTCACTTATATCCAATGGATAAGTTTTAGATACAGGCCATGTGAAGTGCAAGGGGACAGAAAGAAAGACAGTGAGAGACAAAGAAGGAAAGAGAGAAAGACAGAAAGGAGGCAGAGTTTCCAGCTCATTTATTTTTAGTCAATCTGTGTTTTCTGGCGTTAATGATTCCTAGTGAGTGTACAAAGATAGAGGAAAATAGTGGGTGTTGATGCCACTTTGGCCATGCTCCAGTGAGCCTTTAGAGGAGAAGTTTGATACAGGAGTGGGGTGGGAAAGATGAGACACAGTGGAACAGGCAGAGACAAAGATAAAAAAAGGAGAGTAAGAGTGTACAAAAGGCAGTCAACAGGAGTGAATGAAAAACAGAAAGGAAAATCCTGAAATGGAGCCACATACAGTAGGGGAGGGGGATTTAATTTGACAGCAAACCAAGGAGGTGCTGAGTCACGACACTGGAAACTTTGGACAATTAAGTCCAAACAAACATAACCTCCCCTTGAAGGTGAACACAGACATATCTCTGTGGATGCCACTGTCAACAATGGCAGAAGACTGAGACACCCACTTAAAGAGGCGGCGTCACGTGGAACATCTGCTTCATACTGCACTGTAGCTTTCTTTTAATTGAGAAGAACCAGCTTTCGAGAATGGTCAGTAAACTGCCTGGCTGGGAAGAAGATATGTCAAACACTAGATGGATGACAGTGTGGAGAAAGTGTTTTCATAAGCCTGACACTAAGGACACCTATTAAATTGGGAGACACTTATCAGCTGACTCTTGTCAACAGGAAGGGACACCAAACTACAAATTATCTTTTGTGAGTTAAGTTTTGTGACTGTATACATTTTTATATATTTCAGTTTTATATGTTCATTATGTATTATAATGTTAGTGTGAGTTACTATGAGTATGTTTACAGACATGTGGTAATGTGGTCAAATTTGTAGAGGTACGCGCTTAAACAATGGCTCTTGTTTCTGGATGATGACTGTCATCTGAATTGGAATGCTGAAATATCCGATAAGCATGCATATCTAAGTTGAAGGGTCAGTGTTGCACATCAGCAGGAGAGAGAGTGCCTCTCTTCAGTGCACCAAGTCTTATCATCTTACCTGCAGACAGAAGAGCAAGAGAAAGGAACATCCACACCAATCAAGAATTTGAAAAACACCAGCAAAAAGGATTTAGTTCTATTGGCACATTTGTGTAGAGCCAGTTGCTGGATTACCAGAGACCGAAAACATCAGTTTGGGAAAAAACAGGAGACAGAATAGCAGATCTGCCTGTCTTTATAAAGACAAAAAGACAGAGGCTAAGACGGGTTTAAAGAGACACAAGAAAAGATGCCTGAAAACAAGCAGACTATCCAGCGGACTGGAAGCTATCTCTCCCATTCTGCTTACAGGAAGATTAAAAGGGTCCTGAGCTTCAAAAGACGTGAGTATTTAAAGGGACAGTTCATCCAAAAATAAAAATTCTGTTCTCATGTTGTTACAATCTCATGTGGCTTTCTTTTAATGGAAAACAAACGGTCATGACAGGTAGTGTTATGGTGACTGACAGCCTCAATCACCATTTACTTTCATTGTACTGAATAGAGAGCAATAAAAGTGAAGTGACTGGAGTTTTCAGCACTGAACATTCTGCCTTATTTGTGTTCCACAGAAGATAGAAAATCATAGGGATTTTGGAACAACATATGGGTATTTATTTATGTTTTTTACAAATGATTTTAGTTTTTGGGTGGCTATCCCTTTAAAGAGCACATCAGGCTGAGACAGCACATACAGTCTTACACAGAAGGCAGATTTTGGTGCAGTGCACCAGCAATAGGGATGCATTTATTATTTGTTTGAGTTTGTGTATGTCTCTGCTTGAGAGTTCAGTTGCATTGCTGTCAAGTACATTTGCTATTTTGGTTGACAAAATCACAGCTGACAAAATTAGAGGGGCTCTAAACAGGGTTTGTCTCCGACAGCTCTATATTTTACCTCCCGGTTTCTATCACAGGTGTATTTGGTCAAAGGTTGGAGGAGACAGTGCTGTATGAGAGAAGGTATGGAGATCACATGGCTCCTCTGGTGGTGGAGCAGTGTGTAGACTTTATCCGAGAACAAGGGCTCACAGAGGTGGGACTCTTCAGGCAGCCTGGCCAGGCCACACTTGTTAAAGAGCTGCAGGAAGCATTTGATGCTGGGGAGAAACCATCCTTTGATAGGTGAGAGATTTGTTATATAGTCTTTAAAGATTATATAAGAGATATTAGATAACAGCTGAATTTCCCATAAAGTGTTATCTAATTTCCTGTAAATAGTTTTTTATTACAAGTATACACTCACAAATAAAGTTTCTTAACAGCAACGCCATAGAAGAACAATTTTTTGGTTCCTTAAAGAACCATTCAGTCAAAGGTTCTTAAAAAAAACCATTTCTTTCTTACCTTTTCCACTAAAAGAATCTTTTGTGAAACATAAAAGATGTACTGATGTTACAGGATCTTTATGCAACAATACAGTCAAAAATGTTTCTTTTATGGCAGGGGTGTCCAATCCAGTTCCTGGAGTGCCAGTGTCCTGCAGTGTAGCTTCAACCCTCATCAAACACGGGTTTTACTGGCTTTGAAGTAGAAACCTCCAGACGAGTGTTAAGCAACGCTAAAGCTAAACTCTGCAGGACAGTGGCCCTCAGGACAGAACTGTGGACACTCCTGTTCTATGCTGTCATAAAACACCTTTTTTTAAATAGTGTATATAATCTAAAATAAGGGAGTATATAATATGTATGGGAGATAAGATTTCCAGATTTAACTATTTACAGATCCCCACAGGGAAAATCATCTAGACATATATTGGTGGACAAAACAATAAAAAAATACTTTAAGTTTATAAAATAGAACAATAAAATATATTTTCATGCAAATGCAAGTATTCAAAGTGACTACAAAATAAATCTAAATGTTTGTTTTCTTAGCAGCACAGATGTCCACACAGTGGCATCTCTACTGAAACTTTACCTCAGGGAGCTGCCCGAACCTCTGGTACCGTATTCCCGTTATGAAGAGTTCCTTGCATGTGGAAAAAAGATTCCCTTAGACAGAGAACAGGTACAGTTAAGTCTTACCTCATTTATGTACCTCATTTTGAGGTCATAGTCTTTAAGACTTATAAGACTGTTGGTTCCCTTGACTCTAGGGTTTGCAAGAGTTGAAAAGTCTCCTCTATGAGCTTCCTGTGGCAAACTTCAACCTGCTTAAATACATCTGCCAGTAAGCCTGAAGTCCATTTATTCATCCAAAGACCTTTACTATCAGCATTTGGTGCTGGTAACCTAGTTTGACAGACTCAATTCTAGTTTTAAATTCTAGTTCTAGTCTACACATCTCTGTTCCAGATTTTTAAATGATGTCCAGTTATACTCTAACATTAACAAGATGAGTATCCAGAATTTGGCAACTGTTTTTGGGCCAAACATCCTCCGGCCTAAAGCTGAGGACCCAGAAAGTATCATTGGAGGTGAGCAATATTTACATCTGAGTGAAATGGAGTACGAGATAAAGCCCTGTCATCACTGAGGTTTAGTTTTATCTAAAGACGGTGCATATGCTGGCTCACATATCTGTGAAGTTCTATGATGCAGTGTACCATATGACTGTGCACCATCTACCATGTCTCTCCTCCACTAGGGGCTGCAGTTGTGCAACATCTGATGTCAGAGCTGATCCGAGAACACATCTTGCTTTTCTCCAGAGAGAACTACAGCCTTCCTGAGGCGACTTTACCGTCTCTTAATCCTATTCACAGACACAGCAACCTTGTGGAATGGGTGCATGGTGAGCAACCTACACACTTGAGAGATCCTCTTTTGATTGAAAATCATGTCCCACTTCCAGACCTGACTTTAACCTGTCCACGCAAACTCTCTCTGCCACTAATGACAGAGAGGGAAGAGTCTTATCAAAGCCCCTGTGAGAAAATCGCTACCAATCTGTCAGAGACAAAGCAACAGACTACAGAAGGATCTTCACGAGCCAACTCTGCTCTGATTTATGACAACCACAGTCAATGCAGCCCAGAACACAAATCTCTTCATGCAAGGCATGTATCCCCAATTTCCACTTCATCACCGGGCTGCACAAACAAAGTGCTAGAGGCTGGGGTTGAAAGTTGTGTGCAGTCAAGGAGCTGGCCTGATATGGAGGAACCCATCTGGGGACCAAAGAGAGCCCTAGGGGAGAGTGGAGGCAACAGTGAAGCCCAGGACAGTACTCTGTCTGTCTATGACAACATGGGTTTTGAGGAGCAAGGGGAGGGATATACAGAAGATAAGAAGTCAGGCAGTGGCACTATGAAGACAAAAGATGGTACTGCTAGTGTGGCAGACAGCAACAGCTCCTGGTCCTCCTGTGAGATTGTGCCTTTGGATGGGGAATGTGGAGACAGTGGAGCAGCAAGTCCTTGCCATGATTCCATTGGACACTTTTCCTCTTTCAGAATGGACTTTGGTGAGGAAGACCCTCGCCCAAGCTCCCCAGCCTCCTCTTCTGCTCCCACAGATGCACCTTTAAGTACCGGCAGCAGCGAAGTCTTTTTGCCAAATATTCCTCAAGAGCCCCTGGGCATTCCAGCCTCCCATGCCATGCAATGCCTTGTTGCAGGGCTTCGCCAACAGATGGCCAGGCAAAAAGCAGAATATGAAGCAAAAATAAACAGGTAAGATGTTAGATTGTTAAGAAGTTACATTGTTTTCCCAAGGCAGTGGATCTTGACATTTTTGTATTTAAGGTCCCCCACACAACTTTGTTTTAGCTTATTGTAATGTTGTTTTGTCATATTTAAAATACTTTTATGCAATCTTGAGGCCTCCTTGGCAGTTTGTTGAGGGCCCTAGCCCCCAGTTGAGTAACATTGTTCTAATGGGAAACCCAAAACTCTGCTGCTGTCATTACTTTCACATATGGCTATGCACAAATACAACATAGCCCCTGATTATGTACTCCTACATCCTATTCTCTTTTCTATCTTGAGGCTGGAGCAGAGGAACAAGATACTACAGGGGGAAGTCGCAGGGTTGCACTCTACTCTGGAGCAGCAACGGCGCTGGGTCAGCGTGGCTGAGATCAAGATGCGGAACGTCGAGCGAGCCCGTGCTGACGCTGACAGACGGAACGCCACTCTGCAACAAGAGATGGAGCAATTCTTTGAGACGTTTGGAGAACTGAACGCTGAGGCCCGAAAAACCAGTCGCATTGTACAGAGTTTTTGAAACATTCACATGCTGTGCTACAAATGCAACCACATCAGCATATGAAAGGTTTCTGTGTTTTACAGTTTTATCAACATTATAACAGCCACCTGAGGGTCATCTCAGGCCTGCAGAAACAAGGATGCGTTCCTGAGGGTAAACATTTCCCTATTTTGAAGTATAGTTCAGATGCCTGAAAATTGTTTGGACTAGCATGTTCAAAACAATATTAAACTAAAAGGCACATTTCTGCCATTTGAGTAGTCAGACAATTGAATGATCCAAACGTCAAGGATCTTGTATCATGATGGCTAGTAAGCATGGATGCCACAAGAAGAGATGCTGACAATAAGTAAACTCTAGGGATGCTTGAAATGAATAATTCACTCTGGGATACTAGAGGTAAAATGCCTTGGAGGGGGTACACTGTACATTTTGATTTTTTTTTATTTAGTCCTGTGTAACTGAAACATAGTTATACCTTGTACACAACCATACTGTTCGTACACTGAATGTATTTGTACCATATAAAGTCAAATGTAAGAAATCAACAAAACATAGTACTTTAATGTATGCATTTTATTTGGCCAGTTGTAACAGAGGTTTAACTTAATGTCTTTCACACAAAGAAACAAAATCTCTGTTACTGTAGACAGAAGATGCCATTTCAGGTTTTGCATATGTTTCTGACTTTGTGATTTGGTAGTTCCCATCGTAGTCTACTGACAGGGTATGTGATGAAGCACATTGATACAAAACACTTGAAAGCTGAACAGACATACAAGCACAGAGCAGTTGGTTACTATTCCTTTGAGATAATTTTAATGATGACCATGAGAACTGTTTTCCTAGGAAGATAGTCTGAGAATGTCGGAAGTGAAGATCTGTAAAGTGATTATTATTCAAGTCATTACTGATTCACCTCTAATGAAGGATTGTCAGTGACAAACACAGTTTTTTTACAGACATACACTCTCTCATCCCCAAGGAAAACACACTGAAAGATGGGAAAGTAAGCCCTTGAGAAAGTGTGAGCCAACTTTGCTCGCCATCTTGAGTCTCATTGCCACAGAGGTCAATCACTAGTGCTCATTACAAGAATCAATGAGTCCACAACAGCACAACTAACCTGCTTGAGGCTCTAAAAATGGAAATGATATAAACACAATGCACTACTGCATTATTGTAATACAAATCACTGTGAGTAAGGTGAAGCACCAAATGAGATTTCACAAACTCATCTCAAGGAGACTGAGAAATGTTACTTATCTTGATCTTCTTTCTTAGAAAATGCTATGGAAAACCAAGTGCCATTTTGGCAAAAAATCCAGCCTGCCAAGGAAGAACCAAAGCTTGATTAAAGGCCCATTATCATTAATCGTTTGGTGATCTTATGGCTAAGCTGTAGAGGTGGCTGTGAGAAGATTAAGGCATGAAATGTCATGGTGATGCGCGAGTTTTATCTGTTCCATCAGCGAAGGACCAGCCTGCCAATCTTTCTGATTTTCAGTCCATCAGCAGAGCTTGGAAGAACTCAAGAAGCCAGAGGATGGCACGTGTTTCTGAAATGTCTTTAAGTTTATATGGGATAAAGGGGTTTGTGTTTCCAGGTGTAACAAAATTACGGTATAGGACAGTGGAAAAAACTATGGGCAACATTTGAAAGTACACTAAACACTGAAACCTGTACTATTTTGTTAAAGATGAGAGGAAAACAGAAGCAGGATGATGACATGGTATTTGTGACAGTGACCTGGCTATCTCTAAATGTTAAAGAATTCTACGGTCAAAAGCAGGGCTCTGCGCTAATAACCAGACCAAGATTGAACTGTGTGTGTTAATTTAGAGGGGAAATACACATAATTCTATAAGTATGATTTAAATGTTACAAAAATCGTGTTAAACAGAGAATCTTTACTACACTCATAACTGAAAGCATAAACAAATTAGCCAACAAATTTAAAATGACAGATTCCATGTGGTTCTGCTGATACACACGGTTAGCCAGGATGTGTTGTTAAATAAAAGTCTGCAAACACAGTGAACAAAGGGCAGAAAAGACACACATAAAGGAAGCAGGAGTGTAATGAAAAGACGTCCTGGATAATCCATGTGAACTTTAAAATCTGTCAGTGTTTCACTGAAAGGACATTAATATTTAACAAGGGAGGGAAAATTAAAACCAACTGAGAAGTCTGATAAAAAATTAAACAATAAATTTGCTTCATACAACATTCTTATGGGCTTTTCAAGTTTGAGGAGGTTAAAAAGGCCATGGTTCGCTTTAGCTCATGCAATTAAACGTACAATCTTACATGATACATCGTGAATTTAATTAGTTACTGTTGGAATGACGGGGAACAGGAGCTTTGATAAGCACATTGCATCCACAGCCTCAGACTGCTTCTTTGTTCGTTTGAAATGAAATCCACTCACTTCTAAACCTAAAAGTGCAATTTTCTTTTGAAAACAAGTTACGTCTACATCCTGTGTCTTACAGTACGTCTGTGAAAGCATATTTGTATAAGCTGTAAAATTACATTTCAACAGCACAACAAACAAAATAAGAACATTTACACAAAATCCATGTACGTATATGTACACGCGTGACTAATGCAGCTTAACCAATTAAAACGTATGACTGGGTTCTTTAAAAGCAGGTGTATGGTGACTATGTACAGAGGCAGATGCTGCTGTTCTGTTTCTAGATGATGTGTGTGTGTGTGTGTGTGTCAGGGATCTGTACACCACCTTCTGGTAAGTGTTCTTTGTTAACATCATGCAGAAATACTTATAACAGCAACACATTCTGACTGGCTATAAAGTTGTCAGTGAATTTATATCTCTGCTTCTTTCAGGTGATGAAATGAAAGGCAATAAAAGCCACATCAGACAGAAAGAGAGGAAAAGAGAGTGGGACATAAATGACTACAGGACAGCTCTAGCTCCGTTGCATGCTGCTGAAACAGATTACTCCACTAAAGATGGCATATGAAGACAACTGAAATGTGAGTGTATTAACTTCCTATCTGTCCATTCATAAAGGGAGTTATATTTAATGAAAACCATGGAGAACGTCAAGATAATGGGCAATCAAGGCTCTCTGATTAACAGAGGCAGAATTAAGTTATCTGTGGTCTGTAATTAAAGCTTTAGCCACAGCAGACGTGTCTAAAAGCTGCTATTAAATTGCTGTGTTTTAATACACGAGGTGGGAGATACACAGTGACACAGCAGTGTGAAGGTTAGTGTGTAGACTAGAAGCCACTTGAACATGCACCCACAGTTCTCTTCAGTCGAGACCACAGCAGGGCTCACACACACGAGAGGAGAGAAGCTGCATCTCAATGTCACTCCTCTAACGCTCCTGTGAGAGTGTCGATGCATGAGCTGTCTGTGTCTGAAGCCAGCGTCTGCTCTGTTGACATCGAGGAGATGTCATTGATGGATGAGGACTGAGAGGCCGTGGTGCTGCTGTTCACTGTACCGTCTGACACACACACACACACACACACACACACACACACACACACACACACACACACACACACACACATCAAAATTAGAGCTGTCGAACTAGAGCTGATAATTTATGGGTACATTTCAAATTATTTAAAATTTGATCAAAATTCTTCAAATTCTCAATTGTTGTTAAATAATTACAACCCTAATTAAGATACAAGTACAATGGATTTAAAAAATGTCCCCATCTATAAGCAAACGTCGGATGTAAAGAGACTGAACATTTTAAAATAGTTATTAATGAAGATTATAACTCACCCAAGCACTCGTCTTTCATCAGTCCGTTCTTGTTCCTCTCTTCCCAGTCCATCACCTCTTTATAAATCAGCTCTATAGGGAGGGAGGGCACTGTGTGAGCTCACTTACAACATAACAGTATTCTGACACATCTTTAAAGAGCCTGTGAAGGGTTCCTGTTTGTACCTTTCCATTGTTCAATGCTGTGTTCTCTCTCTTCCAACTGCTTGTCTGATATCTGTGGAGGAGGCTGAGCACATTAAACAATCATTGCATCTCCCTAGCATTGTTAACATGTGCCCTAACATGTGTGTTTTAACAGGGGATTCAAGACAAGGTGACTGGAGAAGGTCTCACTGACCGCATCGGCCTCTGCTGGGTCGTACCACACATGGATATAGGGGTGACTGAGGGCCTCCTGCACAGAGATACGGCTCTCTGGATCAATCACCAGCATCTTGGACAGCAGGTCCCGTGCTTGACTAGCTACAAGCAAAAAATAACACGTCTGGCGTCATTAGGAAACCAGCTGTTTTCAACTCTATTACTGAGAGAATATGAAGACTTTTAAACAAAACTACATACAGGATGCGAAATACAGAACTGTTGTACAGATAAGAAGGCAAAAGAGGAATACATTTGGAAAAGACAAAGATACGGAGACTAATGATCTGACTAGAACCTAGGGAGCTGCTTACAGAGGCAGTATTTTAAGACTTGAGTGAGGGAAGAAAACTGGGGACATCAAAAATGTCTCTTACTCTTGATCTTGTCATGCTCTGTCTCTGATGGAAACGCCCAATCAGGAAACAGCTCATTAAAACTGACTCCGGGAAACTGGGGTTTGTTCATCACATAGTTCCTGACAGTCTCCATCAAACGATTCATAAATTCTAAAGAAGGAGTTCCTAGTATCTCAATCACCTTATTCCACTGGTCAATGTCTGAGGTAAGTTCAGTTAAGGGAGGTCACATTGATAAAGGGGGATTTGGAGGTGATGCATGGAATTAAACAGAACATTTTGCTTTGTTAAAAACTTCAAGTGCTCTTTCTAATGAGTGGCAGTTAATGCTAAAATTAAAAAAATACAAGATGAGAAAAACAAAACTTTAGACATTAGTACTAACATAAAAAATACAAAATCAATTCTGCTGGAACAGGACGAGGCTGAGCAGGAATTCAAAAGGTGTCTAGTTTGAGCAAACCTTTGCTGATCTATTCAGATAAGCTGTGTGTGTTTGACGCATCACACCAGCGTTTTCAAACCCTTGATGGTTCACGATGGAACTGCAGGCAGCGTGTTACTGAATGAAATGCTAATGCTGAATAGATTTAAAAATGTAAATTAACTTACCAATATAAATTAAATACAACATTTCAGTTTATTTTAATATGCATATAAATGCATATTTTGAGTTAAGTTACTGTTAAATAATGTAACAGGTTAATTAAAAGGAAGAAAATTAATTTCTGCTGGAAAGTGTTGGGAACGCCTTGCATTATATAAAGAACTTGATCTGAACATCTTAAGCAGTTGTCATCATAACATTCATTGGCCTGAACAGAAAGGATACGATCAGTGCCCTGAAATATCACGCTTCCCTTGACCATCTCTCCCATGATGCAGCCCACTGACCAGATATCCACTGTCAAAACACACAGTGCCAAAACACAAGATTAAAAATACAGTTGATATATAACACTTCACTATATATAGTGAATATATATATTATATATATATATACAGAAGAAAAGACATCACTGTTACCATTCTCCTTGTACTTCATGCCCAGGATGACCTCTGGTGCTCTGTAGTATCTGGTCACTACATAGGGGGTCATCATAAAGTTAGTGCAGGCAGTTCTGGCCAGACCAAAGTCTAGGATCTTTAAAGTGCAGTCGGACTTCACTACTATGTTACTGGGCTTCAGGTCCTGAGGGCAGAAAGTAGACATGCTGTCACTGCTGAAGGACAACCTCATACTTTGTAGTGTACTTTGTTGTATGCAGTGGTCCAGCAGTCAAAGACGCAGTCTCATCCCTGCAACTAAATGTCAGTGAAACTAAGGTCGAATGAGAACACAGCTTGTGATGTGTCATGCTGGATGTGCTCTTTCTCATTGGCTCCTTCAAAAATCAACTCAAAACACACCTGTTTCGCAGATACCTGTCTGAACCCTAATGCTCTTCTATCCTGTCTCTAGTCCATCTTTCTCTCTAGTAACAGAATACAATGTCCACTTGTTAATGTAGCTTTGTAGACTTGGCTCGTTGGCGTACAAGACAAAATGTTCAATGCTCTCGTCCTTTGTAAGTCGCTTTGGATAAAAGCGTCTGCTAAATGACTAAATGTAAATGGCTCGCCTAAAAAAAGAGGAGGGGCTTCATGCTGTTCTACCTTGAACTTGTGTTTGAACCCCTCAGGAAACAAATTATACTGTTGACTTGCTATTTTGCAATGCAAGGACAAAATAAATTGTTTTCTTGAGACAGTGATGATTTGCTCCAGTCTCCATGGTGATAATTCCAATTCCACCAGCATCCACATCTAACACCCACAAGTGAAGAACTCACCCTGTGAATGATACCAGCAGAGTGTAGGTGTCTGATGCCACACAGGATCTGGTAGAGAAGGTAGGACATCCTCTCATGGTCCAGATCCATATGGATCACCTGACAAAGGCTAGCGTCCATCAACTCCATCACCAAGTACCTGAGCGAAACCATAGATCTGTCAGATCTCCTGTGTTCATTTTCCATTCAAATGATCTACAACATTTGCATTACATTACACAAATGACAAACATTTTCTTGCATGCATGCGTACTACTGACTTGCATAAAGCAATCCAGAGACCCAAAGCTTATTATTACTTCAAACTACATTTTATACACTGCAGCGGTACAAGAATTGCTGTTGTCAGGAGCTGCAATTAATTGATTTAATAACATAATTGTCGATCGGAAAGCTATAATTATTACATGCAGGCAGCAATAGGACAGCATAATTAATCATCTACATTGTGGTCTCAGCAAAACTATGGACATTAATAACCACACAGAGGGCTGTCGCACCAGCCTACGGTTATAAAAACTCAGCTTAAAACAAAGGGTAAGCAAAACACATAAATACATCCAATCAAAACGTACAAATCCTGGAACTCCTCCAGCGACTTCTGAGGCGTGAAGACATTCAGCAAATGAATGATCTGAGAGAGAGAGTGAGTAATGAGCCTAATATGAAGCAAAAACAATCAGCATGATGAATTAAGTGTTGATCAGTCTCAGGACAAAGTGAACATACGTTCTTGTGGTTAACACACTTCAAGAGAACCAGCTCTCTGTAGGCCCGTTTTGCATGGGTCTGGTTCTGAAACGGCCGGCTCAGCTTCTTCACTGCAACAGGGATGCCGAGCGCAGTGTCCAGAGCAGAGCTTAACAGACATAAGATACATTATTACTGTCACAATGTTATTTGGGTTGCCAAATGTTCATGTATTGTGAATCTTACAAAACTTTTTAAAACTAAATGTCTGGATTACTTTCTGTCTGCCATTGGTTGACCAACCAAACTCCCTCCCCAAACTTAAGGCATTGGTTAAGCCAATGTTGCTGTGTCACACTGGTTGGAATCCTTACACAAACAAAGCAATGTTTTAACAGTGCCACAGCACCAGTGTTTACACTCATATGGAAATTAATCTAAAACTTGTTTACTTATAGTAGTCTCTGCAAAGCTAATATAGAAGTATTTTAACATTAACAACATTTCACACTTGTTTATTAATGACTTTAATAAAGCAAAATATATTGTTTCTTAAACAAAATATATTTTTAGTGTGAAATGTGATCTGAACATGTTTGTGTGAGATGAGAGAGACCTACTTTACCTCGCTACACTACTAAATGTTTTTCCTATGTCATTAAGGTACCAAAACATTACAGCAAACAGTGTGTAGTGTCCATCTGGGTAAACAATTTAGTTCCCTGGGACATGCAGCGAGCCACAGAATCCCCTCATTACCACAGCTGTAAACCAGAGCTCCAGCTCCCTAATGAGACTTTTAGGTCGATGACAAAAACACATCTGCTACGCTCATGTCAAATGCAGACAGGCAATGCCTAATGGGCGATATATGATGATGACATCATTATGGCTCTGCTTCACTAAGGCAACTGTAGTTCTGCTGTTGCCAGCTGTCCACTTACCAGACAATACCCTGGGCACCAGATCCGATGGCGCGGAGCTGCTGGTACCTCCTGAGCACCGTGAAGGTGGAGTCGCCCACCTGCACGCTGTAGAACTGCCCTTCCCCCTCCGTCATGGCTCCTCCCACTGAGTGCCTCTCAACGAATCAGACCTAAGAGAGAAGGTTGCATGATAAATGTGAGATGTACTGATGATGGTATACTGAGATCACTCCTCCGTGTTTACTGCACCGTGTGGGGGATGACTTTGCCAATGACTCATCCACGGAGAATCAGATATAACACATAGTCATACTGAGTAACATAGGACACCTATAGGATGCCATTACGGGAATCAAGTGAAAGATAGAAAACATAGATAAAGACATGGTTCAGGAGTAGATGCTGAGCAAAACAAACCACTGTCAATAATGTGTCCTCTTCTCCTCTGGAAAAGAAAACTGACTTTTGCTTTACTTGCTCTCATTAATTTACTTGCTCTCATAAATAATTTTATCACATTGAACATGTTGTTTTTTGTCATCACCCTGCAAATTCACAGTGGATTTTGAATCTTCTGCTTTCAAATATTTTTGTATCTCTCTTACTTAACAGAGCAGGAGAAAAGACTACCATCACAGCAGAAGCTGAATCTTCCTTTATTACAGTGCAGATACAATCAAACATCAGATCTGTTCACAACAGGCAGCGCAACCAAGTAAACAGGTTCTCCTTCCGAACTCAGTCTTTCTGATTGAACCCTTGTCTTGTTATTTTAGGTAACAAAGAAAATCCTCCAGTGATCTGCAATGTTAATAATAAAACATTTAATAAGAAAAAGCAACAGATCGTTTAGTGGATCTATATGGATCCACATGGATCTATATTAAATCTACTATTATTAAAGGTAGACTTTAGCAAACATATGGTGCCAGTCAACTAATAGTTAAGCCTCCTTAACTACCACAAAGGTTACAGATTCACTTCCATTCAGAGACGTCACAGAAACTAGAAATGTATTCTCAATCATACTGCACCACCTGCTACCACTGCCTGTTTCAGAGGGGTTAATCATATCTCATTATAAAGATAGCACTGTAAAAGATTGTGGATGCTACATATGTATTAAATGACCAGTAACTGAAAGGAAGAATCTCTGTCATAAACGAATCTGCTAAAGGCATAAATGTAATATAAAGTAAAATGTTTAAATACTGTTTACACTTCACTTGAACTGTAATGCTGGCACATGCTATGCACTAGTGAAATACATTGATTAATAGACAAACTGATAAACTGATAGATAAACTGACAAACTGATAAAGGCAACGTACTGTAGCACTGTTAGTCGTGTGAGTTATTTAGAAAAAAAGCACAATATACTATAAGCAAAGCATATATTATATCGTATATACATGTTGAAAAAACATTATAGTTGTGGATCAGTCTATAATTTAGCATGTTACTGCATGCAGGTCCCAGAAATGTCACTGTAAGTCTGACAATAACAACGATTTTACGATGCGATTCACTCATTTTTGTAAGTATTACAATTAATATCTGATCATCATTTTTAATGCAAGTCTCTATAATTACACAGACCCTATGTAACTTCCTAAACTTGATATATAAGGACTCAAAATAATACACTTCCGGACACGATGATCTCGGCTGATGCACTGTGGTCATTCTTATCTTTAAGACGCTGCGTGATGGGAAAAAGCTTGAGGGGGATGATGCTACAACACCACACAACTCCACACATCACTAGCATATAAATCAGCTTGTGCCCAGCCTGATTTAAAGCCAAGCTGGTAGGCCATGCTGTGCTAAATCACAGTCAAAATGGAACGGCCTGTTTTAGCATGCTGTCTAAGAGCCGTTTCAGGGCCACATTTCTCCATACGCCTGAGCTACATCACAATAAAAGTGGCAAACGGGATTTGGGGAAGAGATTTGGACAGACAAATTCTATAGGAAACATGATGTGGAAGTTAAGTGAGTGGATGCTCTGTGAGATTGTGACTGTGCTGAAACATGATCAGTAGGGAATGCATGACTTTGTTCATGAAAATCAGGATTAGGATCATTTAGACTGTGATTGTTTTCTGTGTGAGGCTTAGCTCCGGTTCCTTTACGGCTGTCGGTGTAATATTTCTATGGATACAGGCATGGCTGCTATTTGAAATCAACAAAAATCCAATTATTGATGTAAACTATGACTGGTAATACACACTCCCTCATACATTGTTAGATGACAATCAAATCACTTTTGTCATACACACCTTCATAGAGGCTTTCTTGGAAAAACAGACCACATAAGCTTTGAGGGTGACCTGCTGTGTCAACACAACCCCAACCGTTTATACCATCACAGCACTGCCAAGGATCTCCAAACTCCTGTACCTCCATACCCATCAGATACTTCAGATCATGTGTATGACAAACGATGAACACTAAATACAATAAAGAAAATGTCCAGCACAGTTTTAGTGTGACAATGGTGCAATTTTTACAGTACCACCACTAAGTCAGGTCTGCTTGCCAGGTTGCCCGCACACCATCAACTCCCGGCGAACAAACGCGCGTTTTGATCGCTTGTTGTGAACAGGACTTATGCATGCATGCATGCATGCATGCATGCTACCCGGTCGTGCATGCATGCTACCCGATCATGCATGCATGCTACCCGGTCATGCATGCATGCTACCCGGTCATGCATGCATGCTATCCGGTCATGCATGCATGCTACCCGGTCATGCATGCATTAGCCCTGTGTACTTACCTCCTCTTTCTCTCCTCTCGTTTCTCCAGCTCACTCCCATACAGACGCCAGCGCACGGATCCTCTAAACCGCGGAAGTGTTGGCGTTTATCGCGTCCACGTTGACCACCATCGAGATGGCGATTCGAGTCGATTTCCTCTGTTTTAAGAGGCTGGGCAGAAAAACGCACGGTACCGTAGGTCTGTCAGTGACATGACTGCAGGGGCGGAGGTTGACGGGACAGCAATTTCTCGACGGCTCTTTCTTTCGCGCGCGCGCCCGCGCTCGCTCCCGCTCCGGGCAGGGATGACGTCATGGCGTGCTCGGCGGGTCAAGCTGCAACTTTTGATGCAGGCTGGAAACTTCCTCCAGTTTTTATGTTGAACAGCACGATATATATATTTTTTTTCTTTAAAACATAAACGTATTTGATGACATTGGTTTAAATAAATAAGCCACGCTCTACCTCTTATTTGCTGATGATGTAGATAAATATTAGACCTGTTTAATTGTTTGCTTGCGACTTTCTCTTTCTCACTCTTTTTACAAGACAGAGGCTATAATGGATGAATACATAAGTAAAAGAAGCAAAGTGTATTGATATTAGTATCTGCACTCACAAACATTTTATTCTGATAAAGTTACAGAAATATGCATGACATATCAAGTGGCTTGAAAGATATGAAGTATAAAAATCAAATTGATACCCTTTACACAAAATATCTCTCAATCCTCAATACTTTTTGGTCTTTATTTCCACCCTTTTATGTTGTGTTCTCTCTGTTCTGTCTAAATAATTGTTAACTGTTTGTGTGAATAATTCAATTATATGTAAATGTTTTAGGTGCCTGATTAACCAAAGCAAAATTTTAAGTTTTATATATTCTTAGAAATAGGTCCTGTATTACCTAACACAGGATATTTATTTTTTAGAAGTTTTTTTAAAAGTTAAAGGTCTGAACAAACAATTATGAACAAAGAAATGATGCTTATTATTGTGATAACATTGTGTATAAAGTAATGCTTGCTCTAAAACTATTTGTAAAGCATTTCACTTATGTAATAAAATGTTACTTTGATTTTGCAAACAATGACTTCATCTGAATCGCTGAGAAATTTTATATGTATTCACAGTGTCAGAAAACATCATTCTTAATTCCCAATACATTCTCCACCCTGCTGGTCCTTTACTCACAGGCCATCATGTTCATCTGGGTCTAGTTTTGTTTCCTCTGGGTGCGTAACATTGTCATTTGTGATGCAGGCATTGACCTTAACAAGCAGTGACCTCAGCTGAGAAGCATGGGTTCCTTAAAGTTGTAAAAGAGAGAACAAGAGAGAATGGGTAGCTGAAGGGACAAGCTCCATCAACAATGTGGTTTCCCTCATGGTTAAAATCCTTTTAAAAAGATTTCTTGTGAAGTTCTCTTGAAACATAAACTAAACCAGGAATCAATAGAAATCCCTATTTATCCCTATTTGTGTATTATGATATACAGTCAATGACTTTATGCCATTTCCGCCATCTCTGTTGAAACCTTCCTCAGTTTTTTATCATTAACATCATGGCCTCATCCTTGTTGACACATCCCTTATTTAACTCTTTCTCTGACATGTCACTAAATCAGACCCGTAGTTCTAATCTATACAAATGTTTAAATCATCTAATTTGAGCCTTTTTTTCCTCTCTTTTAAGCAATCATAGTTACGAACTGCAGCTTTAGCGGGCCAGAGGAGAACTGGCCCTTCCTGCTAAGCGTGGTTTCTCTCAAGGTTTTTTTTCCATTTATAAATCACTGCAGTTTTGGTTCCTTGCCACTGTCTCCCTGTTAGCTTGCTTACTAGGAGACTGCTGACATTCGCTTAGAACATTCGCCTTGTAGATTGTGTTAATTATCATTGTTTAATACTTTTATTCATTTTAATTTTCTTCTTTTTTTCCCCCAAAATTTTCATTTTTTTCTCATTTCAGTTTCATTTTTAAATAAATCTTCATTTTATTTCACTGTTAAATATCTTTGGATGTTTTTTATTTGTCATGTTTTTTATTTTTATTGATAGAACTTGAGTCTTGTACCCTTATTTCTGTTATAGAGATAATACAAATAATTTTAAGCAGTCTCACCAGCTTTAAGACATCAGAACTTGTGCAAGAAAGTATGTTTGACCCAGAAAATGTTGAAATGCACTCAAATCCAAGCTCAAAAAATATTGTGCTAGCAGTATATATTGTAAATATAGTAAATATTGTACACATCAGGTGCTAGCAGTTTAAGCCATATAGTTTGCAACAACAAACTTGCAGGCTGATTGTTTGTGAATACAGCAGTATAATGCAATGCAAAATCACACATAAACAAATAAGCCTGTGCTAGCTGACACATGGCCAGATGTCAAGTCTAAGTCAAGTCTCAAGTCTTAGTGTTTGTTTTCTTATGAGTGTCTCAAATCCTTTTAGTTTTTCATTTCAGACCAACATTTTTTGATACTCGAGTCTAAAACTCTCTGCATATGGAGCTAATTGTGTTCCTGAGCTGGTTGAAGTATCTTGCAAAGTAACAAGAAGATTTTCTATCTTTTGTCATATTGGCTATGCTCTGTTAATCATCCTAAAGCAAAATCTTAGAGGTTACTTTTCAATCATTGAAGATAAACCAACCTTCACAAAGAAACTGATGTTCTGTTTTAACCACCAGATGGCAGTATGACCTTGATCTGTTGAACTAGACCAATTAAAACTAGACTCAGTTACATTTGAAATATGATCAGAGAAAAGCAATGTACTGACACAAGCCTCTTTCTTAGCCTAAACAAACATGTGAACTAAACCAGCAAACAAACGACTACCTACACACAAGTGTACTTATTTTATATTTTATTTATTTGATACAATATTTTAGTGTTTATTTACGAACTGCTTGTATATTTATTATCCTGTTCTATAGTTAATTGACAACTGCTTTAAACAGACATCTAGATTATAGTTGAGATTAAAACTCACCATAAAATTTTTATAGTTAAATATGAACGCTTTTCTAAAATAAGACATTTGTTTGAAAGAACAGCACATAAAGATTTTTTATGATCTGCTATGTGGACTATATATGATGACTTTTTAGGATGTTTAGAACATAATTTAATCTTCATGGCAACAGACAGGATTAGCCATTTGGGTGGGCCCAAAAAATGAGTTTTAAAATTGGGCAGGGATGTCAACTGTCTCACATCGACCAAGAAAAATAATAAAGGAATGAGAGAACATCCGTCAACCAGTGTTAACTATGTGTATGGTCTCAGCACAATGACTAAAACTAGAGGAACACATAATGTGACTCAAACAAATGACAAATGTTTCTCTCCAGCATGTAGATACATTAGGAAAAAATTTGACTCATGCTCCATCAACTGCTTGTTTCATTGGCTCGTTTTAGTTTTCTTCCACAGTATTTTCACACAGTTTTCAAAGCTTTCCAAGTCTTCTAAACACCCCACAGGTTTTAACCCAATGGTCATAAAATTGTTGTACCAGCTTGAGGACAAAGGAACGACAGGGAATAAAATCATACGCAATGAATAAAGTAATGGACACAGATGCCAGCTGTACATTATTGCTTTATTTACTATTAATCACTGTCAAGAAATATAAAGTCTCTCATAGATGCTTTTCTTAAGCATGCTAAAACCCTCAACCCGTAACCCATCACTGTAAAAATATAAAATTGATTAGATGCACATAACAAGCATACAAGTAAAATTATGCTTTTAAACTAAGGAGAGACAATCAAACAGACTTTCATCCCAACAAGACTGTAAAAAAATAAGTTATGGAAAGCGTTTCGGCACATGATATATAGATTGTGAAAACCACTGAAATCATACATAAAAAATTTTTTAATGCATATCTAATAACACAATGATTGTTACCACAATCCTTCACAGTCAACGTAAACTCAAACAGTACAGTAATTCATTCAGTGGAACCCAGAAATTGTATGATTTTTTTCTTTGAAGTGATAGAATGTGTTTAACATAATGAATACTTGTTTGCCCCAGTTTGACATAATATTTCTGTTGTACAAATGTAATGATTGTTAAAAATGGAATCCTTCAACAGAACGTCAAGGTTTAAAAAATTATATTTGGCATAAACTACACATAAATACACTACATAAAAATGTCTTGGGTCCCTGTGATTTAAGGCACGTTTTTAGATTGATTGTGCAGATTAAAGTATTGCACTCTGGTTTGTAGGAGGTAAACATCTGACTCATTAATGATGCTTTAGGCTCAGATCAGAGGTCTTAAGGCAAAGTTTGGGCATCCTTTAATTTGCAATTATATACTGAGACATTAGGCACATATAGAGCAAAATGCATTATATACTACAATAAAAAACAGCATCTACTGGTTCTGTTTAGGTATGGAAACCTTTAGAGTTTTGGTCATAATTCATAAATACCCACAATCCCACATTCACACAGATGTAGACACACGTAAACATTCACACTTGTAATTGCACTTGTGATTGGTATTCTCTTCTTTTTCATTGGTTGCTTCACATTTTCTGTAAGTAGCTACTCCACCGTCACAGATTTGGCCAGGTTCCTTGGGCAGTCCACCTGATGGAAATATAACAACGAGTGATTACAAGTGACATAAAGACACAAAAATGAATAATAAACCGAAGATTCTTGAATAAACATTATTTTGTAATTGACCCCTCTGGCATAATAGATTATGACTGTATAAATGCCTTATATTGTAATTGGAATATTATAAATAAAAAGGCAGTAACAAGGCAGTATCGCAAGCACAGTAACTTTATCCTGAGTGATTGCGTAACCTAAGGTTTTCCTTGGGTTCTCCTACACTTGAATTAAGAAGAAAAGAAGAAAATAAAACAGAAAAGCAGAAGCAGAATAGTCTGCCTGTAGGTAATCTAAATAATCTTTTCACTAGAGCTATGCATAATCATACGTTTTATGGCTAGCCACGATGGAACAAATACCCAAACAGCTGAAATCCCCCTAGGAAATGAAATTGAACCGAGTCAGCCAATATGAGGCCACCTTAAACAGTGTCTTTAATGTGAATGAAAGTAAACGTACATCATATCCTCTGAGAACAGCCAGATGGAAGGAAATGAGCTGCAGAGGAATGACACTGAGGATGCCCTGCAGACAGTCCACTGTGTGAGGCAGTTCTATGGTCTTATAGGCCATCTTACTGATCTCTGGGTCATCCTGGCAACAGATGATGATTGGCCGGCCCTAAGAGATACACACAAGATATTAACCATTATGGAATGATAGATGATAGGAAGAGTTTTATGTCAACTGCAGCTCTGTTATCATATTATCTCAGAGCGTAATGATTGTTACCTGTCTGGCTGTGACCTGTTGCAAGGCATTTTGGCATTTTGTGTAGCAGGCGTCTCTCATGATGATCATAATGACCGGCATGTGCTTGTCAATCAGAGCCAGGGGGCCGTGCTTCAACTCACCGGCCAGAATCCCCTCTGAGTGCATGTATGTGATCTCTTTAATTTTCTACAGAACACACGCACCAAATCAATACATTAGTGGTGTTATACAGAAAAATACAAGAAAAATTAAACTATGCAACTTATAAATCTAATTCACTAAGAACGACTGAATCATGTATTCACACATTCTTTGCGTTTGTGTTGTTTAAACTGATTCATTACAGAAACAATGCAAATATGAAAAGGTAGCTATGGTGCTACCTTTCCAGAATTCACATGGTGCCATTCCTCAAAGGCATCTTTCACTGACAAATGACAGTTACTTAAAATATTTTTGCTTGAGTTTACACCTAGTTAAATTGGATTCCAAGTGGTAAGTGCAAACAGGTTTTTGCCCTAAAATACACTGTGTATTTTAGGAAAACAATCTACTTTAACAACTTAAAGAATTTCACCCTGACTGCTAAAAGCATTTTTAAAGCACTAGCAACAACATATTACATTCTACTCACCAGCGCCCCCTCTAGGCAGGTGGCATAATTGTAGCCTCGACCCATGACCAACAGAGACTTCTGATGGTCGAGCTCATCAGCTATGCCCTTGATCTTGTCATCAAGAGCCAGAACTTCCTTGATCAGCTCTAAACAGAAGACAGTGTCAAAGTTAATCATTTCAAGCAACTAAAAAATTGCTGCAAAATATACATACTTTATAAGACATATATGAGACACACAAACACAACACACACCTGGCAGTTTTTTGAGGCCGTTCATGATCTCCAGTCTCCTTTGCTGCAGTGAAAACCTGTCTTCACTCATCATCAGGCCAAACATGATCAGAGACACAAACTGACTGGTGTAGGCCTGCAGACAACCATAACACACATATAGGTAAAGATATATGACATATAATAGATACATGCAATTTGTATGGAAAAAAAAGAGGGAGAGTTATGCAACTAAATGAACTTGAACTAATAATTAACTAAGGTATTTTCATCAACCGAACTTCCTTGTTTATTCATTTTTACTAGGAAAATTACCAGGAACTTGTTCAACCTGCTAGATCAGCACCAAACCAACACTAACCAAGAATTAACAGTCTGAACAGGCATTCATATGAACGCTGGTCTAAGCTAGACTTTCCAGGTTAATTTGGAGGCCAGCTCTGAGTTTTATGTGGCTCTGTTTAGTACCTTAGTGCTGGCTACTCCGACCTCAGGCCCAGCGTTAATGTGAACTCCACAGTCTGTCTCCCTGCAGATGGAGCTGCCCACAGTGTTGGTGATGCCAACGGTCAACGCCCCGCGCTCTTTACAGTACCGCAGTGCCATCAGAGTGTCTGCTGTCTCACCTGATCACACATACACAATAAGAATTAGTTTTTGTAAATACATTTTCAGAACTTTAGAGACGTGAACTGAACTCATCAGTAGTAATATCAGTTTATGTAGAAGAAACTGTTATATTTTCAAGTATTTAATTTGTTAAAGAAATTGAAATACGAAAGAACAGAGCTATAACATTAATGCAGATAGCAGAGCTCATACAATTTGGTCTTGGGAGAATTTGATGGGAAATGTTTGAGCTCAGTTTGAAATCTCTAACTTTTGATCACAGACTTTAGTGTCGTGGCAAATCTAAGGACAGTGGGACATGATTTAAATCTCTGAAAAAAATTCTGAGAATCAGTAGCCTAAAGCAAAAGTCTCCATTAACTCTCTGTGCAATGTCACTGGTGACTAGAATGAGTGATGGGTGAGGCAGACATTAAAGAGATCTTATTTTTCTGGTCTACGGGCATGTATCTTTCAGATATGACCCAAGGCATGTACTGTTGTGTAATGCACTATCATGTGCAGTACAAAGGTCATTAGCTTTATTCGTTTAGGTCATTAACAAAGCTTTCCAGACAATGACGCATGAGAATGACGGTAAAGGTGCTTTACCTGACTGGCTGATGAAGAAACACACATCGTCTCTGAAAACAGGAGTGATGCGATCCAGGAAGTCACTGGCCAACTCGACCATAACGGGAAGTTCAGTCAGCTCCTCAAGGATCTGACGTGTCTACAGAGAGAGAAAGAGATAATACCGTTACTATGTGCGCCATACAGATTTATAACCATGCAGTAGATTTACATATTATTGTTCCAGACATTAACTTACAGCCACTCCCGCATGAAAACTGGTTCCACAGCCAATCATGATCAGTCGTCTACATCTCTTGATCTCTTTCAGATGGTCTGACAGGCCACCAAGAATAACTGTGCAGAAACATACACATGCTGATGGATACAAACCATCTTCTAGTCCAGATTAATGAGTAAGCAATTCATGAGGCTGATGCCCCAGAAACATCTAAACACTGTGACATTGATTTGTTGAGCATCCCAGCCAGTTCGTAACAGCAACATTGTCTCAACCAGTGTGGTGAGTTTAGTGCTGGGCTCTCTGTTTACTGAACAATGGGAGACAGGAGAGTGTATGCAAACCCTATTTAAAAATAAAAACTTACATGGAATTCTAAAAACTCAAATTAAAAGACCCTGCAGGCACCACAGCAGGATCCTCATGTGATGCTCTGGTAAAGCTGTGCTATACCTGTGTTGCTGTCAAAACAGATTCTGCCTCTCATGGTATTGAAGACGGATTCAGGCTGCTCAAAGATCTCCTTCTGCATGAAAGCCTTGAAGTTACCTGATGATTTGAAAAGTGTTTTTTATTGCATAAAAATTAAACCCTATCCACTGGCAGGTTGTTAATAAACGTGGTTTAGATGTGATCTTGGACCTTTCATGATTTGCTGAAGCTCCATCTGTAGGGTCTGAATGGCCCGGACTGGATCTTCTCCTGCCCTGCGTTTAACACGGTGCACATACAGCTTCCCCTCCACCACCACAGCTACATCATCATCCTCCAGGTAGACCACCTTGTTGGTGTGCTCAATAATGGCACTGAGAGAGAACCAGAGGAAATCATGATAAAACTTCTTAACATGAATAAAAACATGAATATTATGAATATTATGTGAAAACATGAATATTATGTTTTAATGGTTATTCTGTCAACTATCCAACAGGCTAAAAACCAAATAAGTGTCATATGGATTTGAGGCCAGCAGGCGGCAGTTCTGAGCACCCAACATATTTGCATAATTGTATTACAGATAATAGTATTTCAGATTGATTGAGAAGTTGATTTTTTTCTGTTAAAATACTTCATCCTGTCCAGATTCATGTGAAGAGCCATCTGTAAGTTGAGTTCCCTCATTGTAAACACTGTGGGGCTTTGAAAACACTGCTTTGTTTGTTTAAGCTTGATATACTGTAGTGACAACAGCATGAGTTTGGGGCGGGGCTATCTGTCGGAGCAACCAATGGAAGAGAAGGAGGGTGTTGGGGAAACCTATTCTAAAAAAAAGACGTTATTTTTGCAATTCTGTCTGCTGACGTTAGCCGGACATACACAGTGAACTTGTTTTACCGGATTACCCTGGATTTATCCTTTAGCAATGTCAATGAATATCTATCTACAGAAACAGTGATGTCATTTTGAGTATTATATAAGTGTGTGGGTTACCTAGCATCAGAGGCAAAGTAAAACTCCACAGCCATTCCGTCATGGACTGAGTGCAAAGCATTTGTGCTGCCCAAACGGTTCCTGACGTTTTTCTCCTTTACTCCCTCTTTCCTGGATTCACCTACAGGATAAGAAAATCAACTTATTAACATTTTAACAACCATTCAGGGAAATACAAACATTTAGAGAATGACTGCTAAAAGGAAGAACTAAAGTTATTATTAAAATTAACTGACCTTGTCTGCTTGATATTATCATTGAAATTTAATTAAGATTTGCCTTATAAAGGTCGTCTTGTATCAGGCGCATAAACTGATGATTTAGGGTGCACTTAACTACCTTACAGTAAGGATAACTGGGCATTTATGTCATTTTTCAAATCATTTCTATGCCCGGATGCCAGTTTATTTTATACACCTACTAGTAGGATTACTCCTACTAAGTAATCCTTTTATAACATGTTGCTCCATTCGTATAAAAAGAGCATTATTCGTATCTGAACATTATGATTATCAAAATCAGTGACGAATGTCGCAATAATAAAACTAAGCTGGACTCACACTATTAAACCACAAACATTTTGTATTACAATTCTCCATCGCGAATAACATTCAGCTTTTCATGCCTCAACACAAAACGTGCCAGAGGTAGATAATGTTGCTTTGTCTAATGTCATATTTAATAATACGGCCCAGAGCACATTCTTTCTCACATACTCATTTTTAGTGTGTGGAACATGTTAGGGTAGATGAGCAGGTTATGATGCTAAGGACTTACTAGACTTATATTGGACGGGGATCTGCTCTGTAGAAAGCTCATACTGACTGCGCACACCGATCAGCAGCGGACTGCCCCTCCTGTTTGAAAGAGACAGAATATACATTTGTTTTTGTCTCTGTTTCAGCAGAGCAGATCATAATACAGGAGAGGATTTGTTCAAGTCGCTCAGTCACTTCACTCAAGAGAAACTGACACGTCACCAGACTTTTTTCAGTGTTCCCACTGAGCAACAGCACACCTGCAGGACTTTGGCCTAATTTTAATCTATAGTACTCCTGCTCTTTTATTTGCTGAGTGAACAGTGTTGGTGTAGCCCTATTGTAAACAAAACACCTGTGCAGAGGATACGCCCACCAGACTTTCTCTCTCATTTACTCTAATATCCTGATGTAGATCCGCCCTCCTCCCACCTGGTTGAAAAAATATTTCAGACCTGTCCTTTGCATGCACTACCGATCTTGCTTGTCACAGCCCACAATCCCTTATGCTGACGTGCCAAACACGGATCACGTTGAAATTGCTTCTCAGTGCTTGCTTTGTTTAAACTGCGCTTTTCGGTGTGCACAGCTAGCTAAATGTTAACCAGCCCATGAAGTATGTTTTGGAATATCTCTGAATTGGCTATAAGACAGATTTCATGCACAACAAAAGCCGATTTTCAGACCAGAACAAAGTACTGTTGAAACGTTTTAGCTTTAGTGTCACTGGTAGTCAAATGATAATCAAATGAAGACAGGCTGCACAGAAAAACGAGACACAGGAGAAGTGATGTGCCAAAGTTCTAAGCTAATCCATTGTTAATGTCATTAAAAAATCCCTTGGGGATGGATTCTTCAAAGGGCACATGAAAGAAAACACTCTTGGAATTTAGGAATTGCCAAGACAAGCAGATTGCTTAAAGAAAAAACAGATTTTTTAGACAATGTGAGCATATATCGTGATTCAAGGGTGTTGTGGGTGTTTATGAAGGTGTTGCTATGCGATTCGCACTGTATGGTGCTCTAGGTGGTTGCTAGGGTGTTGCTAGGTGGTTAAAAGGAAGGACAATTCTCTAGGCATGACTCAAACCCCATCTGCAATGTTTTTTTTTTTATCCCTCACTGGGCTTAGTGAATCCTTACTGAGTCCTTAGTAAATGACTTAGTGAAGAAATGGCACACATCCATCTTAACAAGCCACATGATTTAAGGTCTGTAGCTTATGGGTTACGCATGGAGATACAATGCTAGGGGTTATGGGTTTGTTCCAATCGCTAACCATAAGTATGAGCAACAGTGGCATGCCTGCTTTAAAAAGCTACTAAAACTCAGTGAATAACCCTCCAAATGTCTCTCAGATGGTGCTAAAGCAAATGTTGCTCTGCCTTCAGTAACTTATACTGATAGGTCTTGCAACATGGTCTGACTTTAAACATTCTCACCACAGCAGGACAGGATTGACCAAAAGCCCACAACACATTCATTCCCGATCAGAGACGCGCAGATGGGAATAATTAACATTACTTTTGGCTTCAGTCGACTCAACTTCCTTCACAAGCATCTTTGCTGTATTCTTAATGTGAGCAGTTTTTAAGGTCAGTACCTAGTTCCTTATCATTAGATGTGCAAATTTTGATTAAACGTCATAAATCTTTTCTAGTGATTGATCACAGACAGGGGACGGTAACCTTATGGCTTCTGTTCACTTCCATGGAAAGAATGCTATGAGCCAGGAAGTTTGTGTCAGAAGAAAGTGAGAGCATTAGAGTAAGAACATTAGAGAAGAGAAAAGGAACGAGGAAACTTGAGATTCTTACAGTTCAGAGGAACCGTGGCACTTACTGACCTTGTGGCAACAGCCTCTCCTGGGAAATGGATGCTTTTGAAAACCAGAGCAAAAGCCCCTTCCTGGAGAATGATCGAGAAAGAACAAAATGAATGAGCAGGATGTTCTTACACAGGTTCATTCAGCTGAACAGATCTAATTGTAAATATCATACAGGTGCTGTAAGTGATTCTTATTTTAAAAACATATCTGAACATTTTGATATGCTTCCTGCTTGTCAATCAGTTTGGGGGTTCACCTGGCAGCCTGTAGATGGGAAGCAAGAAGCTGAGGCCGTTCCAGCTTCATAAACAAGTCAGTTGTTAGCTTATCGCTATTTTGCTACCATGGCAATTTTGACAACACTTGCATGATGCTTCACTTCTGATTATTGAAACTCTCAGCTGTACAATGGCATCTTTGCAGAGAGTTTGGGGAAAACGGGAAAACTCTGTCTAATTCAGAGGTTGAGTCTGGCTAAGTTTCCAGAGTGGTTAACACCACTTACAGCATCTTTAAAGTGTCATGTTTCATCTTCAGCCCCCACTGCGGCCCCCAGTAAAGCTCTGGATCAGGCCTAAAGCAGAGGCCCAGAGAGGTGGAGGAGATACCAGGGAGCTGAGAGGAACAGAGCCCCACAGTAAGAGTTGAGCTGAGGGAGAATAGGGGCCCTCTCTGTGTGCTGAGGGAACTAATATTTGCCACTGCCTCCTCAGAGAGCCTCTCCTGAATCGCTGCCCAGAAGAAAGTGCACACACACACAATGGATATGTTTTTGCTGGATGTACACATTTTATGTCTACGTGCTCACACACATGCTACCTTTTTTAAACCTCTTTATACTCATTCCTACATAACTCTTAAAAATAAAGATGGCAGTTTTTTAATGGCAGCTTTAGTTCAGTAGTTTAGTTCAAGTATTTAAGAAGAAAAAGAATAAGAAAACGTGACAAGAAAAAATAAATGACTACTTAGAAAAACTTTTTCTTTATTGATTTGTATTATGTACTAATAAATAATACAATCCTGTACTAGTTTTTAGTGGAACTTTAAAAAGGTTTCTTATGGCATCAGGATGTAAAATGTTTTTGGGTTCTAACTGAAACCTTTAAGACTGCCTGTTTTTGATTAGCCTCAGGGTAAGATTGTTCCCTCTCTCCTGGACTCTCCTCTCTCGTCCCTTTAAAATTAGAGTCCTTTAACATTATCATCCTTTTATCTCCCAGTCTTTCCGTCGCTACGATAGTGGTGGCTGCTAAAGCAGTTTAGATAGCATAATCAGTTTACAGAAGAAGCCATAAACAGGCAGAGTCTCATATATTTAAAAGAGGGAAAGTCACAGTCATTATGCTTATGGGAAGGCTTGGTGTTTTATAAACTTATGATAAAGAATACAGTAGATTCCTGTCAATAATATTTCAAAGGGACAGCCCTTGACCATATGACACTGCTACGTTTAACTTCTGGTTTCTTGCAGAAAATGTTATGGCCATGCAAGTCGTCCAAAGGTGCTATTAGTAACTCATAAATCAAGGTCCACATGTCCTCATTTAAAAATCAAGTTATTATTCATTACCTAGAGACGAGGGCGAGCATGTTTATCTTTCTGTATTGATAAATGTTGTCATTTATAACTTTGAAACTTTGACTGTGTTTGACATGGTTAATATCTTTGAAATCCTTTGTTTGATAGAAATATAAAGTGTTAACCCGCAATTGTTACCTTAAGAATCAAGTTCAGCCTGATTTAACTCCTAAAGCTGACTTTTTGATACAGCCAAATATTGTCATGTTCAGTAATGTTTTAATAATGTTTAATAACATTTTTTAACTGAAATAAAAACTGTAAATTTACATGTTACCAAATTAAGATTTTGAGGTTACCTGACGAAACAGTACAAGAGTGTAATATTATATAACTTCCTGAAATACTTGATTCTTATTGACCAATTTTGGCATTCAGCGATTATATAATGACTGGCTTAGTACACGTTATTTCTTTATTAAATTAATCACTGTGAACTTCATGACATAAAATGAGGAAGCAACACCATCAGAGTGTTGCTTCTGAACATCTCCATGTCTTTAAGAGGCCTGTGGTCTTTAACTTTGACAATATAGCCAAAGGGTTCCCAGAGGCATGTGAGTAAGACCACCCTCTCACCCCAAACATGCACTTGCACGTACACACTTGATGCTTACCAGCTGTTGGATGACGTGCTCCACCAGGGTGGAGAAGGACATATAATTGCTCTCGCGGTTGTCATAGAGATACTTGATCAACTTGGGGATGACCTCTGTGTCTGTCTCCGACTCAAATTCATATCCTTTGGAAATCTATCAATGGGTTGGGATGGAAAAGCCAAGGTTACAGACGCAAGCAAACAAAACATGTTTTTCCATAGTGTAAAAAAGGCAGAGAGTGAGAAAGAGATTAAAATGTGTAAAAGAGAGAGAGTAAAATAATGAACTTAAATGGGCTTTGAAAGCATCTTCAATGCTTATGTTTAGTGTTATGAAACACTCCGTAATGAACTTCCATACATCTGCTGTGAAGCTGCTTCCAAGAAATGTAACACACAATGAAAAAAGAAAGACGCCCTTTTTACCTCTTACTTAATTAAGCTTAATTAACTTCCTGTAGCCTGGTTAGTAAACCACGTCAGTAACGAGGACATGACTTTTACATACACAAATATAGGTAAACTCAATTACGTTTTCTACACAAGCTACAGCTATTACTCTCAATTGCACTTTATGTTAAAACAAGAGTTTATGTTAAGCACAAGTCGTGCTAATTCTTTGTGCTAAGCCCACACCCTAACCAATTATTATCACGTATTATCACAATTATTATCAGAAGACAGCGCTTGTGTTCTGTTAAAATGGCACACAAAGCCCTACGTACACTATATCAATCACATCTACAAGACAATATAAGGGCTGTTTAAAATATCACTCACCAGGTACTTCTTCAGCTCCTTGTAGTTTGTGATGATCCCATTGTGAATGACAACAAACTCTAGGGGTAAAATGTATAGAAAACAATGTATGAATTAGCTTGAAAATGAACAAGTGCTTCAATCCAGTGCTTAAAGATATGAGTGATGGCTATTCTTCTGCTCTTACATCAATGCATTCCTATGAACATACAGGAGGGTGTACTGAACAGTAGCAGGTTGGGCTACATTTAATTTTTTATAAACTGCTAACTCGCAAAACTTGCTGTATGTCAACTACAGATGCCAATAATTGTACGTCATGCTTTGTGTGAAAAGGGCAATGGCTGTTTGACAAAATATCTTTACAAGTTATAATTTCATACAACACTTCTCCTCATTGAAAATATGGACACACCCATGATTTCAATTAAATAAAAAATATAATATTAGTTGCGTAATATTAGCGTAGTAGGAATTAATGTTACTATTTTATAGTAGAATAAACTAGTCTTGTACACAGATAAATAGCCTAATTTATAGTAATGTTTTAGCATAATAATGTTTTTTGAATGAATGTCAAAACTGTGCAAAGTCATAATGTATACAAAGCAGAGCTACCAAAATATATAATATATATTATTAAAATATATTTTATAAAAATATAACCATTTTGGTTTGCTTAATTTTTTTGGGTTATAATTCAAACTTTTTACTGTTGTACTGTATATTAGAGTCCAAAAATCTGGGACAATGTTGAAAACCTAACCTTTTGCTGAAAAACAAAAAGTTTAAGGCTTGTGAATATTTATAATGAAAGAAAAAGTATGATGTAAAATGTACAAATGATTGTACTGATATGTACATTTGTGCATCAGAGAGGATTACTGTAAATGCTTGTATCATTAATTAAATTTAGTGTCTGTTTTACAGTCGTGGGGGAAGAGGAGCCTGCTGCTCTTCATTTCACCTCCTGCTAAGACGTTTATTTTCAGAGGTAAACTTTCGCATTTAATGCATCAATGATAGCACCGACACCTTTGCATGCCTTTCATTACCAGTGCAAATCTAATGGCTTTAAAACCTGCACAACTGACCAGTCCTGTTCTCTAGTTAACTTGTAGAACTTGTGAACTGACCACAGCTGGTTTACATATGGCTGGATAGAAAGCAGATGACCAATGTAACACTGCATTGAGTGAGGTGGTTGAATCTGTGTTAGTGTTTTACCGTTGTTTTTGTCTGATCGGTGAGGGTGGCTGTTGACAGGGCTGGGCTCTCCATGTGTGGCCCAGCGAGTGTGTGCAATGCCAAAGTGTGTGTCTAGCTGTGCATCAAGATCAATGGATTCACTCTCTAATGATACAAACAGGAAAGATTCAGAGAAAATGAGTCTTTAAAGAAATACATTACACAAAATCAAGTGACTGGAGAGGAGAGGAGGAGCAGAGGAGAAAAGAGCAGAAGAGAAGATGAGAAGAGAATCAGAAACGAAGAGAAGGAGAAAAGGAGAAGAAAAGTGGAAAATTTATGATAAAGTGGATTAACATACTGAAGATCTCTTCATCGAGTGCTTTCACCTTCCCTGTCTTCTTAAACAGGGTGATGTTTGCTTCATGATCTTTCCTTGGGCTATCAACTGCAACACCTAAAAAACAGTTTCCATCAAACACGTCATTAAGAACCTCCTTCACACACATGAAAAGATGCATCACCTGTTCACAGGTATGTGTACACCACACCCATGTACCTAATGAACATTTCAAAACTGCTGACAATAATCCCTCCCTTCACCACTACAACAGTTTGTATTCTTCTGTGTGGGTGTTTCACTATATGTTGGAACATAGCTGAGATCAGTGATGCTGTTTGATGTTACTCCAATCCATATCTAAGGTGTTCAATAGGTTTCATGTCTTGGCTTTAGTTCTTAAGTTCTTTGACATCTGACTTTATTACACAGACAAACAGGCCGCCAGACTTGGAAACACACAATTCTTCATAATGTCATTGTATGCATTGTAGAATTAAGATTTGGTCATCCCTGGAATTACTAAATAAACTATGAATTGATGATAACTGAACTAAACGAATTCGAGATTAAAAACTCCGGAGTGAAAAAACAGGAGTGATGTGTCAGGTTTAGAGAAGTTGAGGAAGAGTGAGCATGTAACACAATTATTTTCACACAAGTATCAACTTATAGCTGCCAAATGGAGCTCAAGAAACGAGGTCACGGTGTCCATCTCTAGTCATATCTTTTACCTGCCGAATACTTTGATGTCAGACTCACAGAGGTGGGAGTGGTGGGCTTACCTGCAGAGTCATAACCCCTGTACTCCAGCCTTTGAAGTCCCTTTATGAGGGTCTGAAAGATTTCTCTTCTCGACCGTGGCACTCTGTAATTCAGGTACGCAAAAATTCCTGCCGGACACAAAGAATGTTTTAAAATGTGAAAAATACTTACCAGTGATAAAACATTGTTGCATGGAAACAAATGACATTATAAAGGGACCTAATAAACCCCAATAAAAGAGGATAAAAGAATAGCTATCATAAAGTGAATCAACTCATTTTCAAAACTTTAAGCATGTAAATAGTGTTAAGATAAACACATTAGTTACTACCTAACATCCACAGTACAGTAGCAACATACAGATATCTTTAATCCCATATGAATGATTGTGGAAAGACATATACTACAGTATAAACATCATACTAAACGTACAGATAAGCAAAATTTGATGCGGGTTTAAACGAACTAGGAGGTGAAAAGTCGCATTTGACACACCTGGGATCAGCCACGTCGCACGCTAAAAGTGGAAGAGCAAGACTGTGTGTCGGACGCGTCTCAAAACGTATCTTGCCACTTATCTACACATACTTTTTAGGCATCATTGTGGGTTCTTATCACACCGAAACCTGCTGAGCTGGTTACCTGAACGGCATATATATACAAACAGCAAGAGCGTTTCGAAACTTGGACGTCTACAGTGTGCCGAAATGATGCCTAGGTAGGGAGCGCACTAGGTTTTGAGACACTCGCTTTCCAAACCGGAGCTGTCAACGGAGCTGTCATAAACTCCAGAGAGTGATGAGACGAATGAAAGCTTTACGTTAAAAAGATGACGCTTTTGTCGTCCTATAGTCACATTTATATACAGACATCAATCGCTTCATGTAGGCAATAACAACGTCAAATTTAAGGCACAGATTTTATTATAAGGATTGATACGCACTATTCCTATACACTACACACAACAATTAGAAATACGTGAAACGTACCGCACATCGTTTAAGTATCTTTTTCTCAAGCAGAAGGTTGTCTGGAGGATCCGGTGGTGAAGACAAGCAGCACAACCCGCAATATGATCCAAAGGCTCGGTGGAGAAATTACAAACAGCCGCCTTATAACTTACACTCCGCTCCACCTCCGGTTACCAGGGCAGAGTTGGCCCCGCCCACCGCCGAATGATTGACGTGAGGTCATCCAGTTTAATGGTAATGAATTATGATTGATGTTTTTTAACCTGTTTATCAACTTATGTAATTACAGACTTAAAACTACACATGCACGCACAACACAGGCTGCGTTTATACAAATTGCGCTTTTTTTAATGGTGGGACAAATGGTTTGTTCATCTGAGCGACTCTATAGTATGTATATGTTAAAATATCTAGAAAAAGAGAAACCGTATTCTTGCGCATTGTAGTTTTTTTTTTCTACTTCCTGCTTTAAGTTCACACGTAAGCATACACGCCTCACTCGTTTGCATATAAGCCCAAACTTTTGTAACGTTTGTCAACAACGCATATTATAATGATTACAATATAGCCGTAAAACTTTTCAGAAAGAAAACAAATAAATTGCTGGATGACATGTTTTACTCCTATTATTTCTAACAAAAAGTTTCTTTTTGAAAATTCATAGACAGCTGCTATTGAACATATATGTTCAAAACATATATTACACACACACATATATATATATATATATATATATACAACATATATTGCCCTGTAAATAAGACACAGTTTACTGATATTGTCACATTATATGGGTTACGTAAATGTACGGTGTCCTCCAGACATTTTTATTTTGTGTTATAGTCAGATTGTTTTCTGTTGGCTCAGTCCTTTCTATTTTTGTGTGCTATTCTTTATTTATTTGTTGTACCCTTTTAAGAATATAGTGCTTTAAGTGTGTACTTGTTTCACTATTTAGTTTTGCTGAAAAGCTTAATAATACAGCGCCCTTCATGAGTATTGTGACAGTGAAGAAAACAATTGCTCTGTTTACTGAGAAGTTAACAAATCTTATGATTTAAAGAAGAATATAAGACAAAAGTTCAGAATGTCACATTTTTTGGCATTTTTCATTGCTTTTCTGACAGAGTCAGCTCTCTTGTCGTCATCTTGGCTTGTGTGTGTTCTCACTAACACGTTCCCTGATTTTAATTTGTGAACAAATAATGCAACAGGGTACAGCTGATCACCGATGGTCCCAATACGTGGGCTCACATTAGACAGAGGTGATGAAACTCTGCTGTTCTTCTAAATTGATAAAACATTTTGTGTTAAATGTCTTGAAACAGCCAAATAACAAAACGTGACATTCTGTACTTTTGCCTCATATTCATTTTTAATAATAAAAGATTTGTTGACTTCACAGCAAACAGGACAATTTTCTTCTTTACTGTACTTATGAAGGGCACTGTATTATTATTCTTTTTAGCAAAACTAAATAGTGAAACAAGTACACACTTAAAGCACTATTTCTTAAAAGGGTACAACAAATAAAGAATAGCACACAAAAATATAAAGGGCTGAGCCAACAGAAAAAAATCTGACTACAACACAAAATAAAAATGTCCTAGAAACAGTTCAACTTAGTTGCTGTTTAATTGTCACTTTATTTACCCAAGAATTACTATGCAAATATGATACTGATTGACAGCTACTGAAATACTTTCATTGTGGTGACTTCCCTGTGACAATCATGTTTGTGGTTATTTTTAAACCATCGCTTTTAAATGTGAAGCAGGAAGTTATCCAGTTTCCTAGTGCTATAATCTGAAAAGCTTGTCCAGCATGTTTTTTATTTGTTGTACTAATATTAGATCTAAAAATTGTAAAACACTTTTACACTAGTCGTGTAACTGCACCCTGTAAACCATCTTGACATCTGTGTTGCGTTAAGCTGAACAGGAGATGGACCCTGTGTGGTCCCCCTGTAGGGGGCTATTGTGAAGATTTGTGGAACCCAAATTTCACCCCACCACAGTGACTGCCATCTGACTGTCTATCCATCTATTATCTTACTCCTTTTTAAACACATAGAAAGTGTCTTAGAAAATTTAGCTTCTGTCTTAGTTCAAATAAAACTTAGACAGAAGCCTTGAATACATCAATTTTCCAGTTTTCAAAAAATAATTTTTGCATGATTGATTAGGGCAGGGCAAAATAATACACCACCTAGTAAAAGGAATGTAAACAACTCTTCTAACTAAAAGGTTAGATTATGTCAGCTAATTCCAGTGAAGAGAAATTCTAATGCTGTGTGAATTTCTAAATAATGGTGTGCTCAAGTTTCAAGTGGAGTTTATTGTCATTTCAACCATACACAAGTACATAGTGAAACGAAACTATGTTTCTCCAGGAACTGGAGAATTTATACATAAAGTGCAGACAGCACAAGACAATGACTTCTGGGACAGACAATGGACATAGTATGTCCCAGTGCCGACCAGCACACAGTTATGTGTCCAGAATGATCCTGGTGAAATAAAGATATAAGTGTTAACTTATAGCGTTGTTAACTATAAGTGTTGCCTCAGTGTGCTTCCTACATTGAGGCAACAGCTTGGGCAGGGTCCTTTTTTGTTCCAGCAACACAATAGCTTTGTACTAATCCCGTCCATGAAGAAACATTTTATTTTCATAATAACAAAACATATTGTACTCACTGGAATGAATTCGAGTAAATATTTTCATGGCTGTCCAGTGTCATGAGTGGGCATTCAGTAACCACTGGAAGGGTGGCATGAAAGATGAACAGTCACACCCTCCATAATTCCTTTACACAGCCAAAGTGCAGCTGTGTTGCAATATCTTGTCTGGTTGAGTGCCCATCTCAGTGCTATCTGTTTATTTATAGTCTCACTATCTTATACACTTGTTAAATATCTAGCTTAGTAGCATCGGTTTAGTTGATGGCATTATCATACACAAAGGAGTGAAACAATCAGATCCAAACGGCTTATGTTAACCTTCCTTAACAAACCATTCTTAACAAATCAGTTGTTTGACATTCATATAAAATAAACAGTTACATGTATATTAACAAATAATCTTATGATAATTTATATTTATGCTATACATATATTATATAATTTATATTTATGTTATATTAAAGCTCCCACTATCCCCACATTTTTAGGTTGTTGTGAGTAGTGATAACTTGATATAGTGATATCAACAGCAAAATTAGTATTTAAGATGTTTCATAAACAGTTAAACAAAACAACATATTTTTATTAAATAACTGGCTTCACATCTTGTTCAGTAATATCATAAAACATCAGTAAATAAGTAGGCTAGTTGTATTGACTGTCAAATATTAATATCTGTACTGTAGTTGTACTGTTTGACTTGCTGTTTTATCAAGTCTGTAATAAAAAAAAAGACTGACCTGCATCACATTTAGCTGTTGGCAGTGACTTTTACACATCACAATGTCTTGGAAAACTTAAACAGAAAAAAGTATCCTTGCTTCAGTACACCCAACAGAAACAATCACAGTTTAGGTTGTGTGATTTGATATTCAATCCGTACTGAAACTGTTGCAATGCTGTTTTGGATCTGAGCCCATTGATAACTATGTGTCTGATTCATGAGATTAAATCTTGCAGATTCTAGTATTTTAGTATTAGTATATTAGTATAATTCATATTTAATATTAGTATATTAGTATTTTAGAATTAGTATATTAGTATACTTAGTATTTTACATATAGGGTAGCAAACCACCTGTGAAATGCAACTGTTTAATACCTGGGATATTATTATAATTTTTAATGTGCTGAATGCATGTTTACCAGCAAAGGAACTTGACTTCATAAATCAAAACTGGTCAAAAGCTTAGACTGATAACTATGTGACTTGCAGTGCAAATTATTGAATCAAGATCTTTGGTACGGGACCAGTGGGCTCAGGTCTGAATGTTCAGAGCTTCTGCCATGTGACACAGGAATGCACCTTAAGTAACTTGATATACTAGATCCTCTCATTAATTCATATTATAATCTCATTTTTAGGCTGGAAGTCATCAGTAATTATAGAACACATCAAGTTCTCATGAAAACACATGACTACTAGTTCCGTTTCCTTCAGTTCACCATGAAAGTGTGCACTCATGAATGAAAAATGCAAACATAGCCAAAACATTCTAAATATGTAACTAGCCAGGAATAAACAACATTGCAAGGTAAAGCAAGAAAAAGCCCCTTTGATAAAAAACTAAATTTACTTCCTTGTATGAAAGACTCTTTGAAAGGCTCTTAGGAATAGGAAAGAGAGCTCAAGAAATAAAAACTAACAGTGTTCCTGTAGCTCAACTAGTAGAGCATTGTGTTAGCAGTGCAAAAGGTTGTGGGTTTGATTCCTACAGAACACACACTGATTATATGTATACCTTGAATGCAACAAAAGCATCTGTTAAATGCATATGTAAAAAAAAAAAAAAAAAAACACAACCAGCATAACAACACAAAAAAGAACCATAAGTAAAAAAAAACAAACATCTGCTTAAGGATATATTCCCAATTATGATTCAAGCTCTTAAAAAACAACTTAAGAGACTGTGGCTATTTTATGAGTAACATCAGCAAAACACTCCCTACAGACAAAGTTATATACATACAGGTACATAAACACAACAGAACCATACGCAAGTCCAGAACCACACATCTACATGCTACGGTCAGTCTGTGGCCTCATTACTCAATCACAGTGACTCAAAACAAAGCCCCTCGCTTCAGAGATGGGTGGACCGCCAGGGTGCATATTACATCCAGACATCCCAGCGGGACTGGCAAGCACAGGAAATGACCAACGGGGTGTCAGCGTGTTAAATACGACATCACGGTGTGGCTCTGGAAGAAGTTGTGTGTATAAGAGAGGGCGAGAGAGGGGGCTGTTGGATGGAGGGGGGTGGACTTCCAGGAAAGCATTTGTACCATGGCAGCATCAGATGCGAGGAGTCTTGCAATGGAAGGAGTGAATGTTGGATGTTACTAACATTTCTGTGCCGTTCATGTAAAGGAACTATTTTAAAATGTGAAAGAATTGGTTATGCTTTGGTTTCGTTTCTAATATAGGACGATGAAATATTTAGAACAAGACTGGTATTCCTCAAACTGCAGCCAGTTACCCAATTAAAACTGTATTTCCATGATGGTATGCGTTGGTTGTTGCTGTACCTGAAAAACAAGTTTTGAGAAACCACTGCCTCATTGTGGCTGAGAACTATATTACACAGAGACAAAGCGTTTTGGGCCAAATACTAAAACAAAGAGAGATTTAGATCAATTTTCCTGGCCGCAGATTAACACACTATTTGATTCAAAATGTGGCATGTTAAGTAGTTATAGCTTCATTATCTTTTATATACTAAATGTAGAAATGATCTAGTTTTGTGGCTGAAAACTACTCTGTACTGAGAAACAAAACTACAGAACTAAAAAAAAGATAGCTATTAGCAATATACTACAAGGAATTTTATGGGGAAAACAAAACCCAAGCAACATGACATTATTTACATTTATTAATTGATGTATGAACAGTTCCAACAAGATCAAACTTACTACATTCGACCTTTTGAAAAACTGAAAAGAAACATTTAACTCATAACAAAAATATAACATCCTCTGTTGACAGCTGCTACATTAAATAAAATTTCACGCAAACATTTTTAGCCTTCAGTCAATTTAGTTCCCTCATTATCTGTTTGACCATCCTTGTCACAACAGCATCAAAATGATGCTTTAAACGTCAGTTTATAATACACAACAGCAAAGACTTACAGAATTACATTATCACCGAACCTGCCGTGTATTGATGTTATACAGAAAAATCACAATATCCTTAATCATATGACAATTGTTCCAAAGAGACAAAAAAGTTTTAAACCTGTGGCTGTGACAGAACATTGTCCACATAAAATCATACAAAAACATAAAAATACTATGTATATGATGAGTCAATGTTAACATGAAAATAGGCGAATATCCATACCACTGTATATCCATAACAACAAAGCACACACACTCTCTCTCTCACATTCTAACTTAAAGGGATGTTTCGCAAACGGATGAAAATTCTCTGATCATTTAATCACCCTTATGTCATTCCAAACCCATGACTTTTTTCAAACTCAAAAGGAGAAATTTCAAGAATCAAGAACATTTATGCCACTCCTTTTTCCAGAATGATAAAACTGAATTCTGCCTAACAGAATTCACGGAAGAAGAGCTTTCGGAGGGCATGACAATCGGTCAGAGAATTTTCATTTTTAGAGGAACTGTCCCTTTAAAAGTAACACTTTATGATGGTTAATTAAAAGTCAACGCAAAGACATTTTTTGAAAGGTAAAATTAACATTAGACGCTAGCTAAGTGGTTTTGTAAGGAATGTGAGCATTTTGTCTCTGACGATGGGGAAAAGCTATTAGTACTGCAGCGACCAAACAGCAAGACAGAACAGGGGAACGAGAGAGGGTAGACCAGCTACAGGTTCACCGTGTGTACGATCTGACAAGGTTACAGGAAGTGATCCTCAGAACCCTGAGGGTGTCAGCACGTTCATGTCCCGGTGTTTGAGTTTGTGAGGTCGGGTTATCTGCTTCTTCCCCTCCATGGTGGGGATCTCCATCTTAGGAGGAGGTTTAAAGCTGGCAGGGTCCTCAGCTAAGCGGGTGGCCTGGGCCTTCATCACTTCCATTGGGGTTGGTTTCTGAGCTCCCTTGTAAGACTGCAGAGCAAAGCCCCCTGTGGAACACACAGGAATGGCTTTCAGCCTGAGTGCGTTAGCGCTGATGTAGCGCTTTGAGAAAATAGGGGGCAATGTAACATTTGATGATAGCTTCAAACTTCTGAAGCTTTTTTGAAGACATTTAAAAAGCTCTGCAGAGCTTTATATTGTTTTACTGCACTGGACCTTGTTCCTATCAAAAGCTCTGGAACAGGTTTGGTCTCTGCAGTGCTTAGTAAATATACATAAAAGATAAATGCGGATAAACAAGAGAAGCTGGGATGGTCTAAACTATGAAGTGAAACACATAGCATCTCTTTCTCATACGGTAGCATCAAAAGTTTCTCAGTGTATCAGGTTATGAGCAGAACAAAACAGTCAATTGTCAACTGCAGATACACATGGTGGTTTTAAGACAGCTGACAGCAATGAGCTTGACTATGATATAACCATGTCTTTCTTACTCCTACTGTTACTGTACACTAAGAATGTTAACGTGACATTATTTTAGCAGATTATGCTGCTTATTGAATTGTGTTGATGCTACATACACGATTAAAACAGATTGCTTAAAAAGAACCGTAAGAATTTTGATTTCATGAGAATACGCAGGAAGGCTTCTCTGCATATAAAGACCACACTGTGGTTTACCTGTTGTAGCTGGATCTGTACCTGGGTCAGTGATGGACTTGCTGACTTGAGGCCGAGGTCCAAACATGCCCCAGCGCTCTACTGGTCCCTCACCTGAAGCCAGATCTATACTGGAGCTGGAGCTGGTGCTCATCTCAGAGCCTGTGAGGGATGCGGTGGAGCCCTGACTGCTAAACCAGCCACTGCCAAACACACACACAAAAAAAATCCCATCTTATCTTCAGGCCCCACAAAATGGTCAAGCTAGTCCCCAGTCAAGCTACTGGATAACATCATTACCAGCGTCTCTGTTTGGGTGATGACTGTGGGGTCCCGGTGGGTGTCGACTGACCAGAGGACGGCTGTTTCTCTTCCTTGCCATCCACACTTTGCATCTGAAGTTTCTACAATATCAGCAAACACACAATTTATGTTTCTTTAACAAGTTTGACTTCACAACTACAATATGAAGTAGATGATTCCATTTAAAAACCTTGTATACAATCTTGAAGACTGTTCGCACATTTAAAATGCATGCAAATGATGGGTCGATTTATATTGTTGTGATGTGTAGTCAGTGATGACTACACTGATGGACTTCTACAAATAGAAGCAGCAGAAGGGCGGCCGTGTGAAGAGAGATGACAGAATTCTGGAAACCCTCCTGAGCTGACCTACTGATCTAATTGACTGTGGCACATGGAAACGGAAAAGTTGTTTGCCACATGCAGTTCTCAGATCATCTGGAACATCAATTAACTTGCCAACTTCATTATATCACAGTTCCCTCAGCCATCATTATAAAGCACTGCAGCATGTAGTGTAGAATGGTATGTGTCAAATCCTGAATGACACGATTGAGTTCAGAACTGATGGTCCTGCCTGAAACACATCATCTGGGTTTTTTCTCTGTTTAGACTACACAAACTATTTTAATTAGTGTTTAATTAGTGGAGTTTGAGATTATAGTGGAAAATGTAACAATTCAAAATAGTCTGTCAGGACGTTTGACCACAATCTATCCATCTAATGGCATTTCACTGTGGTGTAATGAGGATGTGTGCCTACATGCATGGACTCTGCCAGCCGATGGTAACGTGTCTCCTCAGCGGTCAGGCCTTTGTGTGGAGTGTAGCCTGTATCAGTCAGTCCTGCCTGCTTCTCAAACTTGTGCATGCTCTCCTGGGTCTGTTCTGCAATGTAAAGAACCAAGTCCAATGACAATGACTGATATATAAAACAAAATCAGCAGTTTACCATAGAAGCTTCATATAGCTCAAAGTTCTTACTGATGATGAGGGAGTTCATGACAGATGAGGCTTTAGCTTTCACCACAGGCAGGGCAGGTTTAGTGGACTCTAGGGTTGCAATTTGTTTTGCCCCTCCATCTGACTCGTCCTCCTGAACAAACACAGAAGATACCAGAAGAACTGTCAGGATTGACCAATAAAAATCACCCTTGGCAGTGACCCTGCATTAAATGGTACTTGATGGTACTAGAAATGAGTTAAAAACAACCAGACGTTGTATAACTGAATAAATTTACTGTGATTTAAACTGGTTGTGTTTAAAACCTGGCAAATATTGCTTCATAAACAGTATGTGAAGGTATGAAATCATCAAGGCATGACAGAAGATGCCTTCATTTGGTCAGCTGTCCACTGGTGTGCTGTCTATTCTTTGGCTGTTAATCGAAAGATTAAAAACAACGTCTGATAAGTTGGTTTCCTTAACAGATGCCTTCAAACAAACACTATTGTGCTGTCTATTTAGTCACTGACCTCCAGCAAAGCTGGCTTGGGTTTCAAACACAGAAAGAGACTGTAGAAAACAGTTTAAACAACCAATGAAAAAAAACCTCAGCGAGTCGTGCAAACTTCCTCTCAGGAATAACAGGTCGCTTCCACAGATTGTTAATATTAATGTCGGATGGAGGAGGAGACATAGGCCGCTCAAGGTTATCATCATAGCTAAGAGCTCGGCGGGCCATTCCAAGAGGGATAGACATGCCTCCGAGGAGGCCATCAGAAACACCTGAACCTGCTTCCAGAGCTGTGGTGAAAGAGTACAACATCTGCATCAACAAACCACTTCCACACTACTGCATTTAAAAGTACATTAAATTTAAAAGACTGATATTACAACATTAATGCATTAAAAATTAATTAATTTAAATCTTTACCTGGAAGATCTCCAGGTCTGGACACCATGTTTAAAGACTGAAGTGTTTGTTACACTGAAATATAACCGAATTGAACCGAGACTGAACCGAATCTATGGAAGAGAACAAATGAGACATTAATCAAACAATATTTGAGGGTAAGGCCAAAAGAAATCATCCAACAGCTTCAGATTAATCATTAAAAAACACGGTCCTGCAATCTTCTGGTACACATTCAACTGACCCTTTGCATTGTCACAAAACATCATTACCAATGAAAGGGTGGTTTTTAAATCCTGCTAGAACTTATTCACACCATTTCTACATCATTTCCACATGGTGTACACAACAAAGCCATACAGTATATTTACCATTGCCATACTCATTAACATTGCCTTTTACATGGAATTGTTTCCGTGTAAAAATAAACATTCTGCTATCTTTTAATCACCCTCATTTAATTTAAAACCAGCCTGACCTTTTTCTTGTGCATAACACAAAGAGATGAATATCTATTAAAAGGAAGTCGTACTGGTTTCAGATGACAAGAGGGTGAGTAAATGATGACAAGACTTTTTTTGGATAAACAAATCCTTTAATAAGGCTGACAGATCTGGGAGTCTGTGTTAATACAGATTTCCAGTAACACCATCATTTGCCTGCACACACATATAACAATATATTTCATAAAGTAAGCACTGCTTGGTGGCCCCAGCTGGAATTAGTTTATGAGGCTTGTCTCTTAACTTCCTGCTGATGCTTACAAGGTACTATAGCAACCGATGTTGTCTGCACTGTCTGCGCAGATCAGATTTGCCTGCCTACAAAATGATAGCACAAACAAGCCTGCCTAAAGGTCAGATTTGACATCAGATTTGTATAAAGCCTTGCAAAACAGTTTAACATCACTTACCAATGAGTGGGGCATCAGCTCCCCTTGTTAGTGCACAGGTTGAGCTTGCAGACTCTCCCAAACTGAAGTCTGCACACTGAGCATTGTGGGACCCTGGAGAGAGCACAACCAGTATGAGTTGAAGAAGAACAGGAAGAGCCATCAAAACCAAACATTAAACCACAATGTTACAACCAACAAATGACAGACTCTTATCCACTTTGGGACACAACAATAATAATAACCATTTTAAGTTAAAACACCATGACCATGGTCATATAATCCAAAAGGATCCCCGTTACAATCTAAATTGACAACACAAGGCGACAAAACAACAGAGATAAATGTAACAAAAAGCACTGGGCTGATGATGAAGCATTTCTGTGTTTAAAACATCATGCACTACAAATAAAACAGCCTCCTCTATGTATAACAACACAAACACTCACGCCGCAATTGCAGCAGCAATGTTACGCAACGCCGCCCGCTACGTGAAACGCTAACCTCGCCGCTAAAAACGTATCGACAAAAGTGAAAAGTGCTAGCGAAAATAAAGGACCAAAGACCCAGAGAACTGCAGCACAAGTTGCACGGATGCAATTTGTGTTAAATGAGATGCAAACGAGCCGCCCAGCCGTGCAATCCAGTTTGGGCGACCCGAAACCGGTTTGAGATCCGCGCTCGCTACCTCTATAGAGAAGCGCACAAAACAAACCTTTTACCTAATACAGCCGCTAACAGTCCAGCAGAGGCATGGAGGACAAACTTAAAGCAATGATTAAATTACACATCACGGATGCTTGATCATCGTTAAGCTGCTTGTCGGCCATATCTTCCACTTTCTTGAGTTTACGACACTAACGCACAGCTGGGACGGAGATCCCGCTCGATCTCGCGATACTTGCTGTAGTACTTGAACCGGCCGCACGGGGCGGTGACAGACATTAGCTACGATAATAGTGAACTCAAAATCATGATGCAAGAAGGCAGACCTGGTCTGTTTTAATTATTACTTGTTGGTTTTATCACCGTGGAGGCCTTAAGGTCATGAATATATTGGTAGAAAGTCTGAATCTTATAAGGCCAAGTAGGTTATATCATATAAAGACTACAAATACAAGCATACAATGTGCAGACTGGACCTATATAGAGTAAAAATGCAACTCAGATTGGTGTTGTATGGAAGAGTTCGCTGTGGCTAGTGAATCAGCTTGCTTGAATCAAAATTGCATGTTTACAAGTTTTGGTCATGGTTTACGGGCCTGGTAAAGTTATCGGACTATAGTCTATATAGACTATAATAACAATAAACACAGGAAGAACATGCAACATCCACACATTAAACACAGACATTTCATTTATTTAAAAAAGAAGGAAAAATTACAAGGTTGTCGAAAATGTACAAACAGCAGATTTTCTTTACTCATATAGTGTAATATACAGTTTTCTCTCTGATCATTATGTCCATAATAATAAGAATAATTTAAAGAACTTTATATGCATGAATACAAAACAATTTAAAAAGTCACATGCAACTTTACTAATTAGTATTTTTAACAGTAAGATTATCTTAACATACCAAAACACCAAATTAATGCAGAGAAACAAGACTTGAGCATGTACAAACAGTCTAATGAAGATAACAATGTAATTCCACATTTTTGTCATAAATCTCAACATCAAAAAAATATGAAGGTCAAATGTTTTGTTTTCTGGTGTGTTATTGAACCAAAGTTATTTATAAACAGCACTTACTAAAGCTAATATTTGTGCCTGAAGCTTGATTTGATAAACTGGATTAAAAGAGTCAGAGAACAATGGCCATATTTAACATCATCTCTGTGATTTTGCCATGGCAGTCAGTATGGCAGTGTATTATCACAGTGCAAAAGCATGAAGCTTTTGGACAAGTCCTTTCTCATACTCTAGATTTCTCCACTAGTCATTTTGTTTTCTGTAAATAACACTCTTTTGACTAAACCAAGAGGGAGTTACTGTTAAAACATTACATTGAAATAGTTAGATATAATGCCTCTCATATTATTATGATCTGGGGTAGAGAGGAGGACAGACTTAAAAAAGAGAGTGATCGTTTTAGTATAGAGGTGCCTTAGTCCATGTATGATTGTATAGCTGATCAAATATGGGTGTTAGGAAGCATGGTGTATTAATTTTTCATCACGGTAGCTGCCCTAAGATGCAAATTTACTAAAACTTGGGTTCCAGCTATATATTGTTTAGGACACACAGTAAGATGCTTACCTGTGATTACTGTCCATTGCTGTACCCTTGAACAGTTATCCTCTAAACTATATTGTATTGAGAATTCTATATTAGATCTGCAATTTAATGACAAATTTTGTTTTAAAGTCTCACTAAACGAAGTTAAAGGCATTGAATAATCAATGCATTTGTTGATCACGACAGGACATTACTGGACTGACTCAGTCTTATCTTTGACATTCAATTGTAACTCTACACTACGGTGTGGTATCAACAGGGCATCATCTACAGGGTCATTTAGAAATACATTGACATGTATATGCATATAAACCTGAAGTGCAAAATTCCACAACAATTCACGTTACTCTACGTGACGTGTGCCTGTCCTGTTCAGCTTCACCGGAAAAAGACTTTTGTAAATGTAGATTACTTCTCTGCAATGGCAGGCAGCATGCATGCACGAATTCGGGCCTCCTTCCACGCGCTGCGGCACTCGGCGATCCAGTGGGACACTATGGTCTGTTTGTCCATGCAGCGACTGTTCTTCCCTCTCCAACCAGCAGGGGTGCTGTCGAGCTTGTTGGGAACACCGCTGCGGGCTAGGCTGCTGTCATCCAGCTTCTTTCTGTTAAGTGGTGACCGCTGCAGGACTGTTGCTGAAGTGACCGCCTCGGACAGGCAGAGCTCTGGGCAGCTGCTCTTGCGTTGGGTTTCAGGTGCAGAAGAAAAGCAAGAATAGGTGTCACTGCGTGGCCTGCGTGGGGGAATGCTGCCCCTTCTGGTGGAAGAAGGTTGTGCACCTCTGTGGCTGTAGAGGTACTCCAGTGGATCAGTAGGACCTGGGCCATTAGCCCTGCAAGCCTGGGTCTGCTGTGGCTCTGATGGAGCACATCTGGTGATTTCTGTCTCTTTGATGTAGTCTCCACTGGTGGAGGCGTGTGGCTGTGGAGGCTGCACATGCTGACGCAGACGATGCAGCCGTAGGCAGGGCTTTGGGGAATCTAAAGGGCCAATGGAGAGGATGTCATAGTCAGGCTCATGCAGAGGGAAGGTGGGCCGTGCCAGATGACAGATGGAGAGGAAGTAGTCCTGTGTGGTAGTGTGCTGACTGTTGGTCTGGTTCAGGTCTTGCACCAGTTCCTCATAGCCCTCCCTGATGGTGGGGAGGCCACGTTTAGCCAATAATCTGGACCTGGGACGCATGACTGTAAAAGTGAGGATAGTGGATCATTATATATAGGCATGTAAAACCACAGGGACAACAACAAAACATCTCAAGTGTACAGCAATGAGATCAAATAGAGAGCTGATGAAGACTCATTAAAACAGACCCAAGTGATCTCGTGTCTCTCAGAAAAAAATCAATATATCAACATATGTTCAGATTTACCAGAATAGCACAGTTTGCAGTTTGAGATTTAATTATGAACTCAAATACTATTTAATACTCCAAGATTAAATAATCTGAGCTACATTATCCATATAAATTTTACAGTATAACTCTATACAGTATGTTGACAATGTTCATTTTTATATTTTCATGTTATTTTATAAGAAACATCAGAGACAGAGTTAAATAATGAAAAGCGAAATATAAACAGCATAAAATTATATGATATCTATCAAACATAAAATATGAATATGATTCACCTGCATACACATAAACTTACTGTCTTCTGTTGGATTTCAGCTTCAGAGAAATTAATGAGCAATGTCATGTTTGTATTTATAATTAAACAGCACTGTTTTACTCTGTACTGTAAATGTCAGAAATCAATGTATATAACGGGAACCAGTCTCCATGGCAACGAATCTTCCCATCATATCCCAGACTGGGCTCAGATTTCATAGCAAGTGCAGAGCGCAAATACACACATAAACACATACTGTGAAGCAGCTCCTCCCCACACCCCTACCACCCTAAATAATTTGTACACCCGTCTTTATTGAGGCAGACCTATGTAAACAACCCAACACGCATTCTTACCCATCCATTCAAACGAATTGTTGCCTAAATCTATTTAGCATTTTCCTAGCACCATGATGCACCCACGCAGTTCTAAAAAAACAAAAAAAGTCACGTTTCTGACGGACTCTCTGCCCCTAATCCTCGCTGGTGAAATGAATCAAAGCCTGAACCGATTTGAATCTTTTTTGAAAATAAAAACTAGGAATTTCTTTACAATATTTTAAACAGCCAAACAACAACTTATCAACAGCACATCAGATTTCTTGTATAAAGACATAAAGACCTCAATGAATAAATCATCTTTCTACACTGACACACAAAATGTGTTTCGGTCACCTGAGCAGGATCTCTAGCTGTTTGATGGTGCTGAGAGTCTCTTCTGTCTCCTCTCCTCGTCCCTGTCGCTGCCTCTGTGCCCTGTCTCTGCTCACAACCTCCAACTGCTGCTACACACACAACAAAATGATTTTCTCCCCTCCTCTCTCTCTGTATCTTGTTTCCATGCTCGCCTCTCTCTCGTGCATCTCACTCTCTCCCCTCCCTTGGCCAGTGCTAAAAATAGCACCTTCATTCCCATCTCAGTGACTGTAGAGAATCCTTTGCAAAATGGATTTTACTGATGTGATGGGAAGGAAAGAATGAGAGAGAAGAAGAGTATGTGTGTGACAGTGTGAGGAATGAGAAAAGTGAAGGATTAAACAAAAAAGGTAGAGGAAGAGGAAAATAAACAATCACCTTTCAGAAGGATGGGGCGGTTAATTCTGTCCTGTGATTGAAAGGTGATCGTGATCCCAATCTCACACTAATATGTCTGTTTACAGACGTTTAAACTGGAATCTAATGCGCATTGACATCGGTTGTAAAAACACATTTGTTAGCATTCGTAACATTTGTCAAAAGTCAACAGTTGTAGTTTTCTGAAGGAACAACATTTCAGTTTTTCTATGTTGCCAAGAAAATATACCATTGACTTTGATTTTCTAGTTTTATGACTAATACTGTTTAATTCCCAGTGTCCTGCATTGCTCACTCTCAGGTGCTTTTCTAGGCCGAGGTAATTGTTGCGGTGTTTGTTTTATTAGTAACTTTAGACAGAGCTCTTTTTTAATCTGAACAGTGCTCTTTTCTAGAGTGAAGAGATTTTATAGCTCTGTTTATACAGCTATATACAGCTCTGTCTGCAGGTGTATTAAAGAATTGTTCACCCAGAAATAAAATTTCTATTATAATTTTCAAATCATTGCATGCATGACTTTCTCTCTTCAGTGAAACATTAAATAGATCATTAGCAATAATGCTTAGTTTTCTCTTTTCCAAACAATGACAGTGAATGGTGACCAGAGGCTAGCAAATTACAATCAGATCACAAAAACAGATGAAATACTATAAAATAAACGTGTGCACTATTTAATGGTCTTCTAAATTAATAAAATTTTCTGTTGATACACCCCAAAACTTTAAACTGTATATTGTATTGCACTGACAATCTTTCTTGCTAGCTATAGTCCCCATTCACTTTCATTAGATGGAAAAGAGTCAAATTGTATGTAAAAACTCTCCTGAATAAAGGAAGCTATAGGGGTTTGGAATGACAAATTATAACAGTAAATTATAACAGAATCTTAATTTTTTTGGTGAAGTATTCCTTTAAGGCCCCAATGACCTTTCATCTTGATTATGTTACTGTGTCAAGTAGTGAAAGAATGGTAAACTTGGTCCCTATATAACAAACAACACCAGCGTGTTTACAATCAAGAGATGATTGTAAACATATGTTGCTTCAGATGTTGTAAACATACACATACAAATGTGATACATTTGTGATACATACAATGAAAGACTGAAACAATATATACTATATACTGCATAGTCTCTACCATCACTTTAGAGGTCTTTTGTCACACCAAGCTAACTTTGTATTATAACAAATGCACCATGGATGTCATATTTGCACACAACATACAAGTAATACAAAATCTTTTACCTGTTATTGTCGCTGGTTTCTTAGAATAAGCCACGATTGTTAGGTGAACATTTACTCTGTGCCCCTAGCAGGTGATATCATTAACATGAGCTTCAGGAAAATTACACTCTTCTCTTTATGCCACAATTATGTTCACTCTTTAAAAGTGTTGTTCGACAGGGAAGGGTGAGAGAAATGGGAAAGAGTGAATGGGTGGGGCTGGTAGAGAGGGAGGAGGTTGTTTTGAAGAAGGGAAGGTGGGGCAGTTTGGAGATCAGCACATTTACAGACTCAATATAATGCCATTCCATTGATCTCACTGCTGGTCAGAAGTCATACGAGAAGTGTTTTAGTGTTTCACTGTACTCAGATATGAACTGTTTATAGGGACTAAGTAAATAAACAAAGGTTTCAAAGGTAGAAAAAGTTCAGACATTATCAGACTGCCCCATTTTAACCTGATTGTGGATCCTGGCATACGTTACATCAACATACGTTACATCATCCTTACACAGTCATGACGTGCTCTCCACTGTGCATTCATAAAAGTTTTATGTTATTGCGCTGGACCATTTGGCTTAAAAAAAGTAGCAGTTAAGTTTTTTTCAGAGCAGTTCCCCATGCTGTACTTCTTTGTGTAATGACAAAAAAAGTGGTTTCAAAGTGGTTTCCCTAGACACGTCCCCCCCGTTCCTCCCATGTCTATAGCTGGTCAGATAAACAGATAGTCCCACCTAAAACTCACACTATTGGTTGCTGTGTTGGACTTTTTGGAATGCTGTAACAAACAGCAATGTTTTAATAACACAGTCACCGCAATAACACTTCTGGCAAAGTAATATACTTATAGTTGACTCCTCAAAAGGAGATGATATAGGAGAAAGTATTTTAACATTTAAAAATATGACATACTTTAAAGTATGCAAGATTTGAACACTGGCCTCTTGAGTACATTGCATTACATGTTCTTTTTAACCACAGTGAGTATTCACAAGTGTGAGAATATCAAATATCTGTTTTAAGAAGATGTGGAATAAGAAACATTGAGGGGAAAAACAGAGAGAGACAAACAGAGAAAAAAAATTAAATGCATAAATGAGACTAAAAGAGAATTATAGACAGAAACACATTACAGAGGGGAATTCTGTTCTCTGTGCTCTAGTAAGTAGGTCGACCTGATATATGAAATAAGAAGATAGCAAAAAATGTCTGGAGACTTAACACAGAGAATATAAAAGAAATACAGAGCTTTAAAATAAAGACTGTAATAGCCCGGGCAGTGAATGCTCAAAGGCAAAAACCATGGCAACACAAGTGTGAATCAGGCTTTGAACTGAACTGTGTTGCCCTCAGTGAACTATAGTCACACCGAGCTGATATAATCTCATGTAGCCGTCTTCAGCTGACAGCAATTAATTCGATTCACACCCTTTCACATTCAGAATATCTCTGAATCACACAAGGATTTACATCCCATCTGCTTCAGTTCCAGACACCAGAATTTATCCTTTTCTTTTTGAGTCAATGTGTGTTCACATTTACCTTTAGTCATTTAGCAGACACTTTTATCCAATGCGACTTACAAGAAACATTGAAAAGTTTGATTTACCACCGATAAAGGTTATCCAAGTAAGATAATCTCCAAAAACAGCGAAACAGATCCCAACAGAAACTCTCTTGTCATATAATGTCATTAATGCTCTGTCTTTCCTTGATATATTGTGCACCACATTAAACACTAGCCCCTGGATTTATATTACCTGCATTTATTTTGATGGTGATGGTATTTTATGAGAAAAACAAACCTTGCAATGACCTCATGTGCAATTACAACTGCACATGTGCAAAAGACAAAAGGACAAATGGTACGCTTGCCTTACTAATGGTGTTTAAATGCTGTTTTTAAAAATCATTATAATTGTGTGAATGAATTGTGCAAATCACATAGACAGACTTTAAACACAATTAGTTCATTAAGTTTGTTAAAAAGTATTGTCTGTATATAAATGTTTGTTTGTTAGAAGTCATTGTTCATGTATCTAGTGATGTAAAAGTCCATACTGATGTCTAACATTGTAAAAAATTCTAAATTAAACCTATAGATCAATATTAACTATGGTAATAAAGACATTGACCTATAAGCAGACCCCTTCTTGTCATATATAACTTTTTAACATGGTGAATGAGCCAGAGTAAAAGTGACATATTTGTCAGATATGGTAACCCATACCTGAAATGTGAACTCTGCATTTAACCCATCACTGGTGAGGTTGTGAACACACACCCCCCGGAGCAGTGGGCAGCACACTACTGCACCCAGGAGCAATCGGGGGTTAGATGTCTTGTTCAAGGGCACTTCAGTTGCTACCCCAAGTGCTGGAATCGAACCAGCAACCTTCTGATTAAAAGACTGACTCACTAAGCAGTAGGCCACAACTGCCCCATGTCTATAAAATGGAATTAACACACACAAAGCTGTGTGTTAATAAACGTGATGCAGGCGCTGCAGGATATACAGGGCACTTAGCCGTACTGGAAACTGGAAACTCCGGCTGATGATTATCTCTGCACGTTCACTTCATCACGTGCAACCTATTTATCATGGGCAGAGATCCCTCTGTGAGAAGCTGACCTATCATCTACAGCACGTTTAACCATGACTGGGATAACTAGAGATTTAACATGACACCTTTATTTTCCTTCCATTTGTGACTGCTGCATCAACTCACTGTCTGTTTAATAGAGGAAACATGCATTAGAAAGAGTCATGGGATCTATGATCAAAAGCTTTAATGGAATTGCTTACAGCAAGCCAAATACAAATAGCTGTGTTTGATATTTTGTGCTTTCGAGACGTAGCCATTATATTTTAAACCTGGCAAACCTGTGCCTGTTGCCTTAACAACAGCTGGTAAAGCTGTTAAGCTTCTTTATAACGTCTTACTCATGGAAAATCTACAAATACAGACATGCATCAACAACAATATTCACTGCATCTATAAATAGCAATAACTCTTGGTGCCATTTCAGCCTCTAGATCATTAATCATCAATCAAAATCTGTGTAAAACGTTTGAATGCTGCTTATCTTTTAGTCTGTCCAACAGGCAGTTATCTGAATGTTTTCTAAGTTGTCACAAACATTTTGAAAAATAAAAGTGTCTCTATTTTCTCAAATTAAAATAGACCCATGACCATAAAACTGTAAATAATGTTCCAATCTCACACTTAAATGTTTAAACTAAACCGAAAAGAACAGTGTTTTAGATCTGCATATTTATTTCATCTCTCTGGTTCAGGTTTCGCTTTTTCACTTTCTTTCCTGTGAGACTGAAATGACACCGAGCCCCTGTGATGCATTTGTTAGTTCAAAACAGTTTTAATCACTTAACATTTTAAAGTCATTTGGTAAACATTTTAGGATAGGGACAGGTCATTTAACAACTGTGTCTAATGTTAACATACAAAAAAACATCCAAATCGAATTCTTTGATTGTGCTGCACACAGCTTTAAACACATTTTGAAAGAGAACGTAAACTGATTCACTCACAACATCTAAAGGCCAATGTGATACACAAACAGTAAAATCATGCAACAGCATATTACTTCTCACAACACAGAAAGTGATTTACCCGAGTAAGCCGAGGACTGCTACTTTGCTTCTTGTGTTTGTAACAAGTAAAGTGCACAATGCGATTATATAAAACTCTAGCATGCAGAATTGTGTGCTGTCGAAGGGAGTTAGAACAAGGCCTCGTGTTTCAGACATTTTTATTCGCTTCTCTTTTGAATTATTTAGGAATTTGGAAGACAAAGTCACATTGAGATGTACAGTGGGGTGACCATTAAAGTTTCAGTAATGCTATCTGCTGAGATACAAACATGAAATATTGATTGGAGGACATAAGTAGATTTCTTTGTTGTAAATGCTCCATACATACTGTATGGCTGCATACAGAACATCTTTGTTTTGTTTGGATAAAAGTTATATAATGCTAATAAAGTTATATAATGTTTTCTAAATATTTGGAAGCTAAAATTGGCTCTTTATGTTAGGTTTCATTGTGACAGTTCACTCCATATAATGTGACAACTTCCCCAGGTATTGGATCAACATGGGTGGAACTTGGTAATAACGTTACATATACAACTGGCATATACAAACTGACTTTAAAAATGAACTTTTCAACTTGCCCTGCTCTTTCCATACATTAAAACTAACATTCAGAGTCAGAACCAAACAACCCTGGTCTAATACAGCAGCAACATGGAGGCTAAACTGGGAATAGCTAGAAAAACAACACAATCATGAGAATTCTGTTAGAATCTGTGTTGGGTAACATCACATTGGGTTGAGCCACAATGAGGAAACATTTAAATGAATTAGGAAAGCATAATAGATGAGTGTGCTGCTTGGCTAGAAATTTTAATTTCATTTTAATCATTATAGTTTAATTGTGTGGTTGCCATGAGACCACAGCAACAGATAAAATATATTATGAGAATAAACTGTTGGTTAGGGCTCTCCAGATTGACAGCAATCTGATACAAAGGCCATGAGGAAATTGACGTATCAACATGACATGGTTTTGTTTTCCCCAAACATTACTAGCACATTACATAACAGACATTATTATAATCTGTAGTTATTACAATGTAAGCCACCTTATGGCTATTCAATGACAAAATACTTCAGTACTTAACTGCTGCCTTATATATGATATATTTTGTATTATGCAAGATGTGAATAACAGCAACATAGTAATTTTAATAAAGTATAGTATTGTAGGCCTACACATTTTACATACAACCGAAGTATCTGCCTTTGCCTCTGGTTAGACTGTGAAAGACTGAGTCTTTGTTTCATGAGAATTCATCTAGGCCTTGTAGCTGCAACTACTAATGCTGAATCACTTATGAATGTTTATGAATACTACTTTTAATTCAACAAACACAACCAGACATGAATGGTAACAAATAATGCTTGGCCTTTAATCAGTTAACACTCAAAGCTGGTGAGCTTGAAAACGTTTCACAAAATCGTACTGAACAATAAATTCTTGTTAAAAGAATACCTAATATTTAAACATAACATAATTTCAAATACAATCCGAAAAGCCCTTAAGCATGTGCAGGTGGCAGAAGTATATTTGCTTCAATATTAGTAGTAAATGCCCTTTAGGTCGCTCTTTGCAAAATAAATAAAATATTGATAACAATATTGCAAAACTTAATTTATGAAATATATCCTTCATGCTTATCGGAAGAAAGATTTGTATGTAAAATTCATAGTTCTTCAAGTTATGTTATAATACAATCTATTTCTGTAAGGCCTGCTGTCTATACCAAACACAAATAGTGACTGAAAATTGCTTCCCCATTGTCAAAAAATAAGCATATGCCCAGCTTAAAAGTAGTTAACGCGCGCATATGCATAATTATTTGATTTAGAAATAATAATAAAAATGCTGCGAAAAATAAATAAATTTTTGGTTTCATGCCAGAGAAGCATAAAGATCGACATCGTTAGTTCAAAGGGAAGCAGCGCCATCTTGTGGCCATATGCTGGTACCTCAATCTACTTAAAATCTGACGATTCGTCGTTTTACTTTTCTGTATCACGCGTAGAAAAGAGTGGGTATCAAAATGAAATAAAACCAACACAATTATTTCTTTTGCAAACTTTATTCAAGAATGTGAAGAATCAAGAATATCCATTCGTACAGCTTTAATCAAGAAAGCAGACTGTCTTGAATAAAAGCTGCAGACACCCACTGCATTCTTAAAATACTCCAAGACAATGTGGAGATGTCTTATTACTGGTTCTTGTGGTTTTGTTTATAAGATATGTGTGGATTTGTCACTTATGCCGCATGCACAAAAAGCACGAAGTGGGCCTTTGGAAAAGCACGCATTTCAATAAATACAAAAAATAAAATTCTAGTTCATATTTACAACTTGCATGAAGGGATTCAAGTGTGCAAAATAAGAGTGAAAATAAGCTAAATGGACAGGCATTGTAAACAAACTCATTGTCACTGTGGAAGTTCTTTTAGTAGTTCGGATGAGATAAGGTGTAGAAACTCAAGAGCAATCTTTTATACAGGATCTAGGCACACTTGGGTTGTTTTGCAAATAATGTACTGTGTGCTTACACTACACCAGGCCATCTAGTGTATGCATTTTAAAAGGATAGTGTTGTTTCAACTGTAAGAAAAGAGAAAAGTGTGCCGAACTGTTTTAAATACATGAGCATGTCTTGTGTGAACAGCACTTAAGTGTTTTGAACATGTTTTTCAACATAAGGCTCATAATGTACAGTATTACACAAGACTGCTGGGGCTGGACAGTTTGCTTTATAAAAAACTGCACTGAAGTGGAAAACTGCAGCAAGTGACATCAGGTGTTTAAAAAGCATTCATCAAAATCCTAAAAGTAAAACAATGACTAAAGCAAGCTTGCCCTTTTAAATCACAGGTTTGAGAAATATGATCAAATGTTTTTCAAACACAAAATGATTGTCGATTCCATGATTCACGGCCTCTTCATTAGAAAACAGTGAAATGTGCAACCAAGCTTTATTCGAGTGCATTCAAAAAACAAACAAAACAAAACTAGTGATCTTGCTGACTGAAGCTAAAATGCCAGATGCACACAAATTCGCTCCTGTGTACATTCCATCTGAATTTCCAAAGTGGTAAATTCCTATGAAGGTCTCATTTTCAGCTAAGAGTTGATTACCACATTGGCTCACATGTATTGAGATACCTTGACAGATACTACATGAAAGACTGAGTTATTTCCTAATAATGCAAATGCCAAGGGAAAAATCACCTTTAACAAACGTACCCACAAAACAAAAAACAAGATCACCAGGGATACGCAAATAAAGAAAAACATTTATCAGCCTCCTGGTTTTCTTTTCAGTCTTTGAAGCAAGTCTTGCCTCCTTTTCTCTGCAAGGAGCTCCTGGATTCTCTTATTTTGTGTTTTCTCACGGAACGGCACTCGCTTTCTGGGAACAAAGTGGTTGAGCGCAACCTCATTTGGACTAAAAATCCTGTAGGAAACATCAATGGAGTTATTCTCCTTCTTGTCATCGGATCTATGGAGGCTAATTATGGCAGGAGAGGTTGTTGCAGTTACTCCAGGCTGTGATGTTGTCGTAAAAGATGTGCTGAGTTTCCCATCATCACGAGTGCTTGTATATTGGGGAGTGGTTGGCCATGAGTCTGTAGATGCTGAGATGTACTCCAATGTTTCGAAATCCAAGATGCGTACAGTTGAAGTTCTGCTCCACGTTTCCTCATCATAGTACGGGACGCTGGTGTCTTCCTCATAGTGGGGCATGCTGGGACGCCTAGTGTCTACAGTGACAAAACTAGTGGTGAAAGGAATTATGGTACCTCTCTTGAGGGTCAATGGATTCAAAGTGGTGGTGTAAGCCCAAGGTGTGAGGTTGGTGCTGGGTCTTCTCCGTATGCTCACTGATGGTGTGATCGCCAAATGAGTGACAGGCTTCTGTGAGGTCCTGTACATCTGTGTGGTGTGAGAAGGAATGGAGGTTACAGGAGGTATATCAGTGGTGTAGGTCCAGGATCTAGTAAGGTTGAATTCAGCAGTGTAGTTGCTCTCTTTGCAAGACTTGCAGCACATCTGCCTGTAACCAGGATTGGAGCAGTATTTACTAAGAACCTCCATCCGACAGAACACAGATTTGTCTCCTTTGCAGCGCAACCCTGAAAGACAAATCAATGGATTTAGTCATGACTCTGAGTTAAGAACAAATATTAATAAGATAAGAAAAAGGCAGAACATGAAAATTCAAAAGCAAAAAAGGAAACGAGGACAGAAGCAAAATTCTAAACAAAAGTTAGTGAACAAGAGAGAACATAGCATTTTTGTTATTTTCAGCATAAAAGTATAAAACACATATGCAGTATAAAGTTCAGGGGGTGTGAGTATTCAAGATATTACTTGAACCTTTATTCCCATAAACACAGCTGACAAGAAACCACATTAGTAACACAGAGACATCCTGTCAAATATAGATTGTTTACAAGACAACACATAAAACTCTTCTCATTACAATGTAAACTGCTGTGAAATGTCACACCATTCACAGTTTAGTAAACACTTTGGTAAAACATTGCTTTACACCATCAAATCCATTGGAAAAAAAAATGTACAGAATTTTAAGGAATCTAATTGTAAAAAAATACAAATGGCTCATCTCAGATGACAGTGTTATGACAGGTAGAATATACAGGGGGCAGCATTCAGCAGAGATTTGAGAATTAACCCAAATGCTGCCTTTAACACCATGAAGGTTTTTTTTTTTTTTTTTTACTGATATCAGTCCTAATCAAATGTGCCAATGAATCTTTTCATTAATAATGTAGCTAATTCAGATTTGAGGTGGTTTGACTATTTCATTTCATTTATTGCAAAGCTAGTCTTGTGTGTTTGAATAAAAGAGGAGTTTAAGCCTGGACCCTGTTTGTTCATATCACTTTTGTGATACTCATATAGAAACAGCAGTACCTCACACACACATATATACCCAGATGTAAAGTTTATACTCCTTTAAAATATCACAGCAACAAATACCTAGAGCTCTTCACATTATAAGTATCTCAAATCTTTACTTTCCAGTCAAGAAAATCTGGTCAAAATACAAGTACAATATATTATTCTTTTGTTATTGGTATAAGAGGTAATCATCATTTAATTTTATTAAGGTTACTAAGTATGTCACCATCATTACACACTCACATATACGTATACGTGTGTGCGTGTGTGTACATATATATATATATATATATATATATATATATATATATATATATATATATATATATATGTACATAAAAAGGCCATATTATCTGCATTACTACAGCTTGGTCTTTACACACTTAAAATCATGATACAACAATGAGAGACCATGATATACTGTAAGATCTGAAGAGCAGCAGCTGTCAACGTCCACATTTTTTTGTTCAGATTCTTTCCTTTAGCGATATCTATTTAAAAATTTGATGGGCATGCAGACTTAGTGATATCAACGTCACATCTCTTCAAAGTAAATGAAGGCAAAAATGTCTGATATGAGTGGAATTTGAACAAATTACACAGAAGCATGAGGAATTTTATATCCTTCAATACAGAGTCAAACATCACGCAACCGGTATGTAAAATAAAACTGTGAGAGCATTAATGCGTACACCATCTGAAATAATGTTTGACTTTTTTCATATGACATATGACAATAAATGTACCCAGCATAACATTTTTTTTCATACAGAATGTATGTACGATTGTATTTAAAAAACTACTTTAAATCCATATTCATTTATACGAGATCTGTCCATATAAGTGGCCTAACAAAAGAGATCACTGTACATGGAGCGGGTTATCTCATGGGGGCGGCCATGTTGAGATCAAATGACCGGCCTAATACTACTCTTAATACGACTTTATTTCAGTAAGTTCCAAGAACTTTTAAAATAACAATTCTAACATTTTCGTTGGTAGGGAAATTGTTAGCTGGGTTTCTCCAATGACAAAGGTAACTTAAATATTTTGCTTTTTTGTGATGCTGCATCTATGCTGCTAGATGTCTTTATAAAACCATTGCCATTTCAGCCAGTGCAGAATAAACAAAATGCACCTTTACTAAATGCACCTTTGAACAGAATGAAACACCTCTACATACAGGTACGGTAGGCAGTGTCTGAGAGGCTAGCAATAGCAACCTAGCTTTATATAATACAAGATCCCACTCTCCCTTCAGAGCGTTCTCCAAAGCCACGCCTCCTCCAACACATTTATGCATACATAATTTGACAGGCAAGTAGGACATCCTATCATTGCATTCGGACAGAACATTGGACGGACATTTTATGGTCCTGTGCCTCAACAGAAGATATATATTTATATAAACACATTTAGACCACTGCTATTAGGATGTGAAGAGACTTTCAACTAGCATAACAAAAGATATTTCTGGAAATAAATTGCCTACCCTACATTTAAATTGCTTAATATGATGTTTTCTCAGCTCTTTTTTTTCTCTGCTCTTTTTTTTCTCAGCTCATGTTTTCAAGAAAACGTACAAAAATACATGACATTTAATAAATCGGGATTATAACCTACTAAATCTTTCTCATAGATATATTGTCTTGAAGCTCATATTGTATATGCACATAATTGACAAATGGACTGAAATGTTCCAGTCACCAGTAATATTAGAACATCCTCCCTCACACAGAGGGGCTTGTTTCATTTTGGTGAATGATCCCCACTGGAGTCGTAACAACAGTCATATCCATATTACCTGACACAGCATAACCATTACGGCTTTCTAAACAAGGTCCACTTTCACTCAAGCATCTCTTGCCCTCTTTCAACGCAATTTAAGAGGCTGTTTTTACCCCTCAGCCCTGCAGAAGACCATGTGTAGGGCAGACAAGGGTACAGCAAATAAACAGCCGGCAGAATTCCCTCAGGAGAAGTTAGGTGCAGGAGCAGATTCAAAAGCAGAAGTGGTCAAGGCAAAGTGTAACAGAGCCATAGTGTAAGAGAGAGAGGCAGAGTCCAGGTCAGAGCAGCCATGCAGCACACAGAAGCCTCCTGACTGGACAAGGGACGTTTACTTGAGGAGATCTTGGGAGCTGGGAACTCGGGGTCTGCCCTGGAGAGCCACTGGATGAGGAAGTTCCCTCGGTCGTCTGGATGATGAGACAGAGAGGCAAAATGATTTAGCAAAAGTATTTCTGTAAAGTCTTAAAAATAAAGTAGCGTTTTGATGTTAAAATACTTTGTTTTGTCTCAGCTGTTATGCAGATACACATTTTTAACTATTTTTTGGGCTAAAACAAAGTATGTGACACCAGGTGAACGTGACACCATCAAGTAGGACGTGTCCCTTAATGTACACCGTTATTGGTCCTGGAACAATGTTTCTATCAACCAATCAGAGTGTAGTATTAGGTTTAGGGTCAATTAGATTAGATTAAGTTTTAGAACTGCACTCTTATCCTATTATTTTACTCAGATTTTTGTTTAGGGTTTAGGTTAGGACAGTTTTTTATAGGAATGTTGTTCCAGGAACATGTCTTACATGGCACAGTCACGGCGTAGGAAAAATAAATTGAGGAGCTGCTGAGCCACGAGGGACACTCACTTGGACATGGGGCGAGCTGACAGGTTCTGATGTTCTCAGGCTTACCATCCGTGCAGATGCCAATGGCATTATCAGGAGTGCTACACATAACCTGTCGTTCCTGAGTTCCGTTACCACATGTCACTGAGCACTAAACACATACAGAACATGTATGTATATATGCGTGTATATATATATATATATACACATATACATACATATATACTCATATAAATATTATGTACTCTGAATTATATACAAATAACATAAATATAGACAATAATAGTAAATAGATAATCTGTTATCTTTAATCAAGGAAATTGTGATTCCTCGTGATCCCTTTAATGTCATTCTCAACATTAATCTCCAATCATTATTCTTTGCTCCATGGCAGAGTGGGCAGGGCATTTCCATTTATTAGACAGACTGTGAATGGTTAAAATAAATAACTGGAGCAAGAGCCACTACAGCCCCTACAAGTCATGGTTCTTTCACACCCACATACTCACCTGGGACCAAGGTCCAGTTCTCCACTGTGCAGGGCACAGGTGGCGATTACAGGGCCGTCGTCCCTCTGGCCGGTCGTCATTACAGTATTTGGCATTGGCGGCTTTGTACGAACCGTCCACGTCGGCTCTGACACATCGCACAATTCGAGTTTGAGATCCAGTCTTGCCGCATGATTTACTGCACTCATCCCATTCACCTGTCACCCAGCTGATATACACACACACAACACACACATGTAAGACCAGTATCCGAAAGACTTCCGCTAACCCCCCAATCATGCTTCACCAGAGCAGTTACATCATCCTCTGGCACTCCTTTGGACATCCACAGTGTGTTAAAGCCCAAATGAATGATATTGGTTTAAAACGACCACACGGCAAACCCCATATGCTTACATTGGTTCCGAGCACTCCTTCTGGTTGCAGGCTCGGCTGATGGCGCGGGGTTTGGGTATGTTGGAGCAGAGCGTGCGGTGGACCATTTTGCCATCTGACTTCCTGCGGCAGCCGAATCGCGTGTATTGCTTCCCTACAAACCAGACAAACAGAGAAGATGCTGAGCTGTCATCTCTTGCCATTGACGTTTCAATCAAAGCTCATGTCTGTGTCATTCTGTGTACCTCCACCGCATGGCTTGGAACAATGTGACCACTTCCTCAGGGCCCATTCAAAGTAAATCGTGTCATCCTGTGGCAGGGTGTTCTCCATCGAGGAGAGTGGGTCTTCTGGCAGTATGTATTTGTATGACAGCGTGACCTTAGAAATACTTTGAGACTGAACCTGCAGATGTTTTTTTAACATTTAAACAATGTTAAAGGAGGTTAAACACCGGGGCATTAGAGATTAGTCAGGTGTGTGAATAAAACAGGTATGTTTTAAGTTGTTTCTTGAAGGTTGTGATAGTCTCGCCAGATCGAGTGGAGGCTGGCAGTTCAATTTACCAGGAAGGAACAGAAAAGATGAATGTCTCAGAGAACGATCTGGTATCTCATTGTGAAGGTACAATTAGATGTCGAAACACATTTTTTGTTTGCCTTTTTAGCATCGTGACTCGTTTAATTTTCGTTACTGTCGTAACTGGAAATAATTAGAGATTTTAACATCTCTTTATTGACGAATTTTTTGAACAGACAGCCTACAGTATCACAATATTTGCTTCTGACACTTTTCAGATATGGACATGCCAGAATGAAAGGGTTAATGTAACATTCATTCTTACCATGATGAGAACTCCATATTTGAGTGGGCCAGTGGTCTGGACCGTCTCCATGTCGTCATTGTTTGTGTACTCCCATGCCACGCCTTTCTCGATTACCATACGTGACTCAGGAAAATCACCCTCGTCGTTTAGAAAGACATGATCCGTGGCTTGGTTCTTTACCGCTATGAGAAGACAGGAAAATCTTTATGCAGTAAAATTCATACACAGGAACCCGGTGAGAAACCACAAAGATCCATGTTCATCAAGCTGACTTTACAGGTTTATGGGACTTATAAATCATAGTTCTAAAATGTATTACTTCAGACTAGCTAAGGTGCTTCACAGCCACTGAGCTGGAGCTTCTAATATTCTCAGAGACCGAAGTCTAAATCTCTCCATCAATAACATACAGTGGTAGCCCAGACACTTGAGTTATGAGTCCCAGTGTGTAGGAATTAATCACACAGGTATCTGCTGAGAAGGAGGTCCTACCTAGAATGTGTGGAGTTCCTTTGAATTCACGGATCAGGATGTGACGAGCTCCTTTGGGAATCTCCAGGATCTTCAGGAAACCTATGAATACAGTTACCCAAATTAGCCAATTTGCTTATAAGCTACATCAGCTACACTCAAACTATATACTAATGAATGACGAAAACTGTAAACAAATAACAAATGAACAATGAACAAAAAAAACAGTACATTTGAACATATAAGAGTAATTTACACTGAAGGTAGCAGAAGTGGTGTACCTAAAACATCAGTGTCTCATTACCTTACCCTGATTTGTAATGTGCAGTTTTAAATAATGATTTGTAATTTGACTTTTTTAGTTAGATTTTGCAGGAAATGTCAGTTTGAGATCATTTATCTGCATAGTTATGTCACATCCATAAGCAGAATGAAGAAGACCTGGATATTAAATCACACGTCCAGGTGCTGAGACTGGTGGAGCGTTTGTAGCTTGTTTGTAGCCTGTTCTTAAAGCAGTTGCTTAGAATTTCTTACATTTAGAATTTAAGAAAATAACTCAGCAGGTATCTAACAGAGATGGTGACAGAGAGGCAAATTTCCATATTGCAGCTTTAAACATAAGCTAAAGAATCAGTGCATGTTCTTCTGGCATACCCATCCAGCAGCCTTAAAGATTTTACACCTTCAGTTATCTTTCACTCACAATAGGTCAGAGACAAAAATGTGCTATTTCCAAAGATCATACAGTTAAATTAGCTTCCCCACAGACAGATTGCTCCCTTAAAACACTAGTAACCATGTTTCTGGAGATGTCCAACCAGAATTTCTTAAGACTTTTTAAAATAAGTCTGGCTCAAAACTGACTTTACTCACCTGGTTTCCTCGTACTGCGGGTGAAGTTTCCTTTGACAATCTTGCAGGTGGAATTGTCTCCTCCACACACCCCACACTTATCGTCCTCTAACTCTGAGGCTATCACATTGTCACAGCCCACTTTCTGTGCAGAGAGCAGAGTTAACAGAACCAAAAAATCTTTAAGAGTTTTAACGTTCTGATCTCAGATCAGTCTTGCACTTTAACTTCTAAGAATCTGGGTTGCATGGCAGCACGATTTAGTTTTGATGCAACACACAGGTTTCATCTTAAACTAGGACTAAATCAAGGTTTATTTACACATTCATTTGCACCAGACTTTTCTAAAAACATAATGATTCTTTTAACTTTAATTGTATTTCTCCATTAATTTAAACTAAGACTTAAATTTAAATTAAGAATTAACTATACAATTGCATTTGTAGGTTTTAAACTTTTGTCATGCGGTCCTATACAAATCAATCATGATATTTTAAATCATTGTTTAATCTTTTAATCACTGATTTGTCTTGTTTAAGATTAACTAGAGAAAAGGACAAAAAATCCTTTGTCAAAACATTGTCAAAAAAGATAACACACATTTAGGTAGGAACAGTGCAACATGAAATACATTTGGCGTATTTACATGCAAAAAAATCCTTTCAGCAAGTAACTGCATGGACACAATCACAAATCCCACCAAAACATAAAAAAAAAACATGTCCTCAGACGTTCATATCCCTCTCAGATTATAAAGCAATACATCTTGGCAAGCACTTCATCTTTTAATCCCATTAGGAAAACCCAGACATCTAAGAATGCATTACATCCATCTGCTTTCCTCACTTCCGCATCACGACATTCCTGTCATATATTCCAGCACTCACCGAACACAAAAACAAAGTCAAACAAGCGCAACACATAAGAGGGTCTTTTCAAGCAAACAAACACTACATCTGGCAACGAGAAGCGGAAACGGCACATCAGAATAAATACGCTGACAGAAATAGATGGAGGTTTATCCGATTAGGCCTGATATTATTTATTCTATGGCATTTTGGAGCATGAACTTCAGGATGCATTGTGTGTGTGTGTGTGTGTCTGAATAACCTTTACCTCGCACTCTCCCCGCACGCACACGCTGTAAGGGTCTTTGTAGGAACAACGCGTGCCGTCATGCACCATTCTCTTCATGGACACCACGTCTCCAGTCTCCTTTGACTGACAGTACAGCTGGCATCTCTCTTCAACTGCCCAAAAACAGAACACAGACAAACCGGTTGATACATTCATTGTAAGTTTGTAATCCATCGTATTCTTGTAGCTCCACTGGTAGGGCTTGCTGTTAGCAACGCAAAGTTCATGGATTCGATTCCTAGGGAGTGCATGTACATACAAAATGTACAGTTTGAATGCACTGTAAATAATTTGCCAAATGCTTCGATTTCTATCCAAATGTACAAAAATGTATGCATGCACTTCCTGTATGCATACACTAACATCAACCTGTGAATTTGTCTGTCTCTAAAGTTGTTCATACACAAAACGGTTTTAAGTTTAGTAAATGTTTCAGCGTCCATCCGAACATGCACAAATGTACGAACACTAGAACCACACATATGTACAAATGTGTTTGTTAATTAAATGATCATAATTCAATTTTAAAATGTATTAAAGTATTAAGTATTAAAATGAATAATCTGTCTCTGTTGAAACACTATTCAGACAGTACTGCATGAGTACTGTTTACGTCTCCAAGCAGAAGAAAGTGAGGTTGGAACGTTTATTAGCTGGCTAACTGCTTTCCCTCTAATGTAAAAGCTATCTGGCTCCAGCGGATAACTGGAGATGCCATTGCTTCTTAATCACATTTCCATGTGTGTTCTTCCAACCACTACTGTCCAATGCTTGGCTGATGCTGATCCTGGGAACAACTGGGTCAAACTTTGGCAAATGTTTTCAAGCAGCTAAGAGGAACTTTTCAATTTAACAGCAACTCTATCTTAAGTCTAAATGTTGAAGTTAGCAATTAAAGCCATACGTAATTACATCGCTTTCCTAAAAGAGAGAGAGAGAGAAAAATCTCAGCAAACCACAAGACATCCAGACACTTTTCCAGACAGCTGTTTTGCTCTCTTTCTCTCCAGAAATGTAGCTTCCATCCTTCCCGCCATTGCTTGTATTATGCAACAATGTGGTTTTGATGATGTGCCATAAAACTTAAAATGCAGCATCCAGCCACCTGAACTTAGCTGTTGCATAATATTTAAAAAGGCATTCCTCTGAACTAAAACAAAACCGGTCCAAGACATATGGTGGACATCAGGAGACATTAAAATTTACCCATCTCTGCCGGGAAAAGTACAACAGCATGTGTGTATGCCAGCTACAAATTTCTGTTTCAACACCACAAAATGAGATTCAACAAAAGTGAAAAACTTATTTCGAACCTAATGAGTAGCTCATGTTGTGCATTTACAAAAATACAAGCAGTACAACAGACGTTCTTATGAACACAAAACAAATCCATTATGACTCACGTTCAGGGTGTTCGTACGGCAGCCAATGGTGTTTGGTGCCCTCATGCTCAAAGTGGGGGTTCCACATCTTGCACTGTTCTTCTCTGAAGTCAGCCAGGGACTTTGCGCACTCCTCCATGTTACAGAGCTGAAACTCATAGTTGTTTCCGTAACAAGTACGCCCCCCATTGGCCGGTCTGTGACATTGTGGATAATCGGGTTGGTTTCGACAATTGGATTGGAGTCGACAGAGAAATGGCAAAGTCTGATAATGCTGATCTTTACAAATTAATAAGAGACACTCACATGGGGTTGTTACACTCACGGGTGCGGAATCGAACCCCACCACCACATGTCCGAGAACAGGAGCCAAACTTGGTCCACTGACCCCAGTGTCCGTCTTGCCTCAGAATGTCTGGTGTCAGCTTAATACAGTGACCCTTAAAACAGTGCTAGAGAGATGAAGTGGTAGAGCAGTGGTTAGAAATGCCAGAGTCATGGGTTTGATTCCAAGGGCATGCATGGACTGAGAAAAAATATACATGAAATTCACTGTATGTTATTTTGGATAAAAGTCTCTCTCAAAAACGTATTTCATATTTTCGTTCCACCAAACATGTTATGAGTAAAAAGCGGAACAGAAGTTCTACAGTTCCAACCTTCCCTGTCGCACACTTTGTTCCGTCGATAGGAGGGCCCTTCTTGGTCTTGCAGAAGAACGGGTTCTCGGGGTGGCTGCACCACAGCTGCTTGCAGGGGTCGTAGGTGCTGTACTAAAAGAAACAGTCATGCTCACATTCATACACGCAGCCTGTGAAAGCTGAAGCTCAGCATACCAGGCCAGACTACATGACATATAGAACATGGTAGAGCAGCAGCTGCTTTTACATTATTCACATTAAAACTAATATTTCTTATTACGGAAGATGTCAAGCATGTACTGTGGGGTACAAAATTCTTCCAGTAGTGAAAATGCTCCAATCTGGCATTCTTCTTTAACTTAATGCAAAACTTATCATTACTTTATTACAAAATGTAAATTTGAATATTTTTGAGATATAAATTCAACCTGATCCATGTTTTCCCAGCATGGTTTTAAAATGTTGCATGTATCAAAAAGCTGTGCTCTGACTTTTTGCATAAAGCACTTATGTTTTATTAGCTGACCTACGAAAAGCGCAGCGCAGCCCCCCCACCATTAAATCGCCTGATGAGTGCAGTTATATTTTCCTGTGTTCATGTACTTCTTGTGAAAACAGGAAGTTGAGAAGCGGCATATTACTTTTCTGTATATTAAAAAATCACGATTTCCAATGTGATCTAACACTGCTGTATCCTGCTGTAGATGGACAGCTTGTTGTATGTCAGTGAGACAGCAGGATGTCTTACACTCACCGCAGTGCACATCATGTAGCCCATGCCAAAGTCAAAGCGGCACTGTTCATTCATAGAGTAATGAAGACCGGGCAGCTGGGGGAGAGTCGGCCACTCATGATCAAAGGGGTCATCACGGAGACAGTCATATGTACTGCAGAATTAAGAGCACTATTTAATTTGGTTTTGTAATCAATGAATAATATAATATGTTCATATATTACAAAGCAGTGAGTAGGCGTCCAAAACTATTAGAAGTGCCAGATTAAGAGTTTAAATCTTCATTGGTCTAGACAGTATATTATATTTCTCCGAATGTGATTTAAATTCACGTTAATTAGCCGTGAACTACTGCAGAAAACAAATATAAACCAAGTTACAGCAAATTTCTGCTTTTCAGCTTTATGGAAAATCATTGTTAACCAGTTATATTACTAGATCAGACCACAAAGCTAGAAAAACTCAATTTTGTTCATTACCCATTATGAAGTGCACAGTTTAAACTCCTTTTTCTAAACTCAGTTTTCCACCTAAACTTAGGTTCAATGGTTTTACAGACCAATTTTTAAAAATTAATTTTAGCATTTATTTTTTAACCCGACTGGACCCGAACATAAACAGCACTGACGTGTGCACAGCCTGCAGTCTTGCAATCAGCTTTACGCGCCACGCCGATACGGTGTGACATCTTTTGTATTGTTATCCATCACAACCAGACATTGGTTTGCGGGGTTAGTACAAAAAACCTCTGCCAACAAGGTGGGCTGCTTATTGTAAATAGACACTCCTTTAATCGGGTCCATTTGGAAATAGCACATTTTTTTTTAATGACCCAAGACCCAAGGCAACTAATACCAAACCCAAGCTGTGTCCGAGGCACTCTTCGGGTCTCGGGTCGGACCTCGGGTTTTCGGAGGCAAGTGGCCCCGTGAAGACCTCTACTGGGAAGTATGCCAAATGCTTGAGCAGGCAGAGAGATATATGTAGTTGTGATTTCTGTGTTCTGTTTCTCTTTCTCTTTCTGGTCTGCAACTTAAACAGTAAGTGTCATGTTTTAAACAGAACCGTATAAATGATAATTCCACTGTGAACACAGACCATCTGTGTTCCACCAGTTGCACAACCTCTGCCTGTGTACATCATGGCAATAGGAGGTATGGGAACTCACTTGAGATATCTGCTGAGCTCCTGCTGACTGCATCTGGACCAGTGAAAGCGATGGAAGGCTGCTTGAACCAGAGGAGCCATGATGCTGCCCATGGGCACCTCATCACCACACTCATTGGCCTGGCCATCATGTTCCATCCCCAGTCTGAATATAACACAGAACACTCACTCAATCTACATACTCACTGTATCTGTATTGAGAGGAACTGTGGTTCAGAGAATGTGCAGTTATATAATATGTGTAGTTATATAGTATATAATGTGCAGTTATATAATAGGAGGACTAGTGTGATACTGTAGTTGTCCTTAAGTTATGAGGAATAACTTTAAAAGCTGGAATCTTAATTGAAATTATCAACTGACTTGAAATGATCAACTAACTGGCATATAAATTCTGTTCTGATTAAAAACTTACATATTTAAATAATGTTTATAACTTATTATTATTATGTTTATTAGTAACTTTTAGTGTAGCTTGACTCTGAAACTCATTTAAATTAATTATGAGTTGCTTGTAGCTTGACAAGCTACAGTTTTAGAGTTGCTTCCCCAGCAGTGGCTGGTGGAATTGCGGTGGATGTTCTGATCAAGTTGCTCTCACACATGTCCTGTCTCATGGGCCACCACAAAAGCAGAAGAGAAGCCATCCTCATGGTTCAAAGTGCAGCTTCTCACAGGGTGACACATGCCTGTCACAGGAGCATAACCTACAAACAGAGAGAAAACAAACTCAGAATAAAATCTACATGTATTTTCAGAAGTATATTGCTGTAATATATTGCTGTATATTTCACAGTATATTGCTGTAAATTTGCTGAAAACAAATCATTGAAGGTCACTGAGTCTCTGTGCCGTTGCCGTTCTTAACTCAACTGCAGTCTCTGCAGTTCCACTCCAGAGCAGATCACTGTCTACACTGATTGTCCCACACTTATGTTTCATGAGTTCACACTGTATATTTTTAAACCCTGGGTTAACTTCATTATCTGCATATTGATGAGGTCAATGGCATTCATGGCTGTAGCCTGCAAAAGCTCCGAAGGAGGCAGAATCCAGGGTTAAATAATGTTAACCCCGGTTCAGAATTGGGAAATGCGAAACATTGCTTAACTCAAGGTTAAAAGCAGGGTTAAAAAAAATATAACCCAGTATGGTAACCCTATGCGTGCTTTCATGTAGGTTTATAAAATATCAGAAGCACCACAATTACCCTGCATGCCAGTGGGCCCAAACTCTTGTCTGGTGAGGAAGATGGCGTGATCGTGGTATTCTGCGTCATTCTTTTCTTCTTTCTGCTGGAGAAAAGCCCAGCGACAGACATTCTCCAGACTCTGAGAAGCGTTACCCAGCTCAATCAGACCCATGGACTGCCCAGATAAACACAAATTACAGATTACAACTGTACATTACGATCAAGTGAGACAATTAACATAACAATCAGAAATGAAACAGGTTAGGATACATTAATTTAAACTATTGAACTTTACTTACAGTAAATGCAATAGTGGCCTGAATAGTGTTTGGACATTTTACACTTCAAAATGTCATTACAGTAGAAAACAGACAAAGTTTTAACTAGTTTTTATTAGTTGTTTTACTGTAAGTTACTGTTTAAATAGGCATGTGCTCTCTTTCTTAGCAACATGTGCAACTTGTTTTGATATTTTGTCTAATGCGATGACACTCATACATTTTGAAATGTGTGCAAAGCAAGCTTCCAAATTATTTCTGTGGCCTCTGTATCACTCAGCCCATGTGTTTTCAAGAGCAAAGCTTTGCTTTCACAACCACATCCAGACGCTTTAGAATAAATTCTGATGGACACCCTAATTTGAAGTGACTTTTTCAGCTGCAGTGTTTAGACTGTGCCTTGGACTGCAATAAGATAAATCTTCGATACAATTATCATTGGACAGCTACTGAAGTCAAGATTGGATTTTCATATCTGAAACGTTTTTGTACTTTAAAGTGTTGTTCAGTCACCCAACAAAGTTTGAAAAGAAACAAATGAACACAGTCTTACCTTGGAAGAACACAGCATCATGATTCTAACCAGCACAACGTTGATATGTGCTCCCAGAGAACTGTCCTGATAGATCTCATTCACCTGTGGAAGAATTCATAAGAAAAACATAAATGATAAACAAGCAGAAGGACAAACAATCAGCACTTTTCTACAAAGGGTCTGGGTGTGATGAATGGGTGTGTAATTTGTCTGGGCAATAACACAGCTAGGAAAATTAAGTACGCAGGAGAAACTGTCACACAGCCAAAGGCGATCTGAGAACACTTGAACAGTTTAACAACTCACAGAGTTTACTGCCCGTAAGCTAACAGAGCACAGCACTTAACCTCACAGTAACCTTCAGAAAGTTTTCCAGGTGACCCTGAACTTTTAAGCTTGAGTCTGGACATGTGTGCAGGTATGCGGTTATGGACAGTGGGGCCAAACTGTTGTAATAAAAACAGCAACATTTGGGCACCCAGATTTTATGTCACCAGTGAATGTAATATTAGTGAATCTATGCAGTTTCAGTGTCACGTTCTCAAAAAAGTGAAGCATCAATTTTATCACATCCACACTTGACTTCCTCTCTCTGTTCCTTTACAGAATGCCCCAGGGAAGCTCTGAAAGGAATCTGTAAGGAGACACTGAGGGTCTGGCCAGGGTGTATGAGAAAGAAAACTAATGAACCCAAATACACGCACACCCACATAAAGCCCCTGACAGATGAATGACAGCTCAAACAGAGGCTGATTAAGCAGAACACACAGTGTGAAAAGCAGAGATATTCTAGCATTTGTCTCAATTGTTTAACCTCAGAAAGCAACACAAACTTTTCCCAGAATGCATACGGATACAATTACATGCATATTTGTTACATTACTTGTTGTGACAGTGAAAATAAATTTCAAAGAACAATTTGATGAGTTTGTTTTGTGCAGTTAATCCTGGGTTGCTTGAGGGCGATGGTCACTGTAAAATACGGTAATATACTGTAAATTGCTTTGTAAGCATTACAGCTTACTGTATTTACTTTCTGACTATAGCATAACATTTTACATAACATACAGTATGTAATTATGTATAAAGATAACAGATGAACAAAAAACCATTTTGATGCATGTATTTAAACTAGGGGCAATAATAATTTTGTTAATTTATAACAGCACTAAATAAACTATTAAAACTATTAAAACTATTATTTTACTGTACATGATGATGATGAATTTTTTATGTATTTTATGATTGTATTTTTTCAGCAGAGAAATAAAAGAGATTTTTCCTCTAGATAATCTAAGTTCATAGTTAATTACTGAGCACAAAAAAATGGTTAGGAATGAAGATCCATCTGTGCCAGGTAACCCAGGACCCACATAAACGTCTTACAAACACACGTGCGCACACACAGACATTGTCAATGACAGCTCATTAACTCGCCACATAAATGAGTATTATCAGCAATACTCAGCACCTCATTACCACCTTTATTTTTATTCTGTATTTATCCATGATCTCTCTTTGTTTCTATCTCTCTCACTCACACACACACTAACAGTCTCTCATTAGCAATGGCCTGTCTCTCTCTGGCCCTCCATAAGACCCGGTCAGTAATTTATTAGTGCAGATTCTTGCATGTAGCAGGCAGGTAGCTAATTGACTGAGGCCAAAATGCCAGAAAATCATTAGGACTAAATAATGCAGCAACGGCTTCCATCAGAGCTTGTCTTCTGCTTAGCAACAGAACTGAAATGCAAAAATAAATAAGACAGTTACAAGGATGAGAAGAGGGTTGTGGAGCACTCGAAAAAGACAAGATGGAATGGAAGAGCATTGGAAGAGCTTCAGAGCTGATAAATGGTTTGTTGCATGTGACTTTTAGGTTCAATACATACTCTACGCAATACGCGACTGTGAACACTGCTTCCGTAATTGTCAGAATAATTTATAATGCAACGTAAAAAATGCACTGATTTCTCAGCATTGTTAAAAGTAGTGTAAGAAGTCATTTAAAGTTAACTCTCTATCACCCCCTGGAGTATTGCCACTGCCACAATAACGCAACCATGCCGGTTAAGCATTAAGTTCGTTGTGAGTCTGGTCTTTTCTGGGATCTCAGGTGCATCAATCTTTCAGGTCGGAAATGTTGTCAGCAATGTCTCTGAGCAGTTGACAGGAGTAAGTGGGAGGTTCTGGATCAAGCTTCCTGTGATCCTAACTTCCTGTCAGCTTTACACTCTTCGATGTGCAGTAATAAAAATTCCTCCGGACTCATTTTCAGGTGTACAAGGGGTTTAAAATGTCAAACCACATTTAAAGGTGCACACATGAATCCAAAACACACGTGACCACATTGGATTTGTAGTGTTAACAATAATATTATGTCTTTCCAAGGAGGCTTGAGAAACTTACAATGTTCATGAGGGTCAGCAGGTACTTCTGGATGTGCTCTCTGCCATGGAACATCACCACAGAGCAGTCGACTCCCAACAGAACCTCGATATAAAAGATCTCGTCTTCATACGTCTCTCTGCGGGCTCTTGCGTTGCTCTTTACCTTCTTCTGAACACTGTGAGGTAAATACTTCATTGCAGCCAGACCGCCAAGAGGAGAACCTGCGAGCAACACACACACACTCCTACAATTAAAAAGTATGATTCAAATGTGACATAACATAAAGCCAAATTTATTTGAACCATAGAAACAAAACAACCAAAAATATTGTTCCAAATGTAGATTAGTATCACTAATTTCAACCTATTAAGTAATATAGAAATAGAAATTATAGAAACTATAAATTATAGCCGTATAAGTCGTATACAAAAACAAGTGAAAAAAGTGTGACAACAGGCCTAAATTAAAGGTTTCAAACAATGTTTCTAATCTGTTTTAGGCCCCCCTCTCTCATCACATACTATACAATATAAACACTCAACTCTCAAAGGTTTTCATGTTTAGATTGGGCAGCTCTGAGGCATGTCTCTCTGTGTCAGAACTGCTAGAGCGAAGGACAGAGAGGACCACACCAGAAGACAGGCAAAAAAAGATGACTGTACAGGTTCAGTTATCTTTGACTTCTCTTATAAAAAATAAGAGGCAAGCATAATTTCAGTTTAAAACAAAAAAAAAACTATACCACCCATAATCCTGAGTTTGCTGTTAGCATAGAATCAGGAAATGGGAATCCAGCATTTTCAATTAACTAAAATCCATTTGACTATTTTGCAATAAACTTTAAATATGGTGTACATTATTGTATACTTACAAGCAGAATCTATATTTTTATATTGTATCGTTTTTAATCCAATTACATACTCATGGAATGGGTACTTTATTGGCACATAAAAGCCACAATCATAAACCTTTTTTAAATGCCTATGGAGAAAATAGGAAAAATATTTTCAGAGTTAAACTGGGTCGTCAGTGTTGCACTCCACAGCACCAGCAGTGATCTGTCAGTATGTACTTGCTATAGTACACATAACTGCAGATCTGGTCCCCCTGGAGAAATAACCTGGGGTTAAGTGCTATTATCGACAGTATACCAGTCATTAAGATGGATTCCTGAGTCGTCTCTTCTTCAGAATGAACCTCCAGCTTGATTCTTAACCATAATAATGCTGACTCCATCATTACAGAAATCCAGCCCCTCTGTGTTCAGTTAAACAACACCAGGTCCAAACATTTGGGTGAAAACAATGAAAATGCATAATGAAAAACTTTATGGGAATCAGCACTTGGGATTTCACAGAATTGTTTATGTGCAGTCTAATTAGACACCCACACTTGATAGTACACGATGTACACAGATAATCAACACTGTGTTTATCGCATAACCTAATTTAAACAAATGTTCCTTAGTTTCTAGGAGTAGTAAGTATATATCTGACCACTAGCACTAAAAGGGTAATACATGTAAATAAAGTCTATTATGGTTCACACTGGAGGCATACTATAATATAATATGGTTCATACTGATACTGATTAATGTGTAAATAAAGTCTATTAATATAGTTCAAACTGAAGGGATACTATATAATAATTGTAAATAAAGCCTATTAATATGATTCATACTGGAGGGATACTCGTTCCTAGTTTTGGATCTCCTGATTTATAGATTTGATCAGCTTATTTTTAAGCAATTGGTATAATGTACATATCCAAAGAAAATAAACAATGAAATTCAGCACCCATTAGTGTATGAAAGTTATATAATAGCATAAGTACCAAGATATACAACCAACTGACAATGTTTATATGCTTGTTTAACATAATAAACAGACAGTAGAGCGGCTCATGGGCTTGCACTGTGAAGCAGACATCTGCTTTATGAATCATTGTGCTGTGTATCTAGAAACACGGCACAGTAAGAATAAACAAATTGGCAACCCTGGACCCTGTGACTCACAAAGTGGAGTTTCTGTATGGCAGATGATTAGATTTTGGACAAAAAGAACTAGCATTTTAGAGTGACCTGTGAATGTGCGTCTGTTGGAATGACACCAGGGATGAAAGCAATTACTAGAGCATCAAAACAAAAGGCCAGTGTCATGGACAAAGGTTAAAAATTGGCTTTGAATAAAAATGACTTTTAAAGGAATATGAGCACTGACTGTGCAGTTTCTATTTGAGGTTACTTGGTCACTAGTTGAGTTTCTCCCAATACAGTCTTTCTCTGACAAAATAACTATTTAGAATATATACAGAAGCTATATAGAAAACCTATAACTATACATTAACAATATGACCTTGATACTAGAATCTTCTGAGTTCCAGACATGTTTTCGTGATAAGGTGACATAAAATATGCATATGCTGTACCTGTGACAATAACAAAGAACATACATTATTACATTACCAGTGATGCTAGTGCCGCAGAAATTACATACTTCATCTTTAAGTTCCAATAAAAACATGAGTGCTAAGTGTGATATTATGTGTTATGAAATGACAGTAAAATAAATGTCAGTGAGCACTAAGCCCTATTCTCTTTCAACAGTGCAGTGAATACTACTGTCACCAGACACCCATTTGATTACCACAGTCATCATATTTCAAGGGTAACAGCCTTCAATGAGTTATCGAGCTGTTTTGCTATTGGCTAAATATAGAAAGTTACAAACAAGCACATTAGATGGGCATGCCCCTCGAAGTCAAGACCTTTTGTTACATTTTTGTATCTGGTCCCCCCCAATATTGAATATTTGGTTCCCCCAGTCTTGAAAATTTGGTTCTTTCCTTGCCTTGACCTATGTCACTGCTGCTTAAATAGTATCTGGAGTTATCAGAGCCGCTCTGCAGGAATGTTGCCGATGTACAGAATATTGATGAAGTCTGGGCAATCTGTCACTGTTGCCAATTATCATAATTCCTCAAATCAATCAGTGTTTGGGGGTTGTCGGTTCTGACATATCTGGCTTAAAGGGTTATTTGAATTCAGGAAAAGTGTCATAAAAAGCTACAACAATACAATAAAGAAGAACCTTCAAGAACATCATCTCTGAAAAAACTGCTGCTGGTCTTCTTCTGAAACCAGTGATCTAAATTGAGGCAAAACACATTTCCATAAAGAAACAAATGTAAAGCTTAACAGATGTTTCCAGGCAACCCCTGGAAAAACAAGCAATGAGAGGTCTGAAAAGATGTGCTAAATTAGGAAAACAATGTAATGAAACTCTTCCAACTTCTTGTACAGGCCCCCTTTTAACTGTGGGATTAAAGTCTGGCCTCATTGCAGCTTTTTTGGCCAAGAAAACTATTACGCCACTGAAAAACTATGCATGTAGGAAGGTCCACTTGCTTGGACAATGACAACATGACTCAGTATTGGGGAGGAGGGGCTATAACATTACACCCACACTCATATACCCAGAAACCCCGGTGCAGCAAATATTACTCCTGCCACTAGCACTTTGCCACTGATGTGGATCACATGACTACTCTTTACATTTGCTGTATACATTCCTTAGTCCCAGTCAGCATTTTCTTTGTATAGTAACTTAGAAACATTAAAATCTATTTGGAATACAAGACGTCAGCCCAGAACTTTCCTCATTCATGAATCACACGTGTGAACCACTGTGGACATCTGGGATGGTTTGAAGATTTTGTAAGTACCATGAATCTGGTAATAGAGCTATGAAAGTTTTCATTTCTCACCTGCATCGTCACAGCGGCAAAACAGCATAGAAATCTTATGCTGCCATGTATACTACATGGTGATTTACATAATCAAGTTTGGGTCACTAGTGTTTGTACTATAAAGCTCACAAAAATGAGGACATAACAGAATACACTTTAATCCATTAAACACACGGGAAACATGGAAACACACACCTTAACATTGACTTAAGACAGGACAAAGAAACTAAGCAACACAAGGAGTGTAAATAGGAGACCAAACCAGGAACTAATGAGTTAATTAATTGGCAACAGGTGAACTAAATGTGACTAACACGGGGAAACTAGGTCACACAGTACTAAACCATAAACACAATGAAACAGAAAATAGAACAAACGTTACAGCTTGACTGTTTCTGCAGCTCCACTGGTAGCACATGATGTGCATAACACATGAATGTAAATAACAAGTTGACTAGTTGTGTGGACAGCTATTTGACCAGTAAAACTACTCAAAAATGATAATTTATTTTGTCAAGTAAGTAACAGGTGAATCTGTGATTCATAGATCATGTACTTCCAAATCTAACATGTCTGTGTTACTCAGAAAACGTAAGTGCAGAGCAAATTACCAAGTGTTCAAACTCTGACTTCCTCTGAGATATCCACACCTGGATTGGAACGTCTCTGATTGTGGTATATTATTTTTTATTTTTATTTATCTAATCTCTTCATTTATTGCTTTTATTAGACACCATAAATAAAGCTACATTTCATTTAGCTTTTATTGAGCGTGGGTAAACCTTCATTAACACTTTTGATCTTTATGGCAACTTTCTGAGGCTTTGGTTGGAAAGCCTGATCAAAATCTGACCAAATGGCCACGATAGTAGCAGCATCTGATATGATCTTTACCTTGAATAGATCCTTCCCTAATTATATACCTGATGTAATGCTTAAATATTGTATTTATGTATTCCTGTAGCTCAACTGGTAGAGCACTGCATTAACAGTGTTAAAGCTGTGGGTTCGATTATCTGGGAACGCATGTACCTAAGTAATGTATATCTTGAATGCCCTTTAAGTTGCTTTGAACAGAAGCATCTGACAGATGCATACATGTAAATGTACAGATAACTCTTATTTATTTCAATGGGTTTCATAACGGCACAATAGGGCACAATACAGAAATTATCGAAATATTGCAAAAGTGCATATCGCAATATGTATAATAATGGTTTGCAGTAACTGAATGATTTTAATTCTTCAGAAACGTATAACTTTGTATAGTCAGTTTTAGGTCAGTGCAGATAGCAGAGGTGTAGTGTTGATTTTCTTTTCCCAGAAAAAATGTGCAACATGATTACATACTTTTCAGTTTTTTGTATATTATATTGCTATACAATTTGCATTGATTTTACACATTTAAAGTGTTATGGTATTGCATATTACATTTTTCTTCAATATGCCACAAGGCCTGTCATAGTGCCTCATGTAAACAATAAATAGTCCCTCCTTAGTAAGCATTTCAGAGAAACCAATCAGCGCGTGAAAACATAGATCTCGTATCTTAATTATTTGGAAAACAGCCTGTGTGAACAGTATACATTCCTCTATTCACAGGGAAGGACAGGACCATCATTCTGAAGACCTTCCAATGTCAGCCAGCAATATTTTCACCACCATCTATTCAATGTTATAAAAAGTGAAGCAACACTTTGTAACCTGTACTGTTTTATTCACCTAAGCACCATCAGTTACTGCAGCACAGATCTCTCAAATTGAAATCCAAGCCCTTGCTCCAAGGCATGGAAAGTTCAGTCTTCGTTACTGCTCCAGATGAAAGACCACTCCCCTCCTTAAGAGTCTCAACTTGTCTGTTCAAAGTTCCTGCAAGAGTGGCCCAGCACAAATGGACATATTTCCAGCAACAGAGGAAGCTGAACGCTCCACCTCATCACAAGGCCGGGCCAACAGCTATTAGTCAGTGGAACAACCGGAGTGCTGTTGTTTCAGGGATGGGATAATGTTAAATGAGAAACACATGCATTCTGCTCTTATTTTACAGCCACCCACACAAACCTACATGAGCTTGGGTGGTTATCTATAGGCATTATGACATATTTGTTGAGCCTTTAGCGTTACATGTTTGGTCTGGAATGTCAGGTTGACTGAGGTGAGAAGAAACTGACTGAGATGCTGATCTTCTCAAAAGGTCTTTTCCATTTATATTTATGGTACTTATTGCTGTCATGTTTAATTATTCCATGTTTTCTGGAATTCTGATTGGTCAATCCCACTAAATAATCTTAATAGCTACTGAATTTTCAGCGATCAGGTGATATCAGACCACTCATTTGCTGCTACTTAAATGTTTCAAACAATAAAATAACTAATAAAACACTATATCCCTATTTTGTAATAAAAACAACATGTAGTCATGGTGATATTTTGCAGTAATGACTGCCTGACTGTATATTACCCCTTACTATATAGTATGTCCTCTGTTTGTTTGGATATATATAGTGGTCTTCAATTAGCAACAGCCCACAGTTGCATTACCTTTAACATGTTAACATGCAAGCATGTGTTCAAATTAAGGGCTTCAACATTAGGATATAACATCAAGATCTTGCTGAAAGTCAGAGAATAAATCAAGATCCATCTGGATCCACACATGTAAATGCTAATTCAGAAAAACACTCATTTACATTATATTTCATTATTTTGACAGAAGCTCTTATCCAAAGCGACTTACAAATATGGGACATCAGAAGCAATTGATCAAATAAGAGGCAACAATATTCAGAGTACCGCAACGAGGTTCAAGTTTCAAGCGTAAGCTGCTCCTGTAACACTGTTATCTAAACCGTATAAACTATGATGAAATTATGTAAACAAAGCCAAGACGTTCTTTCAAGCAGGTCTGATTATGAAACTCAGTTTTGCAGGCTGTTTAGAAAGGAAAAAACTTCTCACTATTCCCCCTTTATTTCTCCCTTCACCACTTTTACAGTAATTCTGAACGTTGCACTTTATGTGTCTTCCAAAAGGAGCTTAAACTCTCATCAAGCTTGCCACGTAGACACTGACTGCCTGAGTCCAGCATGCCTCTGCTGGAATTTAGTGAGAACAGCTCCTCGCCAGTCTTATACAAACACACACACACTTTAACTTATCTAAACTGAAACATTCCATAGACTCCCATTGTTTTTATACACAGTAACAAAAACTATGACCTAACCCACACTCTAACCCTAACCAAAAACTTTCTGCATGTTTACAATTTTAAAAACATTTTGTTTACTGTATTTTTATATTATTTTTACAAATGAGGAGATCTGCTAAAGGATGTTTTGTCCCCAATATATGGCTAAGGAACCCAACCCCCACCATACACATACACATTTATAGCTCAAAAAACTCACTTGATTAAGACTTTGGTCCTCATGTAGAAGTTTTGATACAAGAATATTGTTCTGTCTTGTTTAGTGTTTTCCTGGGGAAACCTGCACTTCCATAATATAATTCAATACAATATCATGCCTGCAGACACATGTGTAACCCTTTCACAAAAACAACATCTTTTATATTATATTACGAGTTGTTTTCTGATATTCACAAACAATTTGT